>JAOXYF010000020.1:3434628-3466325 GCA_028565775.1 Sternarchorhynchus goeldii | reverse complement strand
TGTGTGTGTGTGTGTGTGTGTGTGTGTGTGTGTGTGTGTGTGTGTGTGTGTGTGTGTGTGTGTGTGTGTGTGTCATCTCATGTGTAGAGGGAGATAATACACCAATTCTGCATTTGATGTTGTCCCATCTGTGTTTGCACTGCATTTCTGTTTACACTCTCTTCTCAGTCTGTGTTCATTTGTTTTCCCTTCCCCTACAGTTCTCATTCTTTCCCCAATGCCACACCATGCCAGGCAAACACGCAGGAGGCCAGTTTTGGTCCGACCTGTTCTGCAGCCATCTGTCACTGCTAGCTGAGTGTTCACAGCGAATCGACGTTTCACCCGACATCACCCACGGCACACGCTCGCGCACGCGCTTGCACACACGCTCACATACCTGCCACACACGGAAGCAGAAGCAAGCGTGCCAACAGAACGTTCGTGCTGGGGTTCGGAGGTGAAGCTGGCTGCTCTGATCGAGCGTCCTAGACAAGACTGTGTTGTCTGGACTTTGTCTGGTGTACGTGTGTGTGGGGAAGCAGGAATATGTTTGATGTGTGAGAATCAGAGAGAGAAACAGAGAGAGAGAGAGAGAGAGAGAGAGAGGGGAAAGCAGAACCTCAAAACCTCAGCTTCTCCCCTCCTGCTACCCCTTCAGCATTGTAACAATGTGTGTGTGTATGTGTGGGTGTGTGTGTGTGTGCACGTGTGCATGCATCCTCTCATATCCAGTTGTACCAGACTGTTAACCTCTTTCCATCACAAGGACAGATTGAGAAAGTTTATTGTACAGTTCTGAGGTCGGAAATAAAGTTGATTTGAGGAGTATTAAAAATATGAATGACACTCGGTGGTGACAGAACCACAACACAGCAACGTGGTTTCAAACACACCAAAGATGCCATTTAGGGTTTGACTCTCAGACTGATCGCCATGTTCTGTTTGTTCTGGAACAGTGTTTGTATGACTAGTGACAGAGCCTTTCAAACACACATTCCCTCACATATACACTCACACACACACACACACACACACACACACACACACATACACACACACACACACACACACTTTCTGGGGTTCCCAAACTAGATTGGTCTGTCTGGGAGCCTAACACGTCTTGACATGTCTGTTTGATAGGTTAAGCAACAACCTCAGGAGTTAAAAGAGAAGCAAAACTGCACATACACACAGAACAGTATGTCTTCTTTATTTGCAGCATCAAATGTGTGTGTGTGTGTGTGTGTCCGCGTGTGTGTGTGTTCGCGCATGTGTGTGTGTGTGTGTGTGTGTGTAGCTCAAGTTGGGTGATCAATGATGAAAAACAGCTCTTGACAGAGAAAAGACCCTTGTTTGTATGTCTATGTGTGTGTGTGTGTGTGTAAGGTGTTGACATGACAAGCCTTCAGTATCAGTGTGCTTACAATACCTACACATGAAGGAAACTCAGTATATCTCTGGCACAATAGAGTGTTTGTAGTTTTAGTGCACACCACTAAGAAGGAATGGTGTGTGTGTGTGTGTGTGTGTGTGTGTGTGCGTGCACGTTGGAAGAGGTTTGGAGGCTTAAATGTTGAGTCCTGGTTTCTTTATCTATGTACTGACCTCCTATGGGAACAAAATCTGCTTCTCTTTCAGCCCCTAGAGTCAGCCATACTGATTGATTTTGCCCATGTTTGATTGTGTGTCTGTGTGTGTGTGTGTGTGTGTGTGTGTGTGTGTGTGTGTGTGTGTGTGTGTGAGAGAGAGAGAGAGAGAGAGAGAGAGAGAGAGAGCAGCGACACTGAAATAGTTACAGTGCTGTTACAGTGTGAGATATCGCTCATCTTCGCACTCTTAACATGAGAGTGAAGGTCCATGATTTCATAAATACTCATGCTATCTGCTGAAGGGACTCTGTAATGACAGAGAATGCTAAGCAGCAGTAGATGAACACACACAGACACACACACACACACACACACACACACACACACAGAAAAGAAGACCATGGTGGCTTTTTTGTATACTGACCTGTAGCAACTACAGTGTACTGTGTGTCTGTATTTTATAGTCTTGTGTTAAAGTATCATTTCATAGTGTTTTATAGCTAATAGTGTTATGGTGTTATTTTTAAAAGCTTGGGTTGCACCTCTGTGTTGACTTGTAATACAGCAGATACACACAGGATGTCAGAGTGTCTGGAGTTTACTCGCCAAAACATGCCCTGCCTGAAAACGTACTGCTCCTATTCACAGAGAAGTTACTTCTCTCTCTCTCTCCCTCTTTCTTACTCTCTCTCTCTCTCTCTCTCTCTCTCTCTCTCTTGTCTAATGCAGCCTGAGGTGGCTGTTTATGAAGGTGTAAGATGAAAACCAGGGAGTCACTACAGGTAGGATAAAGAGAAGAAAGAGCAGGAGGAAGAGCTGGGAGGAGGTGCTGAGGAGCGGGGAGGAGGTGCTGAGGAGCGGGGAGGAGGTGCTGAGGAGCTGGAGGGGCAGCAGGCGCCAGAGCCACAGCAGGCACCAGAATGTTGCAGGCAGCAGGGAGCAAGACAGATCGTTCCGGCATGTTCTGCTATTTTGTCTTGACTACACTAAGTCATATGGCGCTATATGTTGCCAGGTGGTAAACGCCTCAAATATATTAGCGGGATTCTGATGAAGAGAGAAACAGGAGAGTGAGTGGAAGCTTCTGAGTGGACATGCACAGCTGGGTGTGTGTGAGTGTGTGTGTGCGCGTGTGTTTGCACACACACACACACACACTCTCTTCACACAGCGCTATCTAATTAGGCTCTGATATATGGGCAGAGCAAAGCAGTGCTGGAAACGCCTTTTCAAAAAGAAGCAGCTCATTAGATGTGGCTCAGTGGTTGCGAGTGGGCGCTTTAAACCGAAAGGTCGTAGGTTCAAATCCCAAGCAGCGCACCAACGGCCCTGTAGAGACGTTCTGGAGCGTTTATTTCTTGTGCCGTTCTTTAGAGTGAACCACTACAATGAACACCTGGCCACTGCTGGTTGTCACGTGGTGCTGACCGACCTAAACCGAAACGTATGCAATGCATGTGGTGAAGCTAAAACGATCTGTACACCACAAAGCAAACACCTCACAAAAGGTTAGCTGTTAAGCTTGACAAATTTACCTGATTGAGTCATGGCCCAAGCCTGCAGATTACATCACTGTTTAAGCTTTTATGTAAATTTATTTATGTATTTATTTATTTAAGCAAGTCTCATATCCTGCAGTACGTCAGGGATAAATAAGAAGAACAATAATTGTACAAATGTCTGTCCAGTTGAGACACTCTATGCTGATAACCTGTAAGATACTGCTGGCTGTAGTAAACATTCACACTGCCTCACACAAGACTGGCAGGAGTACCTGTCCACACACACACACACACACACACATATGTCGTCTCTAGGGGAAAAAAAAACACTGAAAACCACAATTTGAAATGTGAGCCCATCTTTGTAAAACAGAAGATTGTTTCCTGTTTGGTGGTGTACCATGCTTTGGCAGTTCTGTGTATTTTCATTGGGAAACAGACCCTTCTTGTTATCAGACCCTGTTGTTATCAGACTCTGGCACTTGACTGACTCTTCATAAACTAATTAAGACAGTCTCATAAACATCTGTATGTACACACACTTTTGGACACAAAGTTCTCCTGTGGTTTATCTTCACCATCCAGTTATTAACTCGGTAACTGCTTAACCCCCCCCACACACACACACACACATTTTTACCCCAGATTGGTCTTTATGGTAGCATGACCCATGCACTTATTAGCTGACCCCTGGGATTAGTCCATGCTGACTGTGTGTTTGTGTGTGTGTGTGTGCGTGTGTGTGTGTGTGTGCGCGCGCGTTTGTGTGTGTGCGCGCATTTGTGTGTCTGCGCTCATGTGTGTGTGTGTGTGTGGCACATATGTGCATGCTCGTGTGTGTGTGTCTTTGGATGGGATTTAAGCCATCACCTCTGAGTGTCCACTCCAGCAGCTCACCAGCCCTTAATTAAATTGCTGAGACACCGAGTCAGGAATGTTTGCTTGTTCTTTTTCATCTGCTCTCCTCCTTCATCCCTCCATCTCTGTCTTTACTTTTCTCATGCGCTCGTCCGTTGCCCGGGGCGTGAACACCCACTACATGCCCTGTGAACGGGCACCTCGGCAGTGCGCCAACACCCCTCCACCTCGCCGTGAGCGCCCAGTCGCCTTTTTGTGAAACTCTTCTAACCAGCATTTATGGAGCATGGTGCAGGTCTCCGGTTCTGTTCTATAGCGCAGAACGGCCACTCGGAGGCAGAACACAGTTAAAAGCAACGGGGAAAGCAAACTGAGACAAAGGGTAGATGCTCCAGGACACACAGGTACGGGGAACGCGGTTTCTAAGAGGTCAGAACATGTCACAGACGCTCCAGTCCCAGTTGTAAAGCAGAGGACTAGAGGACAGGTTCACAGACTTCTGTGAAAACGTAACATTTCGAAATACAGCATCTGCACCTGTCAGACACACAACCGATCACCAGTGAGTTCAGACATTTGAACTTTTAAACAAACATTTCTGTCCTATGATCGCACTTAAATGTTTTTCTCTCCATCACGTAAAGTGGTAGCGCTACTCTCGCGTATTTTTATGCTGCGTTGAATTAGGATAGCCCAAGATACTGTTCTAAACTATTTCAGTTAAGTGAATTAAATTAGAAAAGTGTTGCTTTGCAGTGGACTACAACACAGCCGCCACACCTTTAATCGCGGTCAAAGACAAACTGCATGCTGTCTCTAAAACGGGAGTTCCAAAGGACGCTACTTAAGACAACATTAACGCGTTTCTCGCAAACTCTTCTGTTTTCTTTAAGAACGGAATGACGGACCTAAAAACTGGAATAGCAGAGCGTAATCTCCTTCTCTCCCCGTGTAAATAAACAAATATGCGCCAGAGCGATCTGTCGCTAATAGCGATGTTAAAGGGGCATTCGAGATTGAGCGAGATGAGGATGTTTTAGTGCAGCGGAGTGATTTAAAAACAGTTCTATGTAGTTCCCAAATATACTATTGCCTTATGCTGCAAGAAGACAACCGTAGCCCGAAACCGTGTATTACTGAAGGCTGTGCATTATAACAGATTGAATTGTTTATAATCAATATAGCCTGTCATTGTTAATATGTTCATTTACGCTGTTTTCCCTTCAAACATTTTTAACCAAAAAACGTATCTGAGTCTTCCCTATCGGCACGTGGGTCGAAACGATCAAAAGAGGAGAAGACTGTTCGGCGTCAGCGCAGTAAAACATGTCACGACATAACTTCTGCACAAGAATACAGTTTGAAACGAAGCACGACTACACTCGAAGGAAATTGCAGAAAAAGTTCCTTGCCGAAAGCATGCACGCAACTTCACCTCCAACAGGTAAATCGGAAAGGAAAAGTCGCGTAGGTAAGGTGTCAAGTGGGCATAAAATGCGAAAGCGTCCCAAAATATTAAGCCAACAAAATGATTCACTTATTCACAACTAAATTATTCACTTATTCACAATTTATTGTTTTAATTTAGTTTGTGTATATAGTAGCCATCTGTTGATCTCTTAAACCCAACTTTTTTTGCACATACAAAAACGTTTTTATCTAAGATCTGCGTCTTTAAACGTTTGACAATTTACAACGTAAACAGTCCTTTCCATGCAACGTATAGTAACAATAAATTACGAAACAAATATGCCTTTATGAAATTTACAGCCATCACTGAACAGATTGTCTGAAACACTTACCTAGACAAGCAACGAAGTATGGGGCAAATTGAATACGTCCCTGGCGTCCCGTAAAATTTGAGACACCGAAAGAGAGGTCTAATATCGCTCCTCATGCGGGACAAACAAAGCTGCGAAACTGTTCTTCTGCGCATAAAATGTGTGGAACAAGAGCATTAAAATAGTGTTTGGCAGAAGAGATCCGTAGCCTGTCCTATTCCGGCCAGGCGTAACTTTCGAAACAATGGTATTTTCTGAATGGCCTGAGTAGGGACGAACTGCAGGGTAGTACTTCTGAAGTGTTGGAGAGGAGGAGCAAAACTTTTCATGATCTCGTCGCTAGCGCTCCCCGACGCTGGTGTTGCCGATGACATAGGCAATCATTGTAGTTCCCTCAGAGTTTTATCCAGGAAGATATGCCAATGAATGGAATGTATTTAAATGTTCTTTCGCGCGCAGGAATTCTAGTGTACCTTCCTGTCATTCGCAAGTGTAAATCCAAACGGTTCCAAGTGCACGTTGTATGTTTGTTTGTTTTTTGTAGGCTATTCGTTATGTCGTGAAAGCTCCTACACCGTCACGGTATACTAACGACACGTAGCCGGAGGGGCATGAGAAGTCCTATTTGAGCCTGCGAATGTCAAGTACGCAAAGAGGAAACGCGATCCGTATTCGCTAAGCTCATCCTCGTGCATTAACTGCCTTCACTGTACTCTACTGTAATATATTATATGGGGAACTTTATATAGTTGGTAAAGACATGGGTTAAGTAAAGGCACAGTTTTCATGCAGACAAAAAGTCTCCGGTAACGTGCGCGGCTGTAAGTCTTAAAAGTTCACAATGGATACTCTGATTCATTAGCGATGAACGTGGTTCATAACTGTTCTCTTCGTTTCTCTACAGCATACTGAGTAGAATGAGACTTGAGACACTATGGCCAGTAGTAGCCAAAAGATTTTTTTGGCGGTCTCATATTCTTAAACTTCCAAGAGATAGGCTTACACTTTGGTTTGGTGGCTTTTGTTCTTGGTTGTTTGCTTGTATATCTTACATTTTATATTTGCAAACAATTTAAATAAAGATTTGTAACTTGGATGTTTTTGCAATAGGACCCACGGCGTGCTGTTTTCAGTGGTTCGTCATTGTGATTAGTGGTACAGACCACCGCTCGAACTGCAGCGCGTGAATGATGAACTCTAGGGTTCTAGGGGTGTGAGTGTGCACGCGCGCACTCGTGTACGTGTGTGTAATGTGCAATCTTAACTTTTGCTCAACTATCTGAAACTCAACTATCTGAAGCAGAACTATTTCTAAAGCCACGCTGATGATCTCACCCAAACGCAGCTTTCATGTATACTGCTAATGTATGAAACAGGACCCGTTACATGTATGTGCGCTTGTACTCCACCCAAGTGTGTGTGTGTGTGTGTGTTTGTGTGTGTGTGTGTGTGTGTGTGTGTCTGCATACATGCACAAATGTGTGAGTCACAAGTGTGGGAAAAGCTTGTTTTTCACATTTACATCTCATATGGAAAATCATTATCAGCTGAATGTGTGTGTGTGTGTGTGTTAAAAGACAAAAGACTTCTTATGTAGGATAGGAAGACACTTAGGTTCTGAGTGATGATGGATCTTCTGGGGCAGCATCTGTCACAAGGCTGCACAGCTGCTGAAGATATGCCTCCTCACTCAGAGTAGGACACAAGTCATTATGCCATATTACCACCTCCCTCCCCCCCAAAAAGAAACGTCCCCATGCCACTCAGGTCAGCCCTCCATCAACACAGCTGCCACACCCTTAAATCACAGGATCATAAAGTCTCTTCCTATCTACATTTCTCTTCCAGTCTCGACTTCACTCAGCAACTTGAGTTGAGCATATTTTCTCTGTCTAGCTGTGTCATGTAATGGCAGTTATCACTCACATCTCTCAGTAGTGTGTGGAAGCACTGCCTTGTTTCCGTGGGCTGGAGAGATGCGTTGTGATTGGCCAGCGTGAGGGCCAGTAATATCGTCTTCCCTCTGAACACCACGTCACATGACTGTTCAGGCGAGCAAGTTTTAAAATGCGCTGTATCATTAGCCCTCGAAAATCTTAGCCTTATAACCTTTAAAGCCCAAACAGTATAAGGATTATATATTCGTACATAATATAAACTCTTTTTCTTACTCACTCTCACTCTCTCTCACTCTCTCTCACTCTCTCTTTTCCTTCCCCTCACTTCTCTTTACAACATGGATACTGTTTATGTGGCGCTTATGATGAGTGTTAAAAGCGTCTGACCTCTACCAGACCTTCTTTGCACAGAGGAAATGGCTTTACTCTGTGTGATCCAGTTTTTTTCCTCTTCTTTCTCTCCCCTCTGCCCTCCTTTTGTGCTCTCTCCATCTCTCTGTTACTCCAACTCATGAGTTATGAAGTGTGCCAGTACTGTATGAAACACTGTCCGGGATGTTTGAGCAAGATGGAATGTTGGTGTGGGATGCATTTGTGTGTGTGTGTGTGTGTGTGTGTGTGTGTGTGTGTGTGTGTTTAAAAGCTGAATTTCTCTAACAGTGCTTCTAATTATTTTGGTTAAGTACAAAATAAGATAAAATTGCTGAGTGGAATTCGATGTGCAGGTCTTTGGTTGTGTGTGTGTGTCACAGGGGAGCCAGTGTTTGGTTGTGTGTGTGTGTGTGTGTGTGTGTGTGTGTGTGTGTGTGTGTGTGTGTGTGTGTGTGACCAGATACCGCCTGCTGCAAACCAGCAAATCAGCTCAGACTTTCTCTCTCTCTCTCTCTCTCTCTCTCTCTCTCTCTCTCATATTTTTTTCTGTTATGTTACATTAACTGCTGTTCTCTCTTTAAAAATGCTATGTTTATCATTTCCTTTTATTCCTGTTCAGTTTTATTTCTTGGCTGAAATAATCCCTCTCTTGTTCTTTCTCTCTGAAATAATCCCTCTCTCGCTCTTTCTCTCTGAAATAATCCCTCTCTGGCTCTTTCTCCTTCCCTCCTGCTGTGTTAGTTTTTCTCTGAGCTGTCTACTCTGTTTGTTTTACACCCTTATCAGATAAGAAGGAAGGTCAGACATGGCTTCAGTGTTGCCTCAGAACGACCGTACAAACACACCCACTCTCATAATATTATATCTTATTTTTTATAGGTGGTTTGGTATTGAATTACGTACTACAAGTTCAAAACTGATATGCCTTCACCTATCCTAACCATAACCATACTTTGGTGCTTTTAGTTGTACTAATATAAGTTGGATTTTCTGTAAAAAAGGAGCAGTGGCTCTCACATCGATCTAATAAATACACACACACACACTTTATTATAGTTGAGGTTAAATAAAAAAGTATCTCACTCATTCTGCATATGTCTGACATTCTATTCAGTTCAGAAAGATTCACATTTATTTGACAATTCACATGTATTTGTATTCTGCTGTTTACACTACATGCCATAAAACAGCTTTACAGAAATCATCTGTACAGAGAATTTAGGTCCAGGTCTCTAATGGGGCGAGCCACAGTGACAGTAGCATTGCAAATCTAATCATAAATAAATGTGCTTTTGTTTTTACCTCTAACTTGCTACAACTTACATAAGAGTAGCACTTAAGCCTTAAGAAATGACTAGTAAATGTTGTCTGTACCTTGTATTAATAGGCATTGATATGTAATGATTAGAAAATCTGGCCTACACTAGATACAGAACTAGCACACTCACACATTCCCTGTCCCTCTCAAACATACATGTACACACACACACACACTGCCTCACACTTCCACATGTTTTTTCACTCTCACACATAAATATCTACCATGCACATGGTCATCTCACACACACTCCCAGGCATCCAACTGTAGCCATATCGATAATAAATGGGTTGTTGATAGTTCCTCTCTGATTGTGTGGAGACCTGACTTTCTTGTCCCTAGCTACCCCTGACGAGGGTATGGTTCGTCTTTTTCCCCTTATACATGCGTAATAGTATATGACTGGGGGAACCGAACCCTGATACATGCTTAGGTTTTCATATGTTCAATGCTTATGCCAAGTTTGCCTTACGCAAGCGCATTTGTGGTAGTTTTAATGCCATCCTGTGTGGTTGTGGTAGTTTTAATGCCAACCTGTAAAAATATAGATCATTTAGAGGCTTTTTTGCTAACTGACAACAGCATTTTTCCCATAGACTCAAAGTTCTCTGTTTGCGTGTTTGTTTGTACTGTATATTTGTTTGTTTAGTTACACAGATTTGTAGTGTACAATATATAAACATTATGTAAAAGATATACAGTATATGTTTATTGCTAGATGCACTGCAGAGAAGCAGAATTCAAACTGAGCTACAGTACAAAGCCTCCTGTAATCATGGTTGATGGCACAGGTCACAGAGGCTCTATGAGTGACTGTCTGCTTGTTCTGTAAGCAGACCTGAGAAAAGTAAGACAAGCTTAGCTTAGCCATGCACCCCTGCTGAGAGAAAGACACAGTCAGCTGGTAACACACACACACACACACACACACACATATAGAAAAGACTGAGTAAACTGGGCAATAGCATTATTATGTACAGAGATTTTTTGATAAAAGTGGTAGCTGTATGTGGTGTATGCTGTGAAATAAAGCCAGACCTGCAGTTATTTAAAGCCCTCAAATTAGCTGCTGCTGTGTCAACATTTAGTCAATGTCCCAGTATTCCAGTATTCATATGTCCCGTGTGTTTGTGTGTGTGTGTGTGTGTGTGTGTGTGTTAACAGGACTGTACTGAGGCATCAGAGAACAGCTGTGTTTGTTTACCCTGCTTTAGAGCGTGTGAGAGTCACAGTATTACTGTACACATCGTGTGTATGTGCACACTGACTGTGAATGGTGAGAATGCATACAGTATTAATGTAGTTTGCAGAACTGTAGCAGAGGTTTAGAAACAGGGGTTATCTGTGTGTGTGTGTGTGTGTGTGTGTGTGTGTGTGTGTGTGTGTGTGTGTGTGTGTGTGTGCGCATGTGTGTGCACAAGCTTGTATGTATGTGTGTGTGTGTGTGTGTGTGTGTGTGTGTGTAACCTCGGGTTAAATGCGTTCCCACAGCCTAAAGTACATGGACACACTATGTACCATGGGAACTCAGTAGCTAACCTCCCTACTCCTCTGTCCCAGACCCAGTGAAAGCTGAACAGATCTTTATTACATCATTCATCATTTCAGCAAACACCTTCTCTCATGTCATACACCAATTTAACCTGCAATTAAAAGAAGACACATAAATGTGTGTGTGTGTGTGTGTGTGTGTGTGTGTGTAATAAAGCCTGTGGTTTAGAGAAAACAATAAGAAACTAGCATCAAGCTGCAACATTCTCTCTTGCATGTTCTCAAACTCTGTCTCTTAAACACATACACACACACACACAAACTCACACAAGGTGATTCTCTACATATCTCTGAAGAACAAAAAACAAAAACAGACTAGATAGATGCAATTCTTACCTCCTTTTCACTGGTGTTCATTTCACAGTGTGTGTTTACTCTGAAATAGTTTCCAAGTTCTGTGTGCTTTTTGATTACAACATAAAAGAAAGAGGACTTCTATTGGATGGCAATGAGTGAATACCTGATTTTCAGGCTACGTTTTGTCATCAGTTTTTGTAATGTCTGCATGAACTATAAAATAGGATTCAGAAGATAGAGAAAACAACTTTAGGTTCTGTAGGAAATGTCAAGCTTTTGGTAGCATCTGTCTTAATGTATGATGCATGTGTGTAGTTATTTGAGTTATCACAGGATACTATGGGCTTATGTTGGTCAAACGCATCTGAGTTTTTCCTTTGCAGGCCAGTTTGGGTATTTCTGCTCATACTTCTTTGCATATAACATTCCTGTGCTCTTCTATCGGGACAACTAAGTTGTGTAAAGTCTGGCAAAAAAAGTTAAGAACATTTAAGGACTGATAGCAAATATGCAGAAACCATTCACTTAAGTAAAAGCGCATTAGTAATGCAGGGATGTCCTTTTAATTGAGATTCAACTTTGAACCTCCATTACTCCATGCACCATTTATGTGTGTCACTGTGGCTCTAGGTAAAAGACTTCTTGTTTGAACACCTTCACAAAGAATCACTTGTACTAGACATCTTGAGTAACAAACACTGACTGTGTATTTTCATGGGCAGGGGTGATGGCATTGTAGAGCAAACTCTGTCTCAAGATTGTTTGTTAAAATAAAAGCAATTCTCTTTGTACCCAGTGTAGTAGGTTATCTGTGTTTTAAATTAATGAGCCAGAAGATACAGTCGTTAATCATAATGTGCTCTGTAGCAAGCTGGGTCTTGTTCTGCTCTTTGATGACAGACCCATGCCATGTTTGTGATGGCTGTGCAGACTTGTGTACTGTGCCCCCTTTGTTTGCAATTACATTGTTTCCATTCCAGGCAAATGTTTTGTGTGGATTTTTTTTTTAAGTTCATATTAAATTAATTCCAGGTGGCAGAGATTATAAATGGGTCATAAGTCACAGCTTGGTTTGAATCAGAGGCCAGAATGTTTTCGGAAAACTGAAATGCAGCAGTTTGACTGTAAGCACTGCTGTAGAACAGCAGAACGTAGCCTTGCCTGATGTGAGGTGATAAATACACCTGGAAGGGAGACGACCTGCCAAACTTGTAAGCACACTCCTGTTCCGCCTCAATGGCTTGAGTATTTGACAGATTTTTATTTTTTTTGTAGTAATCATATGAAACCTAACACATTGTCTTGGCCTGGCTACCGGAGTCATTGAACTGTTCTACAGTGGTACTATACTAGACAACAACACTCCTCTACCAAAGGAAGTGATTTTGGAACTCATCTACTCAGTTATATAGTTCATTTGCTTATCATTGGAATATTTGCAGTGTAAACTAAGGTTAGATATTGATTACCTTCACTTAAATTCTAAAAGATTTCAAATGAAATGAAGAAAGGTTGTTCCTAGCTTTCCTTTCTAGCAGTGATGTGATGTAAAAACCAACCTCATTAAATCAGCTCTGCTTGAACCAAAGTTTCAAGCTGGTGTTTCTACAAATTTCTTTTTCCCTATTCAATGAATTAATAGCTATAAAAATACGATACTTTATATTCTGATAATTCATTAGGAAATGACAGATTACACAGTGGAATTGGGGTTATTTAATGAATCTAGTTCCCCAACTCATGGCCTCAGGAGATGCAAGAGGAAATCTGAAACCCTAAGAGACCATTACTGGCACTTTCCCCAGAATACCTGGACAAGGCTTGAAGGGGTTTAGGGATTTCGCTTAACCTTAGATTTGATCTCTTTGGCAGATATCATTTAGTCATTGACATCATTTAGCGCCTGCCTAATTTGAAACACTTAAAAATACGTAAAGTGTTCATTTAAAATGTTCCAGAAATATGTTATTTAAGATTAACTTGTCTTGTTTTTAAATTGGTCTGGAAAATGGCTTGGAAGATGCTGACATTTTAGGAAAATGGTGCTTTAGGTAAGTTACTCTCACTGCATTCTGTATAGGAGCTTCTCTTATAGCATATCATATCAAAGAATTGTGTTTACTTATGTACTGATCTGTCAATCTGATTAAATACCAATTATATTCAGGACTGTGAATTTACTTAATGAGGCATAGCCTTAATTTTCTAAATGTAGTATTTACCAGACTAAAGACTTTAAAAACAGTAGTAACTGAACGTTCTTCTTGTGCAGGTATCTTGTAATTCTTGTAAACCCAATGATTACTTGCCTCGGAAACAAATAAAGTATATTAAATTAACACACCTTATATTCTACATATAAAATATGAAAGATAAATATAGAATAAAATTGTAACAATAGGCTTCTTATAAGTGATATATTTTAAGAAATACGTTACATATCCGTCCCATAATTCAGGTAAAATAGTCATATAAGGTGGTCATATAAGGTGTTACATGACTGCAAAATACTAAATTAGCTTATATTAAAGGCTCCGTTTCTATGGTTTCTGTCACGCGGACACCGGCAGGTGTAGTTAGTCAAAATTAGCTATTGAACTAGCAAGATGGCTAACAGGTTTTGGTTAGATTATCTTGCTAGCTACTCTAAAAGTGATTTCGACTGACGAAGGTATTTTGACCGGTCAAATGAATTATAAATACAAATACAAGTAGAAAGGGACTTTAAGGATGTTCCTCGCCTTTATTTTGAACCGCACTACCTAGTAATTACCTAGCTAATTCTTTTTTATTATCGAGGTAACAACCAGGGTTAACTTTTCACTTCGTTTACGAGGTTCGCTAAGGAATACTAAAATAGCCAGACGCAACTAAAATTAGTTTGTCTAGTTTTTTTTTTATATATTAACATCTGATGTTGTATTTTCCTAACCTGCGAGGGAGCCGCTGTTGTTTACGTCCTGATAAAAAAAACAACCCAGAATTCAAATGTACTTAGTTTTTCACCTGACTGTGCACGACGTTGTTTACAGATCATTAGAATTACCTTTGGCCACTCTCATTGAAATCAATACGTAAATAAGTCAGTAAAAGCAGAAGTAAAAATCATAAAAGAAGAGTTAAAACAAATAAAAGCAGAGAGACATATAAGTGCAAGGGTCCATGTCCAGCAAATAGTCTGGGAGGGTGTTGATGCACTGTGCGCATATGCGCATGTGTACATGTGCAGTAGATTGGAAGAAGATTAAATTTACAGTCTGTAGACAGGAGAGAAAAAACAGGAGCTTTACAGTTCTTTATTGTGTGTGTGGATGCGTGCACACGCACAGGAGAGAATAACATTAAAGTCAGGGGAGCTAGAATAACACTAGTATGTGCTGCATTTCAAGCACAAAATCATATTTTTCATAAGTTACGGAACCAGAGACAGTTTTACTAGGGAGCTTTACAGAATGTATGAAAACATTTCCTACTGGAAGACACAAGAGTTCAGACCACTGAAGTCTCATTTCATCCAGTAGGTATCATGTCCATATTAGGACCTCCAGGTCTAAAGGATTTGTCTTCATGGAAAACATATAAAAATGTTTAAAATGCAGTACATTTTGTCCTACATACTTCTGTCTCCCAAAAGGATTTTGTCGATCGCGAGGTTGCAAAGTAGTCAAAATATGAATATTGTCACATATAAGGTAATGTAACTATGCATTAAAATCAGTAAAGGTGGGATTTATGTCCTTCTGTAGCTTGTCTGCCCTTTTCAAGGATCACCATAAAAACAACTTTCAGTCTGATCATGTTTAGCAGTGTATTTGAATACAGGTCAGGTTGTAGGGAACGGAAGGGAAAGGTTTTGTTGTACCAGTGAGTATCAGAAAGATATCTAAACTGCATCATAAGACCTATAAGCCTATAAGACCTACAAAACTAGTTGACTAACTAGTGTTTACCAGAATTGCTTAGTGACATTAAAGGCAAACTTTTAGTGTGAAATTTTAATGTTGTCTTAATTACATGCTTGTTCTAGATCTTGGTTTAATTCTGGAGCCACCATCTCTGGCTCTTGAGATAAAGCAATCTGAAACTATTTGATTTAGTTTATTACGTGATTATTAATTTAGTAGTTAGTTAAGTCTTTTGGTTATTAATACATGTTGCAGCTTGTCAAATTGAAGGGCAGGTCTACTTTTAGATGTCAAATTTAATTTATTGTGTCATTTCTCTTTTGTCTTTTAGAAAGAACCAAGGAGTTAAAACTGGTTTGTTGTTGTCTACTGCCATCTAGTGTTGCAAGGTGAGCTATGGCAGGTAGGTTTATACATTTTTATTTGCATATCAGAAAGTAATAGAAAGTAATAACATTTGTACATGCAAAGTAGAATAGAAATCCTAAAATGTGCTAAAGTGTCTGCATCCTGTTTATGATAAATTAAAACAAAGCTGACATCAAATGTTTTTGTTTTGTTTTGGTTTTATTCATTTGATTCTTTTATTGTTTTGTCTAGCCAAACTTATGGAGTGTTAGTGCTGAAAGTAGATCTAAATATCATCCTAATCGGACTGAAAAAATACAAAAACAAATTAAAACCTATATAGATAGTAAAGATAAATTTATGAGTTTAGTATAAAACATATGAAAGCTGTTAAAAATAACATTTTGATTAAGGAACTATGAAAAAGTAAAAATGTAAATGAATTTTACACATGTTAAATGCAAAGTTTAAGACAAATTGCATGGGAATAAATGTGCTAGTCTATGACTGTACCCTTATTCACACGATATGGAGTAAAGTGGTTTGTATTTGTAGCACAGTGATGCAAATGTAGTTTTACACAAGGGGCATTAAACAATAATTCACTGTGATTATACTGTGACATTGATCATTCTGTTGCTATTCTGTGGCTTATTCTATTGTGATATGATATCTTGCCTGGCCTTTCAGATCTCTATTTTCCATTCATTTTTTTTAAAGTAAAAAATAAAACATTAATCTTTAATATGGATTTCAGTTTTCCCACCATGAATTCTGTCACTAATAAAAAATAATCTCATTATGTTATACGAAAAGAGGTTTTACAGTGCCTTTTTAAAACCTGATTTGAAAACCTGATTTGAAGGTAGTTTTCAGTATCTGGCTGTGAATAATAAATAATACCCTATTTTATATTATATGATTTGTTTTTGAGTGTTGGTGTTTATAATGCCAGGGCACCTTTTTACTTGCTAGTTAACTTGGACAGTTTCATCCAGCCCCATCACTTAACTTTATCACCTTATTGCCTGATCTCCCTGATTGCTCTGCTTCCATCTAGTGGTTATAAGGTGTACTAGTACAATCTTTACTTCTACTCTTAAAAGGGGCACACTTGGTGGGATAGTATAGTTTCCGATGCTCTTCCTCCCAACCCTATTTACAGTTCTAAATATATCTAATTGTTTAACTTCATTATTTACCTTGCTGTGATGACAATAACAAACTAGTCTACATGCAGCACGTAATTCCTGCAGTCCACTCATACACACCAAACGCATTTCCTACTGTCTTCTTTTCATTTTGCTAGGCATTGTGGAGTGTATGCTCAGCTAATAACTACTCTATCACTGTTTACATTGCCACAATTATTTAATGAAGAGTAAAAAAGTTGTGCTCTGATTTTAGTTTCTAAAACGTTTTATTGCAAACATCTTTTATTGAAAATATTTATGAATTACCATAACGCATATGTCCAAAGAAGGGCTCTGATGTAAAATGACTTACATTATTGAGAAGCCAAAGCTAACTGGTTGTTCCACTGTAACATCAATGCACAACAACAGGGCCTCACTTTTGCCATTCTTTTTTGTTATATTTAATGCTTCTATTCAAACGACTTGTTGCACAATGAAAAATATTTTAACTATTTATACTTTTATAACTATTGATGTACTTAATATAAGAATTAATCACAATTTTGTAAAACATTCTTTCAGAATTGTATTTATTAAACATCAAATACCTTAAAAGCACCTATTCAAATAATTTAATTGTTAATGTGTATAGAATACATATTGTAAGTATACCATTTCTGGTAAAATATTTTGAGAAATCTTGCATTTCAGATTTGGGTGATTTGGGGTGCACAAGATTTTTGGTGATGTATTCCAATCCACATAAACAGTCTGTCACGGTGGCCACCCCTGACTCCTTCCTCTGGCTTGCGAACACAAAGCAAGCACCGGTCATTTGCTTGTCGATATGATCAATCACCGTAAGGGAAGGAGCTCCTAAGACGAGGGGGAGGTCTAGGTCTGCCCAGCTGACCTACCTCGATCAGGACATGTCTGGTCAATAAGAGTGAGGTCAGCCTGCTAGGGGGTCTTCCCCTCTGGACATAGACTGTACCCAAGGCAGCCCTTTTTTCTCACTTCTCCAGCAGGGACACCTCCCTTTGCTTCAAGGGAAAAAAAGAAGCAAAAGGGAAGAAGCTGGGGGAGCCTCCTCCTGAGCCCTATACGTGGCTTTGTGTGGGTGTGGGATACCTTAGTGGTGAGTACCTCCTCTGCTGACCATTGAGGTGGGGGAGGACTGATATGTTCCCCTATCGGATCCAGAAACATAACCTTACGATCCAGATTTTTTATGACTTTTTATGGCCTTTTTTACGGCTTCCCTTCTGATCTGAAGTGCCCATATAAGCTCCACACTGGCTCAGGGTGCTTTGGCACTGAGGACTACTCCTCCTACCAGTTTGACCCCAAGTACTTTTAGGACTTGGAAGACCTGCTACGCCCCACGTGGGACTTCCGCTTGGGACCTAGAAAGGATGGAATCAGATTCTCTTGGGCCAGGTATATAGTCCCACTGATTGTTTCCATTTCTGGAACAGCCCTCTGACTCTGAATGGCAACATATGGAGTATACTGACCTTTACTAAAAGACTCAGAACCGCTGATTCTGTCTGCAGACTTCTCATAGTGGACTGCCTGTTTGAGAGACCTTTCACCAGTGATGAAGGTTTTATCCATGGGTCTCCTTAGGTTTGTTTTTATGGTGGTAATAATATTTTGGTTAACGGCAGGTTAGACGGCCAGATTTGAAATCAAAGGACTTCATAAGTTTCTGTAGTGTACAGACAGGTAGAAAACACTTTCAACAGTAGCCTGTAACACTTTACATGTAGCTATTGGCATGTGGTTCACCTAAAACCTGTAGCCCTGCTCTTAGAAATACACTGTGTATTCAGGTTAGTTCACTCAATATTCTTCAGCTTGCACAACTGTGACTTGTGCAACTTCCTTGGCAGCAGCTTCAAGGTCTGTTTACAGTATCGTTAGTTTTAACAGTGGTGTTGTAGGTCCTGTTACAGTACATGTAAACATTTCTACTTATATCTAATATCTTATATCAAAACAATCACCTAACAGACAATAACTCTAAAATGGATAATGTGATAGGCACTTTAACAGAAATCTAAAGTGACTTCACTGTAAAACGGATGCTATGACTGGCATATCGAAGTATCCCTGAATTTATACCATGAGGATTTTGCGTCCAGTATAGATACAGGATTTAAAAAGTCTTTCAGTATACAGATACAGATTAGATGGTCTCTTGAACTGACTAGGGTGAAAATGAGCACTGCATGGCCTGAAGCTGTCAGATCTGGCAGTACCTCATCCGGCCTCCAGAGGTCTCACTCCCTGGAGTTCTAGGATTCCTGGATTTTGCCATTTACACCTGTTCCACATCCATCATTAGCGCACACCTTTATAGATTCTCCATACTCTTCAATCGCTCCAAAGTATTGCCAACCCAGTTGCATACCGCGCAGTCTTTCTGCTGTGATGTTTCTAATTTTGCTTGAGTCCTCTCATGTCCCAGGTACCCAGGTGCTCAAGTTCACACTCTGGCTTGAAAAGAAATTCTACACTTTTGTGAATAATTATTTGTTAGGCTCTTTGGGGAAATGGTTAAAGGCAAGATGTGAACGGTCACATTGGTAGTTTTTGTCGTTGATTGTTGAACACTGTTTGATTCTTTTATTTCACTTGTTGGTATTGTCTTTCAAAGTTATGGCATCAGTAGGTTCTGTGCCATTGTCCCTTTAGCATTTTCAGTCCAAAAAAGCACCACAGTTTTGTATCTTGGGCTTTCTTATTGTTTGCTGTCCTTTCTGTTAGTGTTCAAGGGTCCTAAATGAACTGGGAACTAAGCTGCCTCAGTTGTGTGTGTCTCAGATGCAATCTTAAACAAAACCCTTGAGATTACATGATCAGGTGATGTTAAGTGATACTGGTATCTCAGCAGCAGGACCACTGACTACAAAATGAAAACGGTGGAAAAAATCACTATGGCTTTTTACTGTAGCGCAAACAATGAGTAGACTTGTAAGTGATACACACATAGCTCTTTTGGTTTTTCTCAAACTCCATCAGATTGGATGGCAAGAGTCTGTGAACTCCAAGAGTCTCTTCACAAATGTTTGGTGGTGTCTGGTCTTTGGCTAGTTATCGCAAGGCCTGTAGTGTTTAGAGGGAAGAAGCAGGGCACAATCACTGAGAGGAGTGATGGTGATGTAAAGCAAAGCCATAATCATAAATGGTCCAGGGGCAATTGACCAGAATCCATCCAGTGAAATGGTCAGAATACACTAATGGAACATGAAAACGAAACACTGGAAAACTTGAGAAGGAAAGCAAAGCGAACAAAACATAGGTTGTATATAACAGGAAACATACATGTAACCATTCATCAATTCAAACCATCTGTCAGTAATCCAGTAATCAAACAGGGTTTAAATACACAGGCTAACAGGCTAAATACACTGTCTAAATGTTACTCGTTTTACCTGTGTCTCGTCAAGGGTGTGTGTATTTAAGCATATGTATGTCACCACATTATTGTCGGTCTTTGTCTGACTGCATGTGAGTCTGTTGTTCATGAGTCTGTGCTCGTGTTTGCTTAAATTTAAAGAAAAAAACATTTAAACATCCGTGATACGCCTCCGGACAGTTCCTGCAGTGCATCCACACCACAGCATGACACCAAGAAATTGAAAGAAAACAAAACATAGGAAAATGTGACAGGTTGCCAGGGAAACACAGGAGCATGTGACAGGTTGCCAAGGGTGCTGGTACACTAGAAGAGGGGAATTGTGACAGTAACTCCTCCTCTCCAACAACACTGGGACAGGAACAAAGACAGAGGCAATGGGACAGACTCACAACCAGACACCAGGAACCGCAACAGGCACAGGAACAGACACAACAGCAGGAGACAAAACCAGAGGAAGGCACAGGGAATGGAAAGAACAAGGGTGGAGACACAGAAATTGAAGCTACAGTCACAACAAGAGCACCAGAGAGTAACGAGGAAACCAACTGTAAAAGGGAGCAAAGGGGAGGCTGACAGGGAAGCCACAGACGCCACGGGAGGTGGCAAGGTGGATAGAGTGGCTATTGGAGTCCCTGCCACAAAACTGGAGCAGGCCGGGCAGGACCTGTGACGTGACCTCCACTGGTGGCATTGGGTACAGCGGTTCCGCTCCGGAAACACATTGGCGGCAGATAGCATAGGGGTGCTGGGGGACACAGCCTTTGGGGACATGGATTACAGCCACAGGAACAGGATGGGAGGCCAGAATCAAGGCCACAGGTAGGTCTGACAGTTCCAGACTCAGCTGCTGGCAAGAAGCTGCTCAGCTGAATACACAGGTAGCGCACCCAGACAGTCCCTGAGGCCCATATGGACATGTGCAGAAATGCGTTCCTCCCCCGAATTCCTCGTGTGCCTTCTACTGGTGGGCAGGGGAAGGAGACCACAAAGCAGAAGCAGCCCGAGTACAGTCCAGTCCCAAGGTAAACAGGCTATTTTCGTATCACGATACACCTTTCTTTTCATCACTGAGACCAACGTATAATCCCATGGCACTTACCTCCAAAGAAAACACTTGGATGACTTCCAGGACTGGCGACAAGACGCCCTAATTTCCACAATGCCAGGGGATTAGCTCTCTCTGGCTTGGTGGTGTTGAGACTGAGCTAACTGGGACAGCTTTGGAGAATCAACCAAAGTTTCATCCCAGTGGAACAAAGACATACCGGAGTGTCACTGTCTCGCTGTGTCCTTAGATGCCTGGTCACTCTGTAACACTGCAAGTGAGGAGGCAGAACGCACTCCATAATCATAAACAGAAGAACGGTCCAGGATCACATTACCATGAAGCAAAACACAGCTCAAATACGTTATTAGCACGTTAATGGAACACAAAAAAGAAATACATTGAAATGTAAGAGGAAAATCAAACAGTATTATGTTGAAGCGTTTGAATATCAAAGAAAACAAAAATACATACATTCAAACATTTATTAATACAAACCATCTGTCAATTAAACAATGACGTGTAACTAAACAGGGAAAACACTGGTTTTAAATACACAGGCTAAACAGGAAGGTACAGCTGAATGCAATCAAAGCAGAGAAAATAAGAGAAACAAACAAACAAAAAAAAAAAAACAGGCATATGTGACAGGTTGTCAAGGATACAACAACGCTATTGGATGGATATTGTGGGCATTCAGAGACTTGACCCAAAGATACTGCCCTGTTTATGGGCTGCTGTGTTGTGTGTTCTGTTAGAGGTTTTCTTCGAGGGATTTGAAGAAAAAGTATTGCATTTGGTTGATTGCATCCATCCCTACGTTGTTACTAGTTAGTTTCCCTGTGTCTGCTTTTAAGAAATAAGCAACCTTCACAGCTTGTTTATGTGGATGCTGGGGATAAAACAGATCAGTCATGCCTTCTGTTCCTGACAAACCACAAAACTTGGAGCAGATACATAAAAGTATTCAGGAGTTGTACAGTATTTGTTACTTGTTGTCCACTATGCTTCACAAAGGACCAATAACCTCTCATCATGTTTATAGTCTCTGGTGACTAGACAGAAAGAGTGCAAGATTTGTGTGGCCCTTTGTGATAGAGCAGGTTTTCCTAGTGAGAAAAGAAATCCAACTTCACTACACTCACAGAGCCAGTGCTTATTGTGCTTATCAGTGTTTACAAAGGGAGATAGCAGCACACAGCATATCTTAGTATCTTCTTCTGAGGAGATACTGTTGATCGGAAAAGGTGTCAGTCACTTCTAGGAAGACGGAAAAACACTGTAAGCTGATACGCGAGGGCTCCTTTGAGCACCAAGACGATCCAGTGCATGTGCCATGTGCAACATTTTTGTCTCTCTATTAAGATTTATAATACATTACTAGCAACCACTGAATCTAAGAAAGGACATCTGTCGATTTTATTTTCACATAAAATTGTTCATGAAAATTATATGGCTGGCTGCTAAAAGCTCGCAAATTTAGGTTGCTAAGAGCTTGCAAAATTGTGAATATGAAGGACAAAACCCATGTTTGGTTTGAAGACGCGATCAAGCCCTCAAAGAACATTGTTTACTGTCGTATACGTTTAAAGCCATTGTACAGTTGCTTAGACTGTAAGTGACTTCTATTTTTGCAAACGGCTACATGTATATATATATATATATATATATATATACACACAATGAATTAAGGTAAGTTATGCTTTAGCAGAATGTTTAAGGACTTAAGAGTAATTTAGCAAATGTCACGGTGCATTGCTACACTATATTGCCAAAAGTATCCAAACGCTCACCCATCCAAATGACCATAAAGGTCCATAAAGACATGGATGGCAGAGTCTGGTGTGGATGAACTTGACTGGCCTGTACAGAGTCCTGACCTCAACCCGATAGAACACCTTTTGGGATGAATTAGAGCGGAGGCCTTCTTGTGCAACATCAGTATGTGACCTCACAAATAGTCATAATAAAAACACGAGAAAAAAAACCATGAGAGGCATCAAAAACGACCATTCAGGCGGTCATTTTGTTAAACTTGAAATATCTATTTTATAGATAATACATAAGTATTAATATGAGACGAATTCATTCATGGATGGAATGATTATATTTTCAATTGTGTATATAGAATCAGTTGCTTCTCTCAGAGTCAAGATCAAGTGTATCGATACATTTCGGTTTGTTAATAAAATATGAACATACATATACATACACATGCATACACAGTTACACATATACATAAACACATGCATACACATACAAACAGCACAAAACCTTCATAAAAATGAGATGACAAAAATATGTTTACATTACACATTTTATTAAATAGTTTTATTAATCTCCTCAAAGTTCTTCTTTGTATGGTCTAAATATATTCAAATACATCAAATACATACATTGTTGTATCATATCAAGGTGGCATGGAATGGATCCAATGTTAAGTGTAGACTAATTATTGCACTGAATATTTCAATGCTAGAATGAGTAGACTACTTTTATCAAAACATTTAAAAAATTAATTTATAATAATAATTAATTTAAAAAAAAGAATGTATTGTCATGCAGTCTGCAAAATAAAACATTTCACTTTGTTTTAATAGCAAAACTTTTTCGATTTAAACGATTTAACTTTGGTTGAGAAAAAAATTCTGGACACGTGCTTAAAGTTGCTTGTCTCAGACTGAAGAGCAGGTGTACTGACTCCATACAGGGTGTGGTAAAGAAAAAACTCCAACTTCACACAACTGATACTTTCACTCAGGAACAGAAACCTGTTTATTCAGAAGTCATGGGTAAAAAAATAAATAACTTCATGAACTGACTGAATTGATAAAAAAAATTAAAGACTGTTAATGCTCCCCCTGTAATATGTAGGTGGTATGCTACAATCTAAAATCCACCTTAAAGAGATATACACTTTATTTACACTTGTAGAAGCTAACTCTAACATGGTTTATAGAAGTTCTACTATTACTTCACATACACACACACACACACACCCCAAACAAAAAAATTCCACCAACACAGAGAACAATTGTCCCAACAGTGGAAAAGACATTTCCCTAGAGTTAATCCTACCCTGAGGCTCTCCATGATACTGTACCAAAGGCAAACTAGTGAAGAGCCTCTTACCCATCATCTTCACCTGTTTCATCCAAGACTCTAGGAATACTTGATCAACCTCATTATTATAAATACTTACGTTATGCATAGCATAAACTTACTTAACAGTATTAACCAGATTCATAAGTTTCTCTAATAGCTCTAATGTCTACAGGCCCTGACATGTCAGGATATCTTGTGAGCATACACACGCTCTTTTGTCTGGCCTGAAAACTCTACTTCACCGTGTGTGAGTCACACCAGTTCCTCATGAGCAGACACAAGAGAGAATTAAGCAATCTAAATGCTCTGAATTGTCTTGTGCCCAGATTTTAACAGTAGATTGTAGACTGATCCCACAATTTTAGCAACTGTTACACTGAGTTTGCGAGAAGCAGCTCTGCTGAAACTGTGTGGCGTTACAAATGTGCTTGGATCTTTTTTGTTTTTTTCTAGTCTTAGTACAGTAAGTACACAGACACTGGGCCCCCTCACACGACTGTACAGAAACATTTACACTTAGAGTATTGGATGTGTATAAACATGCTACGTCATTTGGGTATAAACCCTTTTAAAGGACCTCCTAATCCAGCACTTGTTTTCTCCATCTGATCACCAAATTGGGCATTATTTAAATAGAATGAGGCTGCACCCTCTTTTCAGTGGAAAGCCAAGGTCTTTGTTCTGCACTTGGGACCGGAGCAAGAAAATTCCACTTAGCAAACGTTCATCATTTAAGTTAGCAAACTGTCAACTGTGAACAAGTAGCTGACTCATAGACCACACTGAGGCTGGAACCTCTGCAAGGTTCACCTGATCATTCCTTGGGCACAGAGGTGTTTGTTTTCTGTGTCCTTGGAAGAACTTTCATGCTTAGCATCAGGTAATGGAGACATGCCGTAAATGCTATTATACTGAACCCTATTGTGCAGGAATAGCTGAGTCATTATTATTATTTTCAATTCTAAATTTAATAATTGCCATGTAAATTAACTGGTTATAAATAAAGTTTAATATCAACTAAAATTCCAATCATAGTAAGGTGAATGTACTTTTATAAGACTGACTGACTTAATGACATTTGTACCCCATCACCCACACTACTGACTTCTTCACATCTCTTCAGTGTGCTTGCTACTTCAGAGTAGAAGTGTTTTTACAACTCACAATGTCACAATTTCTCTCTTCTACATCACATAACTGGTGGTGTATCTCACTACAGTCACTCTCAGCTGGTGTACAATACTAATTCTGCTTTTGACGCTGAGCCAGTGAATTCTTAGAAACATTCTCTGTGATGCTGGACTGAACAGAGGGCTCAAGGCGCAGGATTTAGCCATCAAATACTCCAGATCTCAATCCAACTGAACATCTGTGGGATGTGCAGTCCAATCCACAGAGGCCCTACCTCACAACTGCTGCTCACTTAGTGCAGGCAGGTATAACAGGACACCTTCAGAGGTTCTACACAGGTCATGTTTCTGTGACATCAGGAGGACCTGCGCATTATTAAGCAGGTGTTTTTTTTTTATGTTCTAGCAGGTTTTAAGCAGGTGGTTTACTCTTTCACATATTTTTTTGTTTGTTTTGAATACACTGTAGTTGAAGAAAGTCAACTGTCCAAGTCAACTTTATAGTCAATTCTTTTCATCACATACATGTTGAATGACAAAAGAAACATGGTTTCTCCAAGGCACAGTGCTACAGTTGAAGTGAATCATAAGTGGTGTGGTGTTAGTTTTATAATAAATAATATTATAATATTATAATTATAATATTATAATATTACCTTGCATATATTATATCATTGTATGTGCTGACATTATATAACATTACAATATCTATAAACAGTCGGATTACTGAAAGGGCCTTAGGGTCTTCTAAATATTTCCTTTAATATTTCCCTGCTTACAAAAATCTAATATTTCATTCAACAGAATTCAAGTGGAACCAACAGGTTCCTGCATGTCTGGTTTAAACAAGTGCTGCTTGACCTTTCAAAAAAGATCTTCAGTATAGAAAACATGACAGAAACAAAGAGGTTTCATTGTTACACTATAGCATTTCTCTACTGTGAACTTGTCAGGTGTGCCTGTGTACTGTATTGTGTGCAAATCAAATCATATCAACACTGTTAGGGTTTGAATTTATGGATTTGAATTGTGAGTTGAGCTGGGTGTTGATTGATCCGTGTCAAGGAATTTCATCTTCAAAAAATACAATATTTCCTTTTTCAGTAAAAGATAAGATTCTATAAGAGATAAGATTAAATACTAACTAAAAGTACTACTACAAAGTCATACAGTGTAATATCACTTTAATGAATTTTCCCACCTACATCAACACAGATTGCCATACTTGAATACGTGAATGTCTTTCCAGTAATCGACCAGCTGATTCGGCATAGTAGCAGCGATTGTACCCCATAGGATGGCTGACCACAAACTGTTTAGGGTTTGGGGGATATACAGGAACTCTGTGTGTACACAGAGTCAGGATGCACATTGTAGGGATGGTAAAATTTGCTGGATGGATCTCTGATGACAATGTTGTTGTACCACACACGGCCAGTGATGTAGTTGCATTTTTTTTTCTTACACCAATTTTTCCTGCTGCTTTGCTTTCGTTTCTTTGCTCTTGAATTTTGACATTTTAAATGTCCGTTGGTTAACTGGAACTTCAGTCAGGGACTATCACCTGCTTAGCTCTCCACACCCATGCCATTAACAAAACGTTACATAGCAACCTTACAACCCTATTAATAACAGCAGCTTATGCAAGAAACCTATAGAATCATGCATTTACTGTCGCTATGATAACAATTGATTAACTTTTTGTAATTATTTTCAGTTTTACACATTTTACTTATTCTGCTGTTAACTGGCAAGAAATATCTTGCTATTAAATTGCAATATTTAAGTGCTTTAAAAATCACATTATATTTCAAATTGGTAGCCAAATATTGTAATATCACACTGGAAGGTCTCTGATAGTTCCCTCCTGTTAGCAGTGCTCTCTGCAATGCATTTGCATAAAAGACAATTAAATTGATTTAATCCTCACTAATTGTTTTTTTTTTTTTTGCAATGTACATTTTCAAATTCTGCTACTTCATATTCTCCTTACATATCAGGTAACTTTGCTTAATACCTTTCTCACAAAATTAACTCCTTAAAAAAATCCCACATCTTAGTGCTCTCAAATATGCCTTCTGTAGCATGTAAAAACAGCAGCCATTCTTAGTAAGCCATTCATGGGGAGGGGCTACACTTCAGCAAAGCACATCATCTAGTTTGACTGGTAAATCGCAACAACTCCTCAAACCTCCCTAAAATGCACATTTAAAATACCTATTCATTAACACTGGTATAATTAAAATAAATAAATAAATCCCGTACATACATATATAATGGGTTTGTTTGTTTGTTTGTTTGTTTTACAAAGCCGAACCATTACCTTGCTTTAAGTGCACTGTAACTTCGAGTCTGAAGTGGGCTGCAGTGTTTCAGGCTTCCATCTGTTGATAGTCAAGATAACATCTCACCCAACTCAGTCACTCCAATGGCGCACCTTTGGGAAGCGTTCCAAATGTTGCTTTTATTTTCCTTCTGCCAGAAAGAGGGAGTTGTTTGAGTGCTGAAATGTGATTTGTGGCACCAAAGTCTAGAGTGAAGGAGTCACTATAAGCGCAGAGCTACATCCAATCCAGAAACAGGACCTAAAGTTGTAATTTAAGACCAAGCACAACACTTGAGCAAATCTAGAACAGAGACATGAAGAACAATGCTCAGAGGTACGCTGACAGTACTGCAAATGATGACGGAGGATAAAGGAGACTCAGGAGTCAGGGGCAGGAGGCGGAGTCTGGTGGAGAAGGCATGCCTGAGTCTAATGTTGCTTCACAGAACCTGGTGTGTGATATATGGGATATGGAATAGGAGAATTCTTGTCAAATTTAGCATACTCTATTTGTTGTACTTCTTTATTTGAGGTTTTGTTTTTTGTCCAGTCTGGATATAGGTACAAATCAACTTATTTGCTGTACATATTTAAGCCTGTGTTGAGAGGGTATGTTCATAAGTAAGTGAGTTCCTGTGGTGTTGTTGAAATGCTTCTGTGACAAGTACTCACAAAAAAGAAGAATATGACATGTTTTTTCCACAGTCCAGAAAGTCTGTTTGTAGGAAAGCTTAACAAACTTTTGTGAGCTGCATTAAAATCCTAATTTAAAGAGTTTTCCAACCTACATCAACACGGTCTGCTTGAGTTGTGGATGTCTTTCCAGTAGAAGACCAGCTGAGCAGGGCTGTATGTAACTATGGCGATGAGGTTGGCATAGTAGCAGCGATCATACCGTGCAGGTGGGTTGACCACAAACTGTGCAAAGCTTGGAGGGTTTACAGGAGCTATGCGGAGTCGTTCAAGACACAAGCCTACATAGGCATCCTCTATGAATATGGGTTTAATTTCTTTTGACACCTGCAGAATCTTTTCTGGCAGGTCCATAGACATTATGTAGCACATACCCAAAGGGTAAGGTGGGTACACAGAGTTGGGATACACATCGTAGGGAATGTAAAATTTGCTGGATGGATCTCTGATGACAATGTTGTTGTACCACACACGGCCAGTGATGTAGTTGCTCTGAAGTGTGTTGAGGTTCAGCAGCATGTTCATTAGACCCTTGATGTTCAGCAAAATGTCAGCATCCACCTTCACTGCATAGTGTGCATGGGGACAGCGCTCTGTCAGCCATTCCAGCATCACCATGGTTTTAATGGTCAGGTTCCTGTAGGAGTCTATAAAGGTGCTCTGCAGCAGGTCCTGATGGCGCATGTTCTCCAGATGTATGCGGGCCTGTAGAGCTTCTGAGTGTTTCCCGCTTGGTAAGCCCAGTAGAAACAGAACCAGCACAACTCCTTCTTGGACCAGGCTGTCATTCCCCCATGTCCTCCTTATGGCGTTCCGTGCTTTCATGTGGTGAGGTGCCACAGGAACAATCACCACCAGAAACGGGCTGTGATGATGGCACTTCTTCGGCTGGTCCAGGATGAAGCCATATTTATAGGGGTAAATTACATGGTACAGCCCTGGAACCCTGGACTTCTCTTGCTTGAACTTGTCATTCCTCCAGCTAATTAAGCAGAGCCCAAACACCAGGATAAATGTCCAAACACACTTCCTGTTGCATTTGTACCCCTTTGAAAGGCTCCAGTGTTTCTGAGTGCTAGAGAGAGAAGATCAAAAACAAAGTCAAGACAAGCCTCTTTATTTACTTATTGAACGAGAGACAAAATACTGCTGTATTTAAATTAAATTAAATGAAAATTATATAAAAATGATAAAAGTAATAATTTGATTTACCATAAACAATTGCAGTAAATAGTGGAATTAAAATTCTAAAACCTAATTGAAATGAAAATGTTTTTGCATAAAATAATTTCAAAGGCTTCATTCCACAAAGCAGACTGTTCCTTCAGGCTGGATGACCAATCAAGAGTAAGTCTGAACAAAGAGGCCTATACACGTTTGAAAGGGCTGAATAGTTATTGTGAGAATATGCTAATATCATGTATACGCTCCAAGTCTGACCAGTATTGGAGCAGGGCAAGCAAAATGTAAAAAACATAACACGTTTTGTTTAGATTTTATTGGATGGCAGAAAATGAGGGCTGCCCAACTGCTACCATGTAGTCTGACAGAACTATAAATATTCCTTCCTCTAGGTATATTAAGTAGGTAAAGATTTTCCTAAATGTTCTTAATCTGTAATTAATGCCAATGTTTGGTAAAAATTTAATGCCAATATTTGGCAACCATTTTCAAACCTAAACACATTTAGTCACCAAATATTGGTATTTCAAATTCCGTACATCATGTATGGAGAGGATTAAGTATTGTGAATTGAGTTTGTGTTTAACTTTTATTGGCTTTTATTGAATTTTTATTTATTTACATGTTTATTAGAATTTGCTACTCTTATCTTTTGATACATTTGATAGCTACATTGTTTGTCGAGCATCTTTATTATATTCAAGTTTAAATGAGCAACGTAGAAACACTCAAATGTCGACAAAGACCGACAAATAAAGGGTGACACGCACATGCTTATATACACACTAGACAAGACACAGGTGAAACAATGATCAATAATAAGACGAACATCTAGACACCACGCCCACGCCACACACAAAGACGCATACGCTCACAAAACACACACGGAACACAAATCTACACACACACACACACACACAGACACGCCCACACAGACACGGGACAAGGGAGGAGGCGAGGGCAGCCACCGTGACATTAAGTTTTATTTACATAAGATAAGCATATTTGCTGCACACAAATGTTTTCATAATTAAAAGCATTTGTGTATTTGAATCAGTTTAATCAACCTGGTATTAAATGTAATCTGGAGGGATAAGACTAAATATTGTAGCTTGTGTATAAGAAAAACGATGGTCTAAAGGTCTTTAGCTTACTTTAAATCAGTTGCAGTGGCAGTGGGAATTCATCCTTTAAAAAAGCCTTTTTAGTCCAGTTTTAAAGCTGAACCAAAGGTCTAAGGTATACATATAAACTTGTTATATGTGTATATACAATTATGTAAATATTTGTTTAAACACAAAGGTGGTACTATGTAAATATGAGTCAGATTAACAATGTTTGTATTTGCCTGGGTAGTTTAAAATAGACATACATATTCATTCAGTCGTCATGCAGCTAAAATATATTTTAATTAACTGTACAAAAAAGGTTTTACCAAATTCTAAAGTACACCATATGTTATCCACATCCATTTAGAATTTGTACAGGTATCAATGTCATGTAATTAATGTAATGTCCCACCTATTGTGTTATTTAAAGACCTGTGACGTGAGGATCTTGGTTTTCTGTTTTTTAACTGGAAAAAATAGTTTAAATCAAACACCCACAGTGCTGTCAAAAACAGAGCAACAAAAGGACAAAATCCTAATCCTGTTCTAATCCTAAAGATATAATACATTCCTCTAGAATTTTTCCTGTTCCTTAACTATCAGAAGCGCACACAGCATAACGTATATATGACTTTATATTTCCTCAATCAGTTCCAGACTCTGTACAGCCTTTCAATAGCTGATGTCAGTCAAGCAAGTGGGGTGCACACACACTTACATCATCTCTTTCTGAATGTGTGACAGGTTCAGGCGTTTATGCTGATCACACACACCTTGAGGTCCACGCTGGGCTGCCACTTTGTCCTTCGACTTGCTAACAGGGCAGGTAGCGTTTCCACTTCATCAGCACATAGCCCCACCTGCAAGTGATTGTGCTGACGCCACTGCAGGTTGTCATGATCCTCGTTGTGCAGGGCTTTCTTTTCCTTGGCCAAACAACGAGCACAAAAAGAGAAGGAGAGTGGGTATTTACAGGTGGGTAGGACTTAGGAAGCCCCTCCTTGGTAAGCTCAGTTTTCTGCCACTCTGCCTCTCCTTGTTCTCCTTTCCAGCATGGTGGGGTTGAATTTCTTTGCATAGAACACGCCCTGTTTTTATGGAAGAGGGGGTTGAAAAGTTGTGTGTGTGTGTGGGGGGGGGGGG
>JAOXYF010000020.1:3412268-3425207 GCA_028565775.1 Sternarchorhynchus goeldii | reverse complement strand
CTTTGCAGCTAGAACAGCTTCAACTCTTCTGGGAAGGCTGTCCACAAGGTTTAGGAGTGTGTTTATGGGGATTTTTGCTTTGTGCACTGGTACACAGTCATTTGGATGGGTGAGCGAATACTTTAGGCAATATAGTGTATATTTCCAAAATCCAAATTATATATATCCTAAATTACTTTGCTTTTGGGATATTAATAAAAACTCTGGGACAGATACTTTTGTATCCCATAATTGGATAAGCAGTGGGATAATTGTAATAACACTATTGAATATTATTATTTTAACAAATATATTTATTGTAACAGACTTTCCTGAAGAACAGTGTTTTAGAAACACAAATGAAAGTTACTTTGTCACATGCACAGACAAAACAGATAAAAAAAAATGAGCCAAACCCTCAAAGCATTGCTGCCAGCTCTGTGTTTGGCCATTTTTTAAGTATCATACAAAAGATGAACTTCATGTATCTGACCGTACATGTCTGTGAATAGATACACACATGCTGACAAGTAGTTGCATGTAGGGTATGTAAATAACTGACCAATTATAAAGACTGTTCAAAACAATACCAAAACTGCCAAATAGTGTGTGGTGACTGTAGAAAGCAAATATCCACATGAAAGGACAGCCAAGTCCTGGACATTTTAAAAATCCTATCCAGATTCTATTACACAATTAAAAATATCATTCCATCCATGAATGAATTCCTGTCTCATATTAATACTTGTATATTATCTATAAAATAGATATTTAAAAAAAAAACCAATCCTGTCAACTTGGGCATGGGGCTTTAAGTATGGTGTTGTATGGATATTCTCTAAAGGAAAAAAAAACTATAGTCTAATAGATTGTATCTATTTTACCTGTCGATGAATATAATAGCATCTGACTTCACTTTTTTTCCCTCATGAGTCGTGACAGCAGTCGTTGATCTGATCTACAAGGCCTGACACATTATGATGCTGTATTAAATTAGCCTTAAGTTAAAATTCATTTATTTCTTTTAACATCTCATGATTTTGATTTTGAAAGTAGCTGTGCCGAGGGACATTCTCTGTTGTAGTGCCTGACACTACAACCTAAATATTTACCTGTATGTTTTCACCTTAACCTCCTCCCACTTTGGTTATGAGCATTTTCTGAATCTAATGTTCATATTCACAAATATATATTTACACATCAGAACAAAACATATACCGTTTCAAATTAAATTAATTCCCAAAAGGTTTTCCATTAATAATACATTAAATTCATACATCAGAGGCAAGTAACATATAACGTGTTGTATAATTGCAAACTATCAATGTCATCCTGAGCTCATGCCTGCATCATGTAGGATTCTTTAAGTCCTTCCAGAATGTGACCAACTGCTGTGGGGAACCTAAGATGATGGTGATCAAACTGGCGAAATCACTGCGTTGATAGTTGCCAGTGAAATAAGCCTTAAACTTGGAAGGGTCAGGAGAAGTTGAAGGTGAGAGACCGAGCTGTTTTAGGCAGGCACCTATGTATGCATCCTCTATGTTGAATGGCTTTACATCTTTACAGATGCCAACTATCTTCTTTGGGAGGTCATTGGAGAAGACATAACCCATCGTAAGTAGGGTAGTACTTTTCAGCATATAATTCTGGTGGCACATACCACTTGGAGTTCGTGTTCCTGATGACGGGACTGTTCCACTTAACCATGCCAGTCATGTAGTTTTCTTTAGGGATGTTAGGGATTAGCAGCATGCTGATCAGATTTTCCAAGTTAAGGAACATGTCAGAGTCAATCTTCATGGCGTAGGATGCCTGAGAGCAGTGCGTGGCCAGCCAGTCCATGATCACCAAGGTCTTTATGGTCAAGTTCAGGTATGTGTCCATGAAGTTGCTCTGGACAAGGTCGTGGTGTTGCTGGCTTTCCAGCTGTACCTGCTCCTGCAGCTTCTCAGCCTGTGCTCCCACAGGCAGAGCCAGCATGAACAGCACCAGCACAACTTTGCCCTGCACCACACTCTCATTACCCCAGGTGCCACGGATGGCGTTCCTGGCCTCCAGCTGATGAGGAGCCACTGGCACCATGAGAGTCAGAAAGGGCTCCAGCTGCTCACACTTCTCTGGTTCATTCATGATGTAATGGTAGTTGTGTGGGTGAGCTGCATGGTAATGAAGGTCTTCTGCCTGAGTAACATGTGAGACATTCTGCGTAGTCCTCAAAGTCAGTTCTACTTCTGTGGCATTGGGTGTCCATTGATGATGAGAGGTTGGAGTGAGTAGTGTTTTATTGTTAACATCAATCTCTAGGTAATAAAATTGGATATGCCTGGTGATGTTCCTAAACCATATTCTGGAGTGCTCAAGGGAGATGTTGGACATGTAGAGAAGGATCAACACAGCAAAGGTTAGAGACACCAAGACTGTGAAGATGGTCTTTAACAGGAGTCTACTGGGGCTGAAGTTAGCCATCTTCTGAGCGGGACTACAACAAACAGAGAGAAAAAGATGTGAAAAATCAATGATTTCTTGGTTGGGGTAAATGCTTCCTTTGATTTAATTCACTCCTCATTTCAATTTGGTTGTTCAAAACATGCTATGAGTGTTTTTGAATGTAACTTAAGTGTGTCCACTGTAATGGACTAGGACCTTTATACCAGAACAAGATTTCATATTTAATGTAAATGATTGGGTTTTGCCAACGTCCTGAACCTGGCTTAAATCAGAAGCCTATCAGACAATTTACAGACGATTTACAGAGTGTTCACATAAAACTTCAATCTTGTGTACATACAGCTATGAATTAGTCCTGTCTCATTACAAGTTTATAAACCAACAGTCAGAATTCACATATATGTAAACAAAATGGAGCAAAAACTGGAGGATGTTCAAGACAAAAACACTGATGTTAATTTAAGTATAAAATAAACTCTCTGAGGTTTTAATTAAGAAATAACTTGTAGCAGTTAAATCCGAATATATAATACTACATACCAAAAACTATATATTAATTACATCAGAGTGAGAGCAGGCTGTAAATACTGGTAGATGCGGTGAGGATTGAGGTTGTAAATTGTTAGCGGACATTAAAAACTGCAGGTCCCAGAGTGTGTTGTGGGAGGACATGGTGTTACACTCTGGAAGTTCTTTTACCTTCTTACTTTATGGAGTTGTCAATTCTAGTTGAGGATGCAGTGGATTTGAGAGAAAAGAAGTTTAAGTATACAGATTTATTGGCTAATGCCAGACAAAGCAGGCCAGACACAGTAGACCTGTAGAGATAAGTGTTGGGGGATCTGTAGCTACGCCTGCCACATCGCTGCTTGTGGAGTTTGGCATTAAGAGGATGTAAGTTAAGGGTGGCTCTGAAGGAGTTAGCAGAGGTAGCAGAAAGGGCTAGTCAATGGTTGTGGTTAAGAAGAGCACACATTCGTTGGGGGTGATGCACCATGATGGTGGAGGAGGTTGATGTTGATGATGATGTATATTACAAGTAGTAGATCCAGATGGAACTGGTGGTATTGAGCATCTACTAACGGTGCTAGTGGGGCTGGATACTGCCATAGACACCGAGTTGGCCAGGATGAATCTGTGGGATTTAGGAACATTAGTTAAAACTGGTGCCACTGCGCATACATTAACAGTGTCAATGGGGCTGATATGGCCATATACACCAGGTTGGCCAGTATGGATCTGGGGGGCTAAGGAATGATTATTAGGTTTGTGCGGCTAAGGAATGATTATTAGGTTTGTGCTTATGTTTGAAGAGGTGCAGCATGTTTTCCTTTAGGAGCTTGGAGGGGATGAAGCTGGGGCCCCAGTCCTCACTGCTGAGCCTCTTGGGATGTTTGGGCTTGATTTAGGGAAACACTTGTGAAGGGAGGTGCCTACCTGATGACCCCCTCACATCTTCATTTAAAATCCACCTCAGCAGCATCGCTATGTAGTTACGTCCTACTCTATATTCTAATACGTGAGAACTTCCGTTCTTTAAGTATAATACTGCTGCCCCAGTAAGACAAACTAAGATAGTCAGGGCCCCTTTATGGGCATCCTGTTGTGGTGGTCTTCTCTCAGGACTGAATTAGCTCCGATTGGTCTGGTCATAGAGAATATCTACGATCGGAAAGGCAGTGGAGACACTTCAGGATACATGGATTCATAATGCTTTACACTCACATCCAAAAACATAAATAAATACATTTACAAATGTGTAACGGTAACTTGCAAAAGAGATCTGCCGTCTTCCTGTCCAATTGCGTAGATGACATTAAATTCTGGATATCTTACAACGTCCTCAGTTTAACAATGCTAAAACAGAGGTTCATGTTATTGGAATAGATGCTGTAATGTCATTTACATCAGTAATGTCTGCAAAACACCATACTGTGATCGTTATATGTACTATTCCACTGCTGACAGTAAAAAAAAAACTAGAAAAAGCTTTGCTTCAAAATAGAACTGAAGCAAAGTAGCAGCAGCAATAGCTCCAATATGGAGCCCCATCCGGGCCAGTAGTTTCGGTAGTTTGATAAAAAAAAAAGTTGTAATTGAAAAACTAACATTTTTGTTCTTGAACTACAAAAAATAACTGTGTATTCAAACTAAAAATAAATAGAAAAAAGTTGTTTGGTTAAATATAATCTTAGATTAAATGCTAGTAATCTTTTTTTTCATGGGGGTGTGTGGAATAATGAGTGACAAACCCTAACCCTAACCCTAACAAAGATGGCTGGGAGCACCTTGACTTCAGGAAACACTACGCATATACAGTTTAGTTTATGGACTGGCAGCTCTGAGCCCATGGTCATATCCAGGAAAAAGATTGAATGTTGTTTTGTGGTAAGCGCTGAGAACCTCTCCCAAGATGGTGTCTTGTTTACCAGTAATGGGTGGTGCAAGGTTTTGGGTGGTGTATGCTGTCCTGGAGGCGGCACCTCCTCTGTTTACAGAGGCACTCAGGAAGGAGCCCGTCCTCCTGTACCTCCATTTCTGTGACTGAGGCACCAGAGTTGTAGGAGGGCTTCACCGCCTCCATGGGGCTCTCCTTCCCAGTCTCTGCCACCTCAGCCTCCATCTAATCCTCCTCATATGACGGGGGCTCCAGGGAAAAGCTGGGCCCCTGATCCTCCAACCTCACGTCCGAGGGAGGATGAGATGGATCTTCATCTTACCCATAGTCGTAGGGGTCCAAGACTTCATCCTGTCCATAGTGGTAGGGAGAGTCCTCTTCCTGCCCGCAGGCATACTGGGAAGGGGGGTCCTCCTCTTCATCTACGTGGAGGGAGCCCACATACAGGGAGGTTGCATGGTAGAGGATTTGCGAGGTCCCTTGCCTCATACGTATATTCCACCACTTCCACCTCCATTGATTTATCCCCTTTATAAGGGCAAAAAGGCCCCGGGAAGAGGACAGGGCAGGGCGCTGGGGCCGGCAGAGGGGGCAGCTCCACTGGCTCTCTTCCCTTCTTCTGGCATCCTTTTAGGTCGGTCTTTTTGTAATGTGGTGCCAAAAGATTTTTGCAGGATGCCATAGAGCCACCGTCACACTAGTACACAGAAGGTAGTGTAGTACACGTGGTGACATTAGTACACAGAAGGTAGTGTAGTACACATGGTGACACTAGTACACAGAAGGTAGTGTAGTACATGTGGTGACACTAGTACACAGAAGTACACGGTGGTTAAGGCACTCAACTAATACTCAGTACCTTGCCAGTCTCACCACTGTCAAGTTTTTCCTGTTGAACCACTGAGCAAAGCCCTTATTCCTCAATTGCTCAAGATGTATTCAGTCATAATTGTAAATCACTTTGGATAACAGTATCACCTAAATGTCACAAATGTAATCAGTGACGGTGCAATTAGGTTTAGCAGATACACCACAAAGGCATATATGGTTAATGTTTAACTACACAGATTTAAAGATATAATATGTAAAATGTAAAGCTTCATTAAGTGTGAGGTTTAATTCACATCAAAACTACGGTTTTGACTGGCACATGAAAAGCAATTGTTCCTTGTATGATCACTGATACACCAAAGCACCAATCAGACAGACAATAAACAACTAGGAGTTATTCGAATTTTGTAGGTCCCTTTGTAGCCTGCATCACTGCCTCAAAGTGCTTTGATATAATTTAAGGTTTTTAAAAGGGCTACTTTTATCAATTCTGCAATGATTCCTTCTCTCAGCTAGTTACATGTCTGACTGGAACATAGAGCAACATTTTTTATTTTTATTAACTATTATTTCTCAGTGATTAGTACACTTTTAGGGTCACAGTTCAGTTTAAGAATCACTTATTACACTATCTTCACAAGCACATACTATCTGTATGTTCCTACCACCTCAGCTTTATTCCAGAGCAAAGCACAGAATACCACTGAACTAAAATGAACTAAAAGTTCACTCACTGAAACCAAAACATCCCAAAATAAATAGTAAAGATCACAATACCACATGGTATCACTTGTTTAAATGTTAGAAGAAGTGAATGAGTATATTATATGCTCACCGTGTATAACTCTATATATTACAATCTTGTATATTGTATTATAACCTTGTATATTATATTATAACCCTGTATATTGTATACTTACCCTGTATGTTATATTATAACTCTATATATTATATTTTTATCATCCAGTGGCACTGCAATATGTTTAAATTATGAAAGAAACACACACAAATTGGCTTAATATGTTAATGGAAAAAGTTACCAATATATCTGTTTACTCGATTCGAATAAATGTGGTCAATGTTAATTCTGTACCCTGTACTCTGTACCCCATTTGTAAGCGTCACGGCGAAGAACGTGCAGGCAAAGAAAAAGAAAGCTATGCTCAACGCAGTTCTTTAACTGAAATGTGAACGCAACGAAAATGAAGTGAAAAGCAAAAACTTAAAAAGGCCCAGCGGCGTTAAAGACCGACAAAGGTTTTGTTTTGTGTTTTCTAAACAAAAACTGGGCCTTTAAATAACAACAAACATAAAGATCCTTAGGTGGCGAGATAAATGATGAATAATTCGCACCACCTCAGGAATGCATTGACAAAATGCTTCACTGCTGCCACTACCGGAGAACACCACTCTGTGTCACTCTATCCGTGTCATCTGGTTGTTTCCTTAATTTTGTGATTGCAGATCATTAACGTTCCTGTAGTTAATGTTTCTGTCTGTCTTTCTTTGCTCTAAATGGTTTCGTATCTTGCAGAATGTCACTGAACTAAAATAAACAAACAAAAAGTTCAGTCAGCGAAACCAAAGCATCCCAAAACAAATAGTAAAAATCGCTATACCACATGATAGTACGTATTTTACCACTTCGTTACGAATTTTTAATATCCCTCCTCTTGAAGAGAAAAACAATTTCCAGTTCATCTGTATGCTTTGCCAGTTCATCTGTATTCACGGCACCCATCTCTCTTAGAACTTCAAAAACCGGTTTACTTCAAAAAGCTTGAAAAACTTGTGTTGTCCTTCAGTACAATATATATATATATATATATAGTTAGAAACATTCTATTATAAACATTAATTCCTAACAAACTAATAAATAATTAATCACTGTTACTTGAATAATCGATGCCTAAAATAAGGTGATTTCCTGAATAAAGACATAATTATTTAACATGTCTATTATATTTGTGTTAAATATATTTTATAATATATATTATAAATATATATTAAACTATATCATATATATTAAAATATATATTATAACCTCAACCATTTAGAAAATGTTGACAATAAGCAGAAGAGGAGCAGTGATGTTGACTCACCTTAGCTCAATGCCTGAGTTGGAGATCTCCTTGTGTCCTTGTTTGGGTGGGTCAGGAGAGGAAGAGGACACACACACAGACAGGTGGTCTCAGGATCCTAAGATTCTCTCTAACATGAGCACCTTGAGATCAGCATCCTGTGGAATGCCCAAATGACAGGGTTGCCCTACCATTTTACCTGTTTCAGGTGTTTCTTAGGGATAGGAGGAGCTGAGGTGCAGGACGAGGTACATACCAAGGCTAATCCTAATCCACGTTTATATGAAGGCGGAGGGGCGTGTGCTGCTTGTCAGGTACACACAACCACTTACTTACGCAAGCAGCAACTCGCACAATAATAAAACATGTTAATTATTCAGTCTACAGTGTAGTAACTACTCTACACTAATAAGCTGACTAAGTTGATGTAAATAAGAATAAAATTATGGTCATTTTCAGTTGCTATATGTTTGCAGATATATGGACAAATAACCAAAATAAATTTTGTGCAAAATTATTCCTTCTAATACTTTAGTATTTAATCACCAGTAGGTAATCAGTTTCATATACTTCGTTATAAAATAAGGATGTTTAGCATGAGTGGGAAATTAACACAATGGAAAGAAAACACAAGCTCCAGCATGTGGAGCTTAGGTCTTAAGGGAGTAGGTGTAGCATTGTACAACAGCACCTGCAACTGCAGAACAACACCTGCAATCGCAACAGTCTTTTTATATTGATTCAAGTGGTATTATTATTACTCAGGCCTTGTGTTATATTGCTATAATAACAAACACATGTAGACACAAATTTTGCAGGGTCGAGTTCAGCTGAACATGGCCTTAGAATGTGAAATGTACTGTATACCTGTCTAGTGGGGTGTTTCAAAAGAGCACTAATCTTAGAATTCTTCTGGGAACTGTGCTCCAAAGGGAATAAAGAACAATTATTATACTCTTATTATAAGGTCTGATGGAGTTTGAATTGAAATAAATGTGTGCACATGTATGAACTTGTTTGTGAGAGAGTGATGACAACGATGATGTGTGGGTCTGCAGTTTGTGCTTGTCTGTGCTGTTTATGTGTATTTAAGACTTAATCTGCATCAAGTTATTTTTCTCACAAAGTTGCAGTTTCTAAATATGCACCTGGGATATCACCTTCCAGGAGGGTGGAAGATTACCCAGGAGGGTGGGGGATTACTCAGGAGGTACTACAGGGGAAGCTCTTTCTGTGAATGGTGATCTTACTGTGTCATGGACAGCGTTACCTGTCTGGCCAGGTTTACACTGAGCTCTAATTTCAGTTTCCTCACTGAGAAAAGAAAACACAGCTCTGATGCGGCTCTCCATTGAACATACGCCACGTTTTATTAGACATCGTCAGTCCTCGTCAGAATCGCTTTTACCAAAGTTAGCATCTCCGCTATCCTGTATGGCACCATCACAGGGAGCTGCCATCTTGAAACTTGTAGAAACAGACTGCATGCTCAGTGCTAGAACATGAAGCTTTCTGAGAAATATACATATAGACATAAGTGGCATAGTAACTTCCATACTTATACACAGATAGCGTACAAAACATTAGGGACGCCCACCTTTTTGGTGTACCTAAAAGGCTGCCATAAGACGTACAACCAAGTTGAGTTTTAACACATGTATTTTGGCATTTCGATGTAGTCACAAGTTAGCTGACTGATTGTAGCATGTCTTGTGCAATTAAACTGACTAGGTTCTTTTTTAAAGCACCCGTCTTTGACATCAAACAGGCTCTTACTGGATTTTATTAACTATACATAAAGGGGTATAAAAATACTGCATAAGCAAATGTTTACAGGTGTAGCTTAAGCGTACTTTAAGTGGCATTTTATTATGTACACGTTCCCTTCAGCCACACTGCTTTGTCGGTGCCAGAACCACACAGAAGGTCGACTTGGGATAAATAGGTTGTAACATACGTTCACAAGTGCAAAGCGTATTTTTAATACTGCTAGTTTACAAAGTGCAAGATGTGTCACAACCAGTCGGCTAACTGAGTATTACCACGGTCCGTTTGCAGTAAACTCATAGTAAAAGGCACTTAGTATTGTTCATTGACAGAGGTTATAACAGAGGTAATAGCAGGCAACCCACTGTAAAAATATTTAAATAAAGGTTTAAATAAGTATTCATGAGATGGTTATAATTGGCCATATTCTAAGGAGTTCCACTCCTTAGTTCATAGCTTGTCTATTATTTAACATCCTTGAACATAATTTGATTTGAAACAAGTTTTTTTTCATGCAGATATTATGATCTGCTCTTTACAGATAAGTACCAAATCAACTCTGCAAGCCACTCAGCCGACTGGGGTTATGAGGCCTGCAAGCTCCTTGACACTGTACGTGTCTCGTCGTAATAACAAAAAAAAACTCTCTTCCTTAAACATGGGGAAAACATATACATACAAAAGTATAGAGTAGAAAAAAAAACGTGTGTTAGATCGTTCTGACAGCAGTTAGGGTGCGTGAGGCTGATCTGAAACTGTGCAGCTTGGCCCTCTGTCTTCATCAAATGTTCAGAACCACACTACAGGTCGCTATGGTTACGGTGACAGCCTCCGTTGATCAGCTGTGAATCTTCCAGAGTGTTTTTCTGGAACTCCCAATGAAGGTCCAGAGAAGGAAGGGTCCACACACACACACCACTAGACCGCAGGAGACAGGGGCCCGGTCCAGGGCGCCCACCGGTGAGGCCACCTTGCAGGAGGTGCTCCAGATAACTGGAAGCTAATCGCTATCTACCTCACCCTGCCCTATATGTGTAAGTTTCTTTCTCAGAACACATTTTGTAAACCTATGGTCAGAGTTGTTGACAGGCATTATGTGTGAAAAAAAGAAAAAAAACTAACAAGGATGCTTTTCTTTTTTGTGGTGTAGGGTCCTGTAGTATAAGCCCACCTTAGTAACATCAGTCACATGTTAAGATCAACTCTGCCTGAATGCTAGCTGTTATTTGTGAACAGAATGTTATTGAGCATGGATCTGTATTAACAGCCCACCTTTATGGCTTTTATGGATTGCCATGACGTCGAGAACCTGGCCAGACGTTCTGCCTAGGCCAGAACCTGGCCTTTGATCTTTGTGTTTTGTCCTTATCTGTGTATTCTGCATCACCAACCCATAGTGACACACCGATTTATCTGCGCCACGTCGAAAACCCCCCAGGGCTGCATCAACAGAAGCCCTGCAGAAGCAGTTTGAAGAGATGTGGGTACAAATTCAGCCCAAGGTTTTTTCGCAGTAATCCAATGAACTGGATAAATAGTAAATTCAACAGTTAAGACGAACAGTCCTTTCACATGAAATTATACACTGGCAACTTTTTGTTTGTTTTAAGATGTGGATTTAAGATTTGGGTATGTATTAAATAACAAGAAGACACGAAGCCAAATCTGAAGTTGCTGGGATTAATTATAGAGTTTAGACAGAACCTATTGTCTTTTAATGTCATCAAGCTGTTAAGTTGTGACATGGTTCTGGTTATTTAAACATGACTACTGAACATAAACAGCTCCCCATACAGACACACACAGAGACACACACACACACACCCTCACACACTCTTGCACCTGTGTCTCCATTATTCCCAGATAAGTAGTAAATACGTGTCTGGATGGGTTCTGTGAGTTGTGAATTGGCACAGAAGCACACTGCATGTTCTCCTGGATGCTGTTGGCCTAAAATAGAAAAAAAAAACTAAAAAATGCCAGGTAATCATATCTAAAATCGCTGACTGTGCTGAATGAAGCACATCAAAGTAAGCCAGCAGTCTACATTTTTATGAAGCAAATTTAAAAGGTTTAGATGAAGAAAACTTATTTTTTCAAGTTATTCAAGTTAACTTGAAATTTTTTTTACATTTCAAGTTAAACTTAACGTTTATGTAGTGTACTACAAACCCATCTCATGCGATTGACACATGACCGTCGTTCAGCTGACCACAGCCTGCTTCAGCATCATCATGCCTGGTGGGACAAACACCCAGGACAGAGTCTCACGCCCTGCTTCTGCCTGTCTCTCTTCATCATCATCATCATTATCATCATCATCCTCATCATCCTCATTACCTCTACTCCTCTGCTGAGCCCCTAGCATGAGGGAGGGAAGGATGAAGGGTTCAAGGAGGGGCGTCTTGCCCAGGCCCATTGGCCCGCCTCTGTGATTCAGCACAGCGCCCATCCCTGGAAGTGCAGAGTGCAAAGACAGGTCCAGTGGGGGTGCGGCAAGGGCCATCAGAGGCCCCGTGAAGGCGTGGAGGGCGTGAGCTCTCAGGAGGGCCAGCGTGGCCCCCGGCAACACCAAACGACCCCTTCCTGGGTCAGGCAGGCTTGAAAGATCCAGTCCTGAGCTTGCACCTTCTCCCAGCCCTGCTCCCCCACCTGGGTGTCTCCAGGGCAATGGAGGCTCCGCGTCTGGCGATGCGGGTGTTTCCGGGGCGACGGCATGGCCGTGGGCCTTGATGTGCTTGCGGAGGGAGCTGGGGTCGGTGTAGCGCTTGTTGCAGCCGGCCATCTTGCAGCAGTAGGGCCTGTCCTCGTAGTGCGTGCGCGTGTGCTTGAAGCGGTCACTGGAGTTGGAGTATCGCTTTCCACAGCCCGCATACGGACAAGCATACGGCTTCTCTCCTGGTGGGGTTTCAGGCAAGCCTTTTAAAAATTTCATTGCTCTTACTAAAGCTGAGTAACTTTAATTCTAGTACCTATTTGTTACTGTATTTATCATTGTTTGATATAACTCATACTAGGACTAACATGATTCTTGTATTCTAGCAGTGATGTAGTTCACATGTCCGCTGAACTCTAACTTACTTACTGGCTAGGATGTTCTGGATAAGAGCATCTGCTAAACACCATAAATGTAAATGTAAATATAAATGTTTGTTGGCAAATCAGTTGTAAATTATGTGTATGTTACCTGTGTGAGAACGGGTGTGGATTTTCAGGTTTTCCAGGCGAGAGAAGCTCTTGCTGCAAATGGGACACTGGTGAGGCTTCTCGTTGGTATGTGTCCGAATGTGAATCAGCATCTTGTATCTGCATGAGGTACATGTTAACATCTTGAACATACACGAAGAAGCACCCAACACACACACACACACACACATCTATACTAGAACTATAATAAAACTATACTAGAACAGTATTACTGGAGCTATATTA
>JAOXYF010000020.1:3377175-3399414 GCA_028565775.1 Sternarchorhynchus goeldii | reverse complement strand
TAGGTTTGTCCTGTATCTCTAAGGGTATATCCAACATTAGGTTTGTCCTATATCTCTAAGGGTATATCCAACATTAGATTTGTCCTATATCTCTAAGGGTATATCCAACATTAGGTTTGTCCTGTATCTCTAAGGGTATATCCAACATTAGGTTTGTCCTATATCTCTAAGGGTATATCCAACATTAGGTTTGTCCTGTATCTTTAAGGGTATATCCAACATTAGGTTTGTCCTATATCTCTAAGGGTATATCCAACATTAGGTTTGTCCTGTATCTTTAAGGGTATATACAACATTAGGTTTGTCCAATATCTCTAAGGATATATCCAACATTAGGTTTGTCCTATATCTCTAAGGGTATATACAACATTAGGTTTGTCCTGTATCTCTAAGGGTATATCCAACACATCACTTTTGCCTCTTATGGACCTGGGTAATCACTGAGCTTTCTGTTATGATATATAATATTCCTCCACTTCAGTATTTGGCCTTTATAAACCAAAGATCCTCACAAGGCCAGATTCCCCTCACACTGAGCATCCCACAGCCACGGGGGCTGATCCAAGGAAAGCTAGCACCTGTCCTCACCCTCACATTCACTCAAGGGAAAAGGTAAAAAAAAACTGTTCTGGGTTCAGCACAATCTGAGTTGACTGGCAACTCTGTCCTTTATACCAGTGGGCATGTGCTATGTGACTCTAATGTAATACTCTGTAATGTAATGTAATACTTATTGCGATGCACCTCTTTAATACATGCTTACAGAATTCTCTTCCTCACTTCAGCCAGCCAGATATACTCTGCCTGAGCCATTACAGGAAGCTGTGGTTTAGCTGCTCCTTAACAGTATAATTTCTCTCATTAGAAATAAAAGAGGGCAAAGACTGATCCCAAACCAGCTGGAGTTTGACACGTTCTGTTCCCTGTTGTTCATGCCACGTTGCTGAGTGTATTAGCCAGATTAGCCTTGTTTGTCCTTGTACTAGTGTTTTCTCTCTCTCTCTCGCTCACTCTCTCTCTCTTTCTCCCTCCATCCTGTTGCTCTGAAACCAGATCCTCTCTCCTGGGCAATAGCGTGGCCATCTCTCAGACCTTCTCACACACACAGAACCGCTCACTACTTCCCCCTTACAAACATATACACAAACAGACACACACAAACAAACATGCACTCACACACTCCCCGCAGCTGCGGCCGCTTCTGCCGTCTCTGCATTTATTTCCGTCCCGCAGACCTTGTAAGGACATTCTTTATATGAAGAGTGGGGGCTGGAGCCACTGTGTTGGCAATGGGGGCCTGTTTTAGCCTGGGGAGGGAGGACGGGGGGGGGGTCTTTCCCTGTGCTAGCATACCACTGTCACACTCGCTTAGCCTGGAGGATCCCGCACGTTCTGCACCAAGCTCAGGTCTGGCATTGGACCCAGAGAGTGGTTGTTCTTTGCAGGGATGGGTTTCTTTTATTGTTTTGGGGGGAGTTTGTGGGTTTGTCCTCACTGGTGCTACCTGTCAGCATGTTACAGTCAACCACAAGGGGTTGCTGGTCAGCGATGTGCAAACATGGAGGGGGTTTTATATCTCATCAAATCATCCAATATATTTTGATGCTTTTATCTGCCTTGGATGGACTGAGCTCAAAATGCTCAGGATGACTGCTTTATTGACATTTATTTCCATTTGCATGTTTTAACACAATTTACTTACAGTAATCTGCTTACATATTGTACCATTTAACTGGTAAACAATAATACATAAAATATAAATCGACTTTCTGACTGGTAATAGGAGTTAAAAGTTACATAACATGCATATAAAATGGCATGTGTGCTCTCTATTACACACACACACACACACACACACACACACACACAGTACTCCACTGTGGCAGGATCTCTCATGACTCTCTCTCTAAAGCAACCCTAACCCTTTGGGTTAAGGGGGAAGTCCTCGTTTAATGTCCCTGGAGGGATTTCTCCGTTCCCTGAGTGCGTTAAGTGTAATGTAATTTATCATTACTCCTTCTCTCAGATATATGGAGAGGGCCTGTGAGAGTTAACCTGCTCAGAGGTACATGTGCCGATCCCACTTTGAACATGCAATCTAACACCGCAGCACCTTTCCCAAGCCTCTGCTCTCATTTCAGCCAGTGTCTTTGAACTAACAAATGATCAGCTGTACATTGGATATGGATTACATGTCTCGAAGAGTGCGAAGAGGGTTAGACAAATCATATGTAAACTTTTTACGCTCTGCCAGGCACGGTAATAAGGTTTTTCAAGCATTCTATATTCACAGTGTCAGTTTTTTTGAAAAATCAATAATAATCATTGATTCGCAGTGATCCATTTAAAAGTTCTAGCTGACTTACACCAGACTTGGATACTGCAGGAACCGTCCCCTTGAGTTCAGTCTCATGGCCTTGATCGAAACCGTTTTCCAAAGCCCTTCCCTTCAGATACATGTATGCTTAGAGCTTAGCCTACCTTTTTCTGATTGGCTGCTGATTACAGAGGTCAGTCACAGTCACATTGTCCTTCTGTCACTTTACTGATAGCTTGTAACATTAAACTGAATCAGAACACAAAGATGTAGTTGATGGCATTTTACTGGGAGCTTTACCCAAGTGCACTTACAGTGTTTACAGTGTTTACAGGAGAGTTCTGTTACAGTGGAGTACTCTGTGTATGTGTGTGTGTGTGTGTGTGTGTGTGTGCCCGCGCTCTCAGGAACGGCCTTGAAGGTCTAAGGTCTGAGAGTGTGAATACCAGGGATGAGAGAGATTCCTCTGAGCTAATAACGAACTCCGTGCTGCCCTCTGCTGTTTATTAGTAACAACTGCACACGTTTTCATTAACGCATTCTTTTATGCTGGGTTTAAACAATCGGTGAATTTGTGGTGGGTTTTTTGTTTGTTTGTTTGGAGTGAGATAACAATCTCTACATCTGTAGATGAACTTCTGCACTAGCCCGCTCGTTCACTCCATGTTCAGCTGAGAGTATGATGTTCATCCCAGCTTTTATGAAGCTCGTTTTTCGACATTTCTGTGATGGTGGGCATATAATCAACAACATTGTCACCTGCTTCAAATAAAACTGGACTGAACAGCAAGATGACATTTAAAAAATGTAAACCTACAGACCCATGACATATCAAAGGACTGTATCTTAACACTTCGAATACTAACAAAGTAAACATGCTAATGTTTACCAGTTTTATTTATTACCAGTCATTTATTATTCATTTATTTTTTGTTGGAACCATGTTTTCAAACACATATATATACAAAAAAAACCGAATCAGTTTGTAGCCCCCCCCCCCCCCCCACTCTTACACACACACACACACACACACACACACACACACTCACAAGCACTGGCTGTTCTTTCTCACTGCTATTTCAGGAGCTGTTTCACACCAGTGGCATTCAGTGACCATGATGAAGCCCGTCACCAGCGCTGACTCACCGAAGCAGGCAGCGCCTCACGCGTTCGCGATCGCCATCAAAGCGTGCACTGCTTTCGTTTCTCGTAAGCCGCAGCTCTGATTAGAGGCGCCATTAAATCCCTTCAAAGTCCTGCTCCAGTGCGGGAGCAGAGGCCCTTCGGTCCTAACGCAGCCTCTGTAGGAGAAACAGAGTGCTGTACCTTGGAGAAGGCAAAGGTGGCACAGAGCTAAATGAGTTTAATATCACATTCGCCCCCCCCCCCCCAACCTACTGCCAACCTACGTACAAATGAATAAAATACTTACCTGGAATTTTAAGACTGCTCTAAGTTATGTGATTTCTGTATTAAACCTGTTTTTCTTTCAAAGACTGTATCATGCTGGAATGAAATGGGAAGCCTAGTTGGAGAAGGTCACTTTATTTACAACCTTGGTATGTGGTGGCATTAAAGAACACTGTGTGAGGCTATGGAACTTCTAGAATGTTCTCCATGTAGGACCACCATGTTGCCAGAGTCAGTTTCTCGGCCTTCTTTGGAGCCTTACTCAAATCAGCCACGTAATGCGAGGGCTACGTATAGTAGTTAAACTCACCATGATGATGTTCTTTTGAACTTCAGAGTAGTGAAATTGCTTATACCAATCAATATTATTATGGTAACAGCTGTTATAGTCAAGAGGATAGGTTGTTATGGTAACACCTGTTACAGTCAAGAGGGTAGGTTGTTATAGTAACAGCTGTTACAGTCAAGAAGGCATGTTGTTATGGTAACAGCTGTTACAGTCAAGAGGGTATGTTGTTATGCTAACAGCTGTTACAGTCAAGAGGGTAGGTTGTTATGGTAACACCTGTTACAGTCAAGAGGGTAGGTTGTTATAGTAACAGCTGTTACAGTCAAGAGGGTATGTTGTTATGGTAACAGCTGTTACAGTCAAGAGGGTATGTTGTTATGGTAACAGCTGTTACAGTCAAGAGGGTAGGTTGTTATGGTAACACCTGTTGTCAAGAGGGTAGGCTGTTATGGTAACACATGTTACAGTCAAGAGGGTAGGTCTTCTGGTGAGTGCACAGGTTCATTAAACATTCTTATAGCCACATACCTTTTATATTAGATTCAATGTAGTTACTGGGTGACTTATGGTAGTTACTGAATAAAGTGTCGTAGGCATAATGAGTAATGAGCCTACAGTTTAAGAGCTTATTAAGTCTGCATCATGCAAATTAAGTCACAAGAGTTAATTTAGCACTGTTGCCCTTATCGTGTAGAAGCGTTTGTAATCAGAACCGTTACTTCCAAAGACAAATTCTTCCAGACCCAAAGGATCACTTGGCTTGCTGTGTGTTATGTCATGCGACAAAACTGTTCTGGCCTGGGCACCAACCATCTATTTTCATCTCAACCAGATACAAAGACGTCACTGATGCAATGCCAGTGGTCAGGTGATAGTAATGGATTTGACATTGTCTTTCTGCTATCCTGATCTATTTCCTGGTGTTGACACTGACATGTCGACTCCATTTACAAGATGTAAATGGTTCTATTAATTTCCCTAAAAAACAATCTTCATTTATGAACAGAATTGTTTTTTGGTTTATCATCAGCTGACAAAATGATGTTACTGTCTTTTCCAAATTCAGCAAGATTTATTTTGCGAAGTACAAATTAGATTTATTTAGTACAATTTTAATAATATCCTGTTTTTTCCAGATTCAGTGAGTGAGGTGTGGATTCCATAATCTTCAGTAATTGAGGTGAAGATTTATTAGTCTCCTGTTTCCTCTAGACTCAAATCTAGATTTTTTTCTAGATCCTGTGATTAAAGACCAAGCGTGGCAGCTTCTTTCTTTTTCTAGATTCAGTGACTAAATTGCAATTTAGCTAGTGTGATCTTTTGTAGTCTCACTGACTAAAGCGCAAGATCGGTAATCTCTTGCCTTTTCTAGACTCAGTGAATAAAACACAAGTCGGTGGCTTCAATTTTTCTAGATTCGGTGACTGCAGTGCAAGCTCAGCGGCCTGTTGTCTTTTCCAGAGTCAGTGAGCGAGGTGTCCGACGATGAGCCGCTGGTGCACCTGCAGCTGCAGGCAGAGGGCGACATGTTCCCCTGCTGCGATGGCACCAAGGAGATCAGCCAGAGCTCCTCCAATGACACGCCTGCACCCGAACGACGTGTCTGCCCACCCTGCACCTCCAACCCTCCTCTAGACAAACATACTAGAGAGGAGGCCATCACCAGCAAGGAGGAAGAGGAAGATGAAGACGAGGCTGAAGCAGGCGAAAGGCTGAGCGAGGAGGAGTCTGACAAGGATGACGAACACCAGGAAGGGGCGCTTGAGGACCAAGAACAGGAGGAGCTGTTAGAGGATGATGATTCAGATCTGGTGCAGGATGCATCTGAAGATGATGAAGCAGAGGAAGAAGAAGCAGTACATGAGGAGGACTTTCATGGGGAGGAAGAGTCCGAGAGCACCATAACCCCTCCTGAAGAGGAGCATGGAGTAGAAGAGGAAGAGGAGGTGACTGAGGAGGAAGCTGGAGAAGATGCCCAGCATGAACAGGAGGTGTCAGGGGTGGAGGCAGCAGAAACAGAGGAAGAGGCCACAGTGCCCACAGAAAGCGTCAGCAACCCTGAGGAGCTGAAGACGGGAGGCGCCCCTGTACAACACCGGACTCCTCAGCCTGAAGCGTCAGAGGAGAAAGCAGCTGTGGAGGAAACAGAGGTGACAGCAGAGGACGCAATGACTGATAAGGAGCAAGCAGCCGTTGAGGAGGCCCTGTCAGAGACACCAAGACCCAAAGGTTCAGTGAAAGGTGCGGCGCTCAGACAACGGGCGGCACAGGCTGTCTTTCAGTTTTGGAAATCAAACTGCTTTTTTTTTTTTCCTTAATCCAAACAGATCAATAGATTGTAATCTTTAGAGAACCGTTTGAGCTACACATACAAAATACAATATAGAATCATAATGACCTCAGTAAACTCCGCAAATTGAAGCTGATTGACACTTACTCTTAACCTTTGAGCAGAAGAAATAGAAATGAAACGTTCATAACAAGGCAGAAAACCTTTATTTCTTAATATACAATTTTCAATATACTAGTTAAGAATGTTGTCGTAAGGTTACTCCGACTCCTTAACACCATAATAACTGATCTGCGATGTTAGAAAAGCACACAGTAAAATCAGCAGTGTTAAATGATCACCCAGAGTGTCTTCTGGGAAGCAGCGTGTCTCTGCACTGTGAAGAACAGTTTGGCAGTGTCCTGTATGTGCTAATGAGACACTGGTAAATTTCCTGTGCAGACCACGGGCAGAAGTGTGTGTGTGTGTGTGTGTGTGTGCGTGTGGGCGCGGGCTCGTGTGTGTGTATGTGTGTGTGTATGGCGGCGATACAGACAGGACAGCGTGGACACTGTTAAAAGAGACAGACGTCTTATTCTCCCGGCTCTCCGTGTTCTATAACCTGACATGGCAGGCAGCTCAGGACCAGGCAGCGGGACAGAAATAGTCCCGCAAAAATAGCAACATAGCAAAGCCCCAGCACTGATAGACACACAGCGCTGGCCCTGACATACAGGGAGGTCTCCATCCTCCACTACACTAGTAATGTTTAATTATTGGGTACAAGGCCCAATCCTCTGTAAGTACTGTGTAGGTGTCATATTTGAAATGTTTGATGCTTTTATGAAGGGGAAGAGTGAGGCGTAAGTTCCTGAAGCTCAAAGGAAGTGCTCTTAGACAACAGTAGATAAAGAAAGTTTGCATGACACAAACCACACAAATTGCTGAATGCAATTTTTTTTTTTCTTTTTTTTTTTATCCAAGTGAGGCCTTGTGTAGGTGTGTGTGTGTGTGTGTGTGTGTGTGTGTGTGTGTGTGTGTGTGTGTGTGTGTGTGTGCGTGTGTGCCCCGTCATTTTGGCTGACTGCATCTGTAACTGAGCAGACGATCATGTGAAATGTGGAGTTGGTACGGCGCCCGGGACACTGATACCAGTGACATTGAGCGTTGCCTTGTTTCTGGCAGTCAAGAAGACGACCTCAGCGGGTCCTAAGATGAGGGACAGGTCTCACATTGATGACACGCTACGCCTCACCACAGCGGAGCCTTCTGAGGCTTTTTCAGGTTGAATACATTCAGCGTGCACACACACACACACACACACATGTGCGCATACACACACACACCACACACACACACACATTCTATGCTTCACAGTGTATAATAAGGCTTGGGCTAAAGGTGTAGTGAAGCATGAACCGTTAATTAACTAGGCAGCCCAAGGAGGAAGTTTCTTCGGTAATTCCACATAGGCAGTTTCTCCTTGCCACTGTCACCACTGCCTGCCTCATGAGGGACCTGTATCCAGATATTTGTGAAGCTGCTCTTTTAGCACATGTTCTAAAAAAATGATATAAATCATATAAATTAATTTAGCTTGACTGTAATTTTCATAAGAGTGATGGCACTGTAGGTAAGCGGGTTTACCCTCGAACTGGTACACACACTCCCATATGAGTGTGTTACATGCCTGCCATTGCCTGGGTCTCTCTACGTTACCAAAACAATTAAGCACAGAGCCTGGAGCACTACAGCAATCACTGCAGGCAAAGCTGTGATTGTCTCACTGGCTCATCCCCCAACTTGCGAATCACAGAGGGGCTCCAGGAAGCTAATTTTCCCATAATAGTCTTAATAATCCCACATGTCCTGATAAAAGACTCAGAACAGGTCACTGGATTCTGGGAGCCCAAACAACACAACCCGCCTTACACTACAGCCTCATTTCACTGTTTAGCTTTTGTGTCCTGTCTCTCCAGTTTTATTGATATGGATTACACTGTTACCAAAACATACTGTTCCTTTAATAAGAGTTTATTAATTGAAGCACAGAACAAGGCCTGCGGTTGCTAAATTAGCTTCTTCTTTCCATCTCTGTCCATCTCTCCTTCTTGTTTTCTCTTCATTATTTCTAATCCTCTCACTCTTTCTCTCACTCTTTTCTCTCTCTCTCTCATTCTAGCCACCCTGAAGAAACTAGAGAACATTTATCACAAGGCCATTAAACCCATGGAGCAGGCGTATAAATACAAGGAGCTCCGGCAGCACGACGTGTCAGGTGACCATCCTAGGACTTTTAAACCTGACCCCGCCCTCACGCACAACCACCGTGACCCAACGGTGTGAGAATAGACAGCGTTACAATGCTAGATCCTGCCTGAGGAGCCGGGCTTCCAGCTGACAGGCTAATGATTTCTTCTGCTGTGCACAGCCTGAAAGCCTGCCAGGCTCTCTCAGTTCAGTCCCTCAACCTTTCCACATATGCTTTAGGCGGAAGTGTCGCCCTCTTGTGGCTAACACCAGTAGTGAATGGCTTTTTCCCTATGGCTTTCAGATGCAGAGATCAAGTCCAAACCCATGGTGCTGTTCCTGGGGCCATGGAGTGTAGGCAAATCCACCATGATCAACTACCTGCTGGGCCTCCACAACACCCCACAAGAACTCTACACAGGTAACAGTCTACACAGGTAACAGGCTACACATGTAACTATACAGGTAACTCTACATTGATAATGAGCTACACAGGTAACAGTCTACACAGGTAAATCTACATTTGTAATGGTCTGCATAGGTAACTCTATACAGGCAGCCCTACACTTGCAATTCTACACAGGTAACTACACATATAACTATGAATATAAATGGAGCTTTAATTCTCCTTATGTGAATTCTCCTGTTTGTGAATGACAGATCAACTGACAAATGCCAGGATGTCAGATAACCATTTTTACTTTTCTTTGATCCTATTACTTCCACTTTATAAACATTTTATAGTGATGCAACACTAAACGTCCACAAATAAATGACCTAAATCCTGCTATACTCCTTCTACATGACTCTTGCCTATTCTACTGTATGTCCCTTCCCATCATTCTCTCTCTCTTCCTGCCCCTGCTTAACCCCGCCCCCGACCACACCCCTCCCCCTCCAGGGGCGGAGCCCACCACTTCTGAGTACACAGTGATCATGCATGGGGAGAAGGTGCGCACAATTGAGGGCATCGTCATGGCAGCAGACAGTTCCCGCTCCTTCTCGCCCCTGGAGAAGTTTGGCCAGGGCTTCCTGGAGAAGCTGGTAGGAATCGAGATGCCCCATGAGCTACTGGAGCGAGTCACGTTGGTGGACACACCTGGAATCATCGAGAACCGCAAGCAGCAGGAGAGAGGTAGCGCACACAAACACATATACACGTAAACACACACACTCACACACGCATACACACACTTATACACCTACACACACACACACACACATATATACATACACACATATATACACACTCACACACATGCACACAAACATATACACACACTTACACACACACATATACACATGCACGCACACACACGCACACACACACCCACCCACACACAAGTTGCTTGAGCGTCTTTGAGAACTACACACAGCAGGAGAGAGGTGGCACGTGCACACACAAACACACACGCACACCCACATGAAACTCTGCTGTATGCTGTCCTGCAGGCTACCCCTACAACGACGTGTGTCAGTGGTTCATCGACAGAGCCGATCTGATCTTCCTGGTGTTCGACCCCACCAAGCTGGACGTGGGCCTGGAGCTGGAGATGCTCTTCAAGCAGATGAAGGGCCGCGAATCCCAGATCCGTCTGATCCTGAACAAAGCCGACAGCCTTGCCACCCAAGAGCTGATGCGCGTCTATGGCGCCCTCTTCTGGAACATGGCGCCGCTGATTAACGTGACGGAGCCGCCCCGCGTCTACGTCAGCTCCTTCTGGCCGCAGGACTACGCGGCCGACGCCAACCGCCAGCTCTTCATGAAGGAGGAGACCTCCCTGCTGGAAGACCTCAACCAGGTGATTGAGAACCAGCTGGAGAACAAGATCGCCTTCATCCGGCAGCACGCCATCCGTGTGCGTGTCCACGCTCTGCTGGTGGACCGTTACCTCCAGACGTACCACGAGAGGCTGGGCTGGTTCGGAGACCCGGACGAGGTGTTCCGCGACATCGTGGCCGACCCTGACCGTTTCTATATCTTCAAGTCTGTCCTGGCCAAGACCAACGTGAGCAAGTTTGACCTGCCCGAGCCTGAGGCCTACCGCGACTTCTTCGGCGTGAACCCCCCAGGTGGCTTCAAGCTCCTGGCAAAGCATTGTGGCTGGTCGCGCGGCTGCCTGCTGGAGATCGTGGAGCGGGCCATCACCGAGGAGCTGCCTGCCCTCCTCGCCAGCCTCACCAAGGAGAAGGAGCCAGGGGAGGCAGCAACGCCCCCCCCCAGCACCCCCAAAACAGACGAGAAGCCCAAGAATCGTTGGCGGCGGCAATAAAGAGGGTGGGGCAAGAGAGGGAGGAGTGGCAGGAGGAGTATAACGTTCCTGTTTTGGGAGGCACAGAAGCTCAGGGCAACAAGCTAGTGAATGAGTGAACAGGAGCCTGAGTGAGTGAGTGAGAGAGTGGGTGGGTTTGAGTGAGTGAGTGAGTGAGAAAGTGGGTTGGTTTGAGTGAGTGAGTGAGTGAGTGAGTGAGTGAGTGAGTGCGTGAGTGAACAGACATATAGATAAATGGGTGGGTGGGTGGATGGATGGATAGATAACAGAATGAAGGAATGGATGAACTGATTAATGAATGGATTAACACAGGATGAGAGGGAATGAGGGATAACATTACACATGAAGTAAGAGAAAGAGAGACTGCTCAGTGTTCCAGAAGATACAAAAGTGAACCCAATGAAAATTAAAACCGTAAAAGAAAATCCTCAGGAAATGGAAAATAGTTACAATATACAGCACAGTGAACTCTATCAAGTTTATCAGAGTTAATTGGGCTGTAGAACTATTTATGACCTAGAGTTACCTTCACCCCTCACAAGTACACAGCCGTATTCCAGACGGTATTCAATGCAATACAGCATGTTATTTTAATCTTAATCTGCATTGTTGTTTGAAAAAGTTTTAGAGCATGCCAACCACACTCTATTGAGAGGGCCCATTTTAACATTGTAACAGGGCCCCAACAGCCAGGGCCCATTTTAACATTGTACCTAAGTAAAGTTGTGTCTCTGAGAACATCTATGGAGAATCATTTTTGGGTGTTTAATTTTGAGGGCTTGTGCTGAATGTCTTTATTGCTGCATGTGAAATATAGCATCACATTAAAGCTGTTTTATTCTGTTGTATACTGTCTCCCCTTTATGGATACCCCTTTGTCATTGGTCTTACAGTATTTTATTCATAGTTCACGTTCATTGTGTTAGAATTAGATTAGAAACAAATATTGAGATCTCTAAAGAATTAGATAAATTATAGAAAATGTGGAACTCTTCTCACTCAAATGGTGAAATGGCAGTAGGTCTCCACAAGGGGGCATCGTATGTTATTTAAAGTTTTCGCGGTAATAAGGAAATGATGAAATATTGGTTCATATGAAGTTGTCTTGAAAAGTAACATTTTTAGAGCAGTCCTCATGTTTTTCAGTTTTTCTCACAGAAACCTTTATAAATTACAATAAAAGGAGAAAATGCTTAGATGATTTTAAAAAAAGATGATTTAAAAAAGTCAGCTGCTCTCAGGCTCTAGCTTTTAAAAGTGTAACATACACTTTTTTAATAGAAGAAAGAAACAAGAGACTTGCACATCACGCTCTATAGTAAATTCCAATTTTTCTGCCAGTGGGCAGCTCAGAGATGCCAACAGTCAAACCATTTAGGACGACCAGCCAAAAACAGCCAAAAACTGCGGGTCGCGTCTGATTGGCAGTGGTGAAGCGGCGGGGAAGATCCTGTGGGAAGATATCGGTGTTCTTGGATGAAGGCGAATTCTCTGACTGCTTCGCAAGCATTATTAATCATTACAGAATTCACAATGAATGCCATTACCATGAATTCCTATAAATGTGTTTCTATATAGGTATGCTATCTGTGATAAACAGTACATGCACACACAGTGCAGTGAATGTTTTCTTTATACCTCAGAAAATGCATAGTTAGGTTTATCTAAAACTATATTGTTTTAAGATATGAGAATCTTCTCTTATGTTTACTCCCCTCGGCGCCTTTCGATCTAGCCTTTAAAATCTTTTTATAAAACTTGGAGAAGATCCAAAAAAATGCAAATTTAGCTTCATGTTTTGGTTCTAAAATAGATTCTACAATCACAGCGAATGGAAACAACTAAAAAAAAAAAGAAATACGACCACGAAGAGGAATGAAGAACGCATGGCAGAATTTGCGGTGGAATACGTTTACCTTTTTCTCTATATGCGTGCTCGCCGCCATTTGAAGTCTGACGTGCGCGCTCTCTCGGTCGCCTTGCCCCCTCCCCTCTATTTTAACACTGTAGCCAACTTGTCCGCCCCACGCGCCACACCATCATAGCGAGACGAGGTTTTCCAAGCGTGTTCAGAAGATGGTGGAGGAGACCCCGGCGTCGTCGTCTGTGCCGGGATAAGGCACTACAGACGCCGTCTAGACTCGTTAACGGTAGTCCCTCAACAGGCTCGTGCAGACGCGGTCAGGCAACAGGGAGGAAACCCTTGAGCGAACGGAAGAGGACGCAACACGGCAGCAGTAGCACGCACCAGCTGGCACGAGCATGCCAACGAATAAACCGGACTTGGCCAGACTATGAGGGTTTGTAAACAGAGGATTTATCACATCTTGCCAGCGTTTTGCAGCCCCTGGGCACAGTATGGAGGGGAGTACGAATTTAATTTATTTTTTGCCTCCGCGTGGAATGTTAAGCCGATAGGGAACGCGAGGGGAGGGCATGCAGTTATTCTGTGCTGAACTCCACGAGTGAACCGCCTGCTACAGCTGCGATGAAGCGAACAACGGCCTGGGAAAAACTTTCCATCCTGTGGAAACATTATGGAACAAGTCTTTGACGTTACAGTTTGTCATTTTGGGACACTCGGACTGAACTGATTTAAAATCGCGCGTAAGTGATAAAGAATAGTAAGTGGAAAACAAAGCCGTGAATACTCAAGTTTAACTCAAGTTTACCAGTGTGTGAGTCGATGTCAGATAGGCTAATGTGTATCTGGTTTTTTTTTTTAAATGTTAGCTACCAGTGTTATTTTTTGTCAGCCAGATGTGTTACGGCCGTCTGGCAGCTACACGCCAAAGGGAATGTCAGTTTAGTTCTTATCTGCTTTACTGCCCGAGTTTGGCTTTTACACACGTTACACACTGCACCGAAGTCTTCAAATTACAGTTTGAGTTGAGCCCTTTAGAAAGCAGGAATATTAACGGTTGATATCCGGAGTGGGAGTTCAGGAAAGGACGGGGCTCCTCCATGGGAATAGGCCCTCTTCTTCTGCTCGACGGGGCATAAGTGGCTAACGGACTCTGGCGGTTGGCTTGGACAGAGAGAGAGAGTGTGGTGTGAAGCAACCATAATGTCTTAAAGTCTCGTTTTTTGCTTATCAGCAACATTTGTGTTATCGTTTAGCCCCGCTGTCATAAAGTAGTCGAATATATAGCTGGAGAGTTTAAAAATCGTCAGAGTTTTGAGAGTTTGTTTGAAAGTCTGCTGAGATTTGACGTCTTTGTAATGGAAAAAAATACGAGTTTTAAAAAACTTTTTTGACGATTTTTTCCGATACTTGTGCCAGGTTGTTTTTTTTACAAGAGAGAGATCTAAAACGAAACGAATGAAACCAGCTAGAGACAGAAAGTAAGAAACGAATGTCTGGCAAAATCTTGTAGCTGACTTGTAAATATGAAAAGAACAACACTTATTTCATGGTCGAGGTGCTTCATCTACACATGGAAAGAGAATGTGAATTCTGACATAGCAAAATATTGGAGAGGCTTTCAAAGAAACGGCGCTGACGGATTAAAAAGCAGCCAGTTTGGGGGCTAAAACTGCCCGGACCCGTGCTCTGCGTTATTCTGGATGGTATGGATTAACGATCGATGTCGCCTTGAGACCTAGTCAAAACGATGCGTTGTCGTACGAAGGCCAAAGCGGATGAAAGCGTTTCAGCCTTGGCACAGTGCTGGGAGCAAAAGTACACGCCTCAGCACCGCCGAACATAATGGGCTCCGACTGCTGACGTAATCCGGGCCTGGATAATGAACTGCTCAAGAGTGTGAGTCGGTCCATCATATCGCACAGGGCCCTAAGAGCACGGAAATACGTCTGTTCTAGCTCGGATCAACAGCATTTCTTTTTTTTTTTTTCTTTTTTTTTCTTCCCTTCTTTTTTCCCTCTCTCATTTAAAACCTTTGTCTGTGAGGTGGCACTCTTTGAGGAAATGGTTGATATGTCGTAGATTAATTAGAACTGTACACTGTGCAACTTGTTGTCATGGCGTCGCCAAGCCAGCAGCAACCATTCCGGAACTCTGAGGTCAGCTGCGACAGCGAAGGAGGCGGGACGACCGTCCACGTAACTGACGCCCATCCGCAGTGCCGTTCCTGCCTGGAGAGGGGGAGTGTGAGTGACCAGGGCCCCGCCGGGGGCTCCAAGCCCTGCAAATACAGTATCTTCTCCAGCTGCAGCTCGGGCGAGTCCGGGCCGCGCCGGGCGGTGCTGACCAGCCTGCGCAGGCAGAGGACGGTCCCGCCGCTGTTCGAGAGGTCGGCCGGCCAGTGCTGGAACCCAAAGTTCGACTCTGCGATCCTGGAGGAGGCGTGCAGGGAGCGGTGCTTTCCGCAGACGCAGAGACGATTCCGCTATGTGCTCTTCTACCTGACGGCCGCCGCGCTCCTCTGGGGCGTCTACTTTGGGGCGAACCGCTCCCGGTGCGACCCGGCGAGCTTCCTGCTCCCCACGGCGGCCTTCCTGGTGGTGTGCCTGCTCCTGCTCCTGTTCACATTCACGCGGCCGTACGTGCGCCTTCATGGCCGCGCTTCGCTACTCCTCACTGCCGTCATGTTCGCCGTCACGCTGGCGCCACAGCCGCAGGCCGCCGCGCGCTCTGCCTGGCCGGCGGATGGCAACCGGACGTTGGGGTCCCCTGCTGGTGCGGAGGGTCCGTGCATCTCCCCCGTGGGGACCTTCTCCCTATGCATGGAGGTGCTTCTCCTGCTCTACAGCATGCTCCATGTGCGCCTTTATGCCTCCGTGCTGCTGGGCCTCCTCTACTCGGTGCTGTTCGAGGCCCTCGGCTGGTTGCGCTTGGGGCAAGCGGGCGGGGAGGATGACTGGGGCGGGGCACCCCTTCTGTGGCTGGTGCCGGGCAAAGCCCTCCTCCACCTGTGCGCCCATGTGATTGGCATACACTTGTTCATCATGTCCGAGGTGCGTGCGCGCAGCACCTTCCTGAAGGTGGGCCAGGCCATCATGCACGGCAAGGACCTGGAGGTGGAGAAGGCCCTCAAGGAACGCATGATCCATTCGGTCATGCCCCGGCCCGTCGCCGACGAGCTCATGAAGCAGGGTGACGAGGAGAGCAGTGAGGGCGGGAGCAATCGATCCGGCTCCGCCTCCGGTCCCTCCTCCGGCCCCGCCCCCTGCTCCGCCTCCTCGTCCAGCCCGAGGAGCAACAAGCGCAAGAAGACGTCCATCCCACGCGGCCAGATCATCTTCCGACCCTTCAACATGCGCCGCATGGAGCCCGTCAGCATCCTGTTCGCCGACATCGTGGGCTTTACCAAGATGAGCGCCAACAAGTCGGCGCCGGCGCTGGTGGGCCTGCTGAACGACCTGTTTGGCCGCTTCGACCGGCTTTGCGAGCGCACGCGCTGCGAGAAGATCAGCACGCTGGGTGACTGCTACTACTGCGTGGCCGGCTGCCCCGAACCACGGCAGGACCACGCCTACTGCTGCGTGGAAATGGGCCTGGGCATGATCCAGGCCATCGAGCAGTTCTGCGGCGAGACGCGGGAGACTGTGGACATGCGGGTGGGTGTGCACACGGGCACCGTGCTCTGCGGCATCCTGGGCATGAAACGCTTCAAGTTCGACGTGTGGTCCAACGACGTCAACCTGGCCAACCTCATGGAGCAGCTGGGCGTGGCCGGGAAGGTGCACCTGTCGGAGGTGACGGCCGGTTTCCTGGACGACCGCTACGAGAGGGAGGACGGGCGGGTGGCGGAGCGCGTGGGTCAGAGCGTAACGGAGCAGCTGAAAGGTAAGAGCGCTTGGGAGGTGGAGAGCTTAAAAAAAAAAAAAAAAATAGAAAAAAGTACTGACAGTAAGTAAAATTACTGAAGTACTGACACTGTACTGACAGTGTTACATACTGCATGATTTGCATGCTTTGTTAAGTGCTGGACATTAGTGAACTGAACATGACGAATTCTGTTTGTTCGGCTCAGTATGAAGCAGAGCAGTAGAGAGTAATTTTCTCATCCAGTGAATTTTATTTAGGTCGTGAACGAATCAAGTTTATCTGCTAAATTGCAGCTAAATTGATTAAATTGACCCAAGCCTTGTGGTAAAGGTCAAGTTAGCAAAGCTTGGCACTGCAGCGAGCCAGAAATGGTGTCAAACACACACACACACACACGCACGCACTACTCAGCGTGGCTCAGTCAGTGTCCGTAACAGGTCTGTATTTGTCAGGGCTTGCCCTGGCCCGGGCTTCACTGTTAGCATGCTCGGCCAGCGTTAGCGGGTCGCCCTCTGTGTTTACATGTCACGGTTTGCTTTAGCTGTACATGTTTGCATGGTGGTGATAGCGACTGATAAGATACCGAAACAAGCATGGATGTGGCGGGTGCTTGCGGAGGGTGGATATGGCGGGCGGGAGCACAGCAGGCCGAACCAGGGCGCAGGTCAGGTTCGGCCCCTGGGGGCCCCGCCGCCGCCCACGTTCTCGTTGTCCCAGCCAAAGGGATCCAGGGGAGCACGGGGCCGTAGCTCGTGGGGGACGGAGTGGTCGGGAACAAGCCTCTGCTCTGCGTAGGGCCTTCCAGGATTGTTCTGTTTCTCTCTCGCTTTGATTGGGTTCCAAGAGGTCTGGAATGTTGACCTACGACCTTTGCGAAAGCATAGCAGCGGCCGGGTGTTTTTAGCTGAGTGTAGCATCTGGAGAGCTTCGCGGGTGTCGGACGATGAGCACCACGTTGGAACAGCTTCCCTCGCTCACGTCAGGAGCTGAACCTGAGCTGAACCCACCTAGCCGCAGTCCCAAGTCCTCTCTCTCTCTCTCTCTCTCTCTCGCTTGTTTATATATTTTTTTATCTCTTATTTCTTGTTGGGCATTGTTTTGCTTTTCTTTGCTCTCTCTCTGCATGTTTCTTCTCTCACTGTCTGTGGCAGTGGGTCTCCGTGAGATCACCTGTCTGTCGGAGCATGCTGGACGATTGAGCCGTGAGGGTCTGTAGCGGCGGCCGTGCGCCGCTGGGTTTGTCTGGGTTCTCCTGCTCCATGTACGCTCAGATAAGGCCTTGGAGGCAAGTAGGTACACCTGGCTAGGAGCGTCCAACCCCTCAACCACTCCCGTGCAATTAAGGGTTATGGTGCGCGTGTGTGTGTGTGTGTGTGTGTGTGTGTGTGTGGTGTAATGAGTGGGAGAGAGTGAAGGTTTGAGATAACGTTTGGACTTCGACTTTTCGGTATTATCCAGATGACTTAAGACTCTGTCTCTGCTATAAAGGAAGGGTGGGTTAGTGTGTGTGTGTGTGTGTGTGTGTGTGTGTGTGTGTGTGGTATCGGCTCTTTAGCACTTTGCCCTGCTGTTCCTCTTCCACTCTGCTGGTCTGTAATGATGACTCGCCACTTGGCTCCCAGGGGCAGGGGTTTGGCCCAAGGCTCCTGCCCAGGGAAGGCCATCCCATCTGGGAGTCAGCATAGCCACTAGGCAGCAGCGGCATAATGGGTAGGTCTTTGAGTTCTGACTCGGAACTCAAAAGGTTTTCGGTTCAAATCCCAGCCCTGCCATGTAGCCACTGTTGGGCCCTTGAGCAAAGCCCTTAACTCTCTAGGCTCCTAGACGGCACAGTACAACGGCTGACCGTTGAATTTCGTTGCCTTGCACTGAACTACGGCCAAAAAAAAAAAAAAAATTTGAATCCTGTATTAGGAAAATTATTAGGAAATTAAATTTTCTTGCTTAAGCAGTGTTGCATCGTAGCTCATCTACTGGCCTCACGCATGAAGCATGTTTCTCATTAAGCCTCATCCCAAGGTTCGCCAGCACATAACTGGCCTTAATCAGTGAACTGCAGTTTTCCAGTGTTGTGCTTGAATGCTGTGTTTTGACTAAAAGCTTGAGCAGGATTATTACTCTTTTCCCCTCCTTTGTTCCTCTCATCCTTCACCGTCTCCTCTGCGGTGAGCTTGAAGTTTCAGCTCAGTCAGGTTCACGTGTTGGTTGTTTGGGTTCTTTTGACTTTTTTAAAAAATTTTTACATTTTTTTGCATAATTATGCTACTCGTTACTGGTAACTATGCTGGTCTCTAGGAAACGCGCTCAGTGTGTAAATATGTCGCATCAGTGATTAAACACAGAGTAGGAAACACCAGCACTCATGATGTAGAATGGCCTTCCTGTCTGGTTACAAAGGATGGCCATGTGTAAAGTTAGAAATGGTTGCTATAACAGCGATTACTCTACATAAGTCACATGATGGTTTGAAGTGTCAGAAGTCCTGTGTGTCTCGCTGTTAGCATTGCTACAGTCCTATGGAGTATACTTCTGATGCAAACTGGTTTGGCCTTTCGGAAACTTGCTTGTAGAGAGTCCGCGTCGGGGGTGACTGGCTGTTTCACAGCTGCAAACCTGCATGTAGAGAGCCCGCGTCAGGGGTGACGGGCTGTTTCACAGGTGGAAGCCTACGTGTGGAGAGCCCGAGTCGGGGATGACGGGCTGTTTCACAGCTGCAAACCTGCATGTAGAGAGCCCGCGTCAGGGGTGACGGGCTGTTTCACAGGTGGAAGCGTACGTGTGGAGAGCCTGCGTCGGGGATGACGGGCTGTTTCACAGCTGCAAACCTGCATGTAGAGAGTCCACGTCAGGGGTGACGGGCTGTTTGGCACGGCCTGTGCCGTACTCATAGCTACCTGACTGTGGAGACGCAGTGGGTGCGAGCAGTGGCATCTAAACACACGCATGCAACAGGAGCTCATAACTCCGCTGGGAGCAGAACTGGATTACATGTGTGTGTGTGTGTGTGTGTGTGTGAGTGAGAGAGAGGGAACTCTCTTTATTCGTCTGCATGTATCTATATTCCAGTGCATCTGCAGTCATTCCTTTAGTGACGTCAAGGTTAAGGCGCATTACAGTCACAATACCTGTCAGTGTCATTGTCCGTGTGCTACCACCACATAAACTTTAAACATCTCTAATGCCCACTGCCTTATTCAGAGGGTGTGTGGGTGTGGGTGTGTGTGTGGGGAGACAGGTTGGAAGAATGTGGACGGGCCACACGTTCGTATTTGTTCAAGTGTATCCATGCGTTCCATTTCCGCTTGAACAGGTCATTTTGCAGAGCAGGCGTAGTACGTGTTCAGAGACCAGATTAAAATTCTCACGCGAGAGTAAGAGATTAACAATCCCGGATTTAATCGCGACGTTCACGCAGCTGCTGCTGGTGGTCGTCCTGCGGGGAGAGTGAGCGAGGATCGGAAGGAATGGGGGGGGGGGGGAATTGTGGTCATTCTTAGTTTGGGCTTGCAATGTTTACAAAATGTTGTGCCTATTTTTGATTCTAAGCGCTGTCTGTTTCTCTGTGTTTTCCTCTGGTTCTCTGTCTGCTTTCCCTTTCAGTCTGTCTTATCATTTTTTTTTTTTTTAAAACTGCTGTCCCAATTGGCCGCTACTGTTACCGTGGAACCGCTCAGCCCTGAGTGTTCCTGCAGATAAGGAACCGCCCTCATCACACACTCGCACGCACACTCGCTCACACACACACACACACACACACACACACATAAACATAAGCTTTTTAGGAGATATGAATACAGCTCGTGTTCCTCCTCAGTGCGGGAAGCGTAATCTCTCAGTGGAGGCCGAAACGAAGCCCGAGAGAGCCGCGTAGGGTGGACGCTGTTGTTGCAGAGCTGACCCAGGATCTGTTTCCTGAGCCCTAACCCTAATCGAGTCCTATTATCAGAGGAACACAGAGGCTGATCTCCAATGAGCCAGTAAAAAAGGCCACTACTATTATCAGCGATAACCCTGTTTACCAGCAAGTATCAGCATGTGTGCGTACACACACACACACACACACACACACACAGGAGCAGACTGGTTTGACCAGTACTAAACTGAAGAACTTGTGTGCGGGCGTGCGTGCGTGCGTGTGTGTGTGCGGGCATGTACACTAGATATCTATTTCTGTCTCTGTTGTCCTAACTAATAACTAATGCCATCTGGACAGGTCTAATTTAAGAGCTGCTTAGGTGTGTGCAAAATGTCATGTAAATAGTCGATATGGAACACGCCCCAAATAAACGCACAAGTCCTTACCTTACCTCCACTTAACAAAGCTGGAGACACGTGGAGCCTCTGGAGAGTTTCTTCACCGCGAGACAGAGAGATGGGGAGAGAGAGGAAAGCTCAGTGTTGTGGGTGCAGCCCTGGGAGGGGTCTGACTGTGTCTCTCTCTCTCTCTCTCTCTCACTCACACACACAAACACACACACACACATACACACACACACACACACACGCTCAAAGGTGTTGCTACTTTCCCCTTAAGCAGGACAAGCAGTGAGAACAAAAGTCATCATCTAGTCAGGTGTCTTCATGCTGCGTCTCGTGCTGATATGTGCTGCTGTTTAATCTTTGTTTCTATGTTTATTTTGGAGAAGCACAGCCAGGTAGGACAGCCAAGACACACACACACACACACACACACACACACACACCCTGTATCCCACTGACATCACCACTGAGATGCGTGAGGAGGTGTGTGTGTGTGTCTGAATTGCATGCACATGTATGTAGTATGTGAATATGTCCAGTTTGTGCGGGTAGTGTGTGATTGTGTGTGAGCATGTATGAGGTGTGTGTGTGTGTGTGTGGGAGGAATGGTGATGGACACGAAGACAATTAGCTGTGCGAACACACACGCATACACACATACCTGAACATTCACAGAGAGCTCTCTCTCTCTCTCTCTCTCTCTCTCTCACACACAAACATATACATACTCACACACACACACACACACTACTCAATGGTTGCTCACAAGTTCAGTAAAGGTTAGATTATTGACACCGGTGTGGGATGGAGCCGTGTGTGTGTACGTATACGTGTTCACACTGGTGTGGGGTGGAGGCGTGTGTGTGTGTGTGTGTGTGTGTGTGTGTGTGTGTGTGTGTGTGTGTGTGGGTAATACCAGGTCAGAGTGATGCCACTTTCTCTACTGCTTCCTCCACCCATCTACTATAGTTTTATACATGAAGTATATATTTACATAAATAAATAATTATTCACAACCCTGTAATATATGTGGCAGAACATCTATTCTGTGTCATAATCCTGTCATATACATGGCATAACCATCTACTATACTTCATAACCCTCTTCTATTTCTAGCTTGTTGTGTTCTAGTCTGGGATAGTATGAAGTTAATTGGCTTTTGTGTATAACTTTACCCGCCCAGTGCACTTGTAACTTCACACTGGCGTTTTGAGTGTGTGACGGGGAGGACAGAGAGATGAGGAGAGGAAAGGAAGGGGAGGGGGTGGTTGGTGAAAAACCCAGAAGCTCCTGCAGCTCATCACTCTGTCCTAATATGGAGACACAAGCACGGAGGGAGGGAGAGAGAGTGAGAGTAGGAACGAGGGAGAGAGAGAGAGAGAGAGAGAGAGAGAGAGAGAGAGAGAGAGAGAGACGGACCCAGGGAGAGCGAGAGAGAGG
>JAOXYF010000020.1:3343087-3369671 GCA_028565775.1 Sternarchorhynchus goeldii | reverse complement strand
TGTGTGTGTGTGTGTGTGTGTGTGTGTGTGTGTGTGTGTGTGTGTGTGTGTGTGTGTGTGTGTGTGTGAGCGAGAGAGATGGAGACCAAGAGAAAGATCTACCATGATGATCCAATGTGTGTCTTACACAAGCTTTCGTCTTTCTCTCTTTCTTTCTGTACATCTTCATCGTGCCTAATACAGTTTGATGAAGGATTATTTCTTCAAGCCTCCAATCAACAAACTGAGTCTGAACTTCCTGGACAAATCCCTGGAGTCCACCTACCGGGCTAGCTATCAGCAGGAGGTAGACCCACATGCTCACTGCATCTCACACACACACACACACACTTTTGGTTTTTTGTTTGTTTGTTTTTTACACTGGAATCCACTCATGTTTGCTGCTACTATTAACTGAAGGGAAAGTATCAAACTACTCACTACTGCTGAATCGAATCAGACAGGAATCAGACCTTTGGCCCTGTGGGCATGTTGAGTCTGCAAGTCTGGAGAAGATCAGAGATTTTGATTTGCCATGTTTTACAACAATCATGCACAGACCTCTTCTGGTTATTTGAGGTACTGCAGCCTGATTAAAGTCTTTCTCTCTCTCTCTCTCTCTCTCTCTCTCTTAGGTGGTGAGCCATGCGTTTGTACAGACATTTGCAAGTCCCATCTTCAGCTCTCTGCTGGACGTGCTGCTCTCGTGCGCCGTTTTCCTCGCCCTCACGGTCGCCTGCTTCCTGTACCCCATGGTTACCATGGCGATGCCCCCGGCAACCACGTTCGGCTTGGCGGCAGCCGCCATCTTGCTGAATCTGGTCTCTCTCATCCTGTCCATCCAGTGAGTGAGCAACATGTATGAAAATCACAGAAAACAATGAAATCCTAACTGAAGGGAAGGTCAGTCCACACTCCAGCTTCAGCAGCTTCTCACGTGTAAGGTTAATTATATTATACCCAGGTACAATATTCTGGGGCTTGTTTCTCTTTGAAGAAGTTCGGTTTGCTTAGCATATTTCTACATTATAATATTTAAGGAGATGTGATGGAATAAATCATTTGTATTTTAATCATTTATCGGGAGGGAAAAAAAATATATAAAATATTGCATTTTACTCTGCTGTTGGTTATATTTAAACCAAAGGCGTCACACGTGCTGGTGTTAGTTACTTTTTGAAGGAGCTCTGTTGATTGGGAAGCAACATGGGGTAACGTGGCTCTGCCGAACGTGGACAAACTGGCAGTGAAGCACACGTGGGACTCGTGGACCTCCCAGGAGAGCCCTTTCTATTTACAGATCTGCTCGTTTGACACTTATTTTTTGCACATAACCGTATTAACGGCCGCACACCGTCGCCCGGCAGAATGACCTTCTACTTGGACGAGGTGCCGAGCTGCACCAAGGCCCTGCTGAAGGTGGTGTCCGGATGGGTTCCGCGCCACGCCATCGGAGCTGTGCTCGTGTCCCTGCCCGCCGTGTCCGTGTTCTCACACCTGGCCTACAGCCTGCACCTGCCCATTCAGGTAGGAGAATGAACCAGAATGAACTGTGCTATTGACATGGGGAGTGTGGGGGAGAGAGAGAGAGAGACAGACAGACAGAGAGACAGACAGACACTGACTGGGCTACTCACTTGGGGAGTGAGAGAGAGAGGCAGGGCTACAGACACATGGAGAGAGAGACCAGACTACTGACTTGGGGAGTGAGAGAGAGAGAGGCAGGGCTACAGACACATGGAGAGAGAGGCCAGATTATTGACATGGGGTGTGAGAGAGAGACGGGGCTACTGACTCTGGGACTGACGGAGAGACAGGGCTACTGAATCGGAGTGAGAGAGAGACAGACGGGGCTACTGACACATGGAGTGAGTGAGAGAGAAACGGGGTTACTCGGTCGAGGACAGAGAGACCATCAGGCACTGAGAGAGACTTCATTCAGTTGTTTGTTGCTTTGTCATGTGTAACCCTGATATCAAACATTTTACATTGAACTCTGCAACAGAGGGAGAAAAATGTGAACATAAAACCCCTGCATGTGGCACATGTTCTCATACAGAGCAACTTGCATGTTTGTCAGGACGACAGTACATGCGTTTTCTGCGATGCAAACCCAGGACTTTGGTGTTACACTCGGTCACATTCTTGCATCCCTGCACGTTTGGAATTGCTCGCTTCTCTGATGCGTTGTGTGACAGAATGACAGCTGCTCTCTCACTCCTCTACTCCGCTCTGCTGTGTTGTGTGATGGCATGACAGTCGCTCTCTCACCCCTCTACCCCCGCTCTGCCGTGTTGTGTGACGGCATGACAGCCGCTCTCTCACTCCTCTACCCCGCTCCGCTGTGTGACGGAATGACAGCCGCTCTCTCACCCCTCTACCCCGCTCTGCTGTGTTGTGTGACGGAATGACAGCCGCTCTCTCACCCCTCTACCCCGCTCTGCCGTGTTGTGTGACGGCACGACCGCCACTCCATCACCTCTTTGCTCTGTTCCGGGCAGCACTGGCTAAAAAGCGCATCAGTCTGATAAAACTGGTAAAAGTCTGATCAGACATCATCAAACACAAGATCCAGAACTTACTAACCAATCACACAGAACATTGTGGGTGGAGATTTAAGAGAGTTTAAGGATTAAAATATGCTGAGGTTTCATAATTAAAGCGTAATCGAGAAGTTTGGGTTTTGATGTTAAGAAGTGTTGCATGACACCAATGGAATTGCACCAATATGGCCTGTTTATCAGAGTTGCTCTTACAATCTGCATATCCTTAGTAGTTTCATAGTCTAATGTCGTATGCGTACGTGTGAGCAATCTGCGATTTGCTCGTCGTCGTCTTTTTAACAAATGTCCTGTTTTGGGTGCCATAGCGGTTGTACTTCTCGTCCCCGTGGCCGCAGGTGTTGCTGTTCCTGTGCTGTGGGGTCACCATCACTGTCATTCAGTACTGCACCTTCTGCCAGCTCAGCTCCTGGATGCGCTCCGTGCTGGCCACCATCACCGGGATCTCTCTGCTCGCGCTCCTCTACAGCGCCCCCGCCAGGCTGAGGTCAGACACCACACCGCGTTCTAACGAAACGGCAACCAGGCATGCATTGAAGCGCGGATGTTCATTAAAACCTGTATAGCAGCAGACACAGCTGGAAACGCATATAAAAGTTGTATTCATTTAACGTTTTCCATCTATATGATTTTATCCACTGCTTAACCTGCACCACAGATCTAGGATCAGTGTGTATGAGTATGGACCAGAAGGCTTTATGAGGGCCTTTGACCGGGTTCAGGTCACTGCGTAATTTGAAGGGGTTCGTGCGGCTGTGGGTGGCTGCGTGGCTCTGATCTCCAGCCGTCATTTTTACTGACTGTGGCGTTCTCTCTTGCAGCGCTCGTGAGGAGTTTCCAGTATCTGGGTAAGTGTTTCATTCCAGGTAGGGAGACGGAAACGAACCGCAGAAAGTAGCGGGAGAGCCGGTGGTTGTAGCATGGCCTCCGTCGGGTGTGGGCTGTTGGGGAGGCTAACCTGCTGCGTTGTTGTTAACTATATACCGTCATGCAGTAACACCCAGATTCTGATCGCCTTCGTCTTACTTTTTCGCTTTCAGAAACCTGAGTAACTTGAGTATCACCGTAGCTTGGTCAGTGAAAACGGCCCGAGAACCGTTCCCCATGCCAGCGGATCTGCTTCCAGAGACTCTGCTCTCCTTCTTCCTGCTGCTCCTGCTGGTCTGGTTCCTCAACCGCGAGTTCGAAGTCGGCTACCGCCTACATTACCATGGCAACGTGGAGGCCGACAGACACCGCATCAAGATCCAGAACATGCGCAATCAGGCGGACTGGCTGCTGCGCAACATCATCCCCATCCACGTGGCGGAGCAGCTGAAGCTGACGCAGAGCTACTCCAAGAACCATGACAACGTGGGCGTGATCTTCGCCAGCATCGTCAACTTCAGCGAGTTCTACGAGGAGAGCTACGAGGGCGGCAAAGAGTGCTACCGCGTGCTCAACGAGCTGATCGGCGACTTCGACGAGCTCCTGCGAAAGCCCGCCTTCTCCAACGTGGAGAAGATCAAGACCATCGGCGCCACCTACATGGCTGCGTCGGGCCTGAACGGGCGGCAGTGCCGAGAGCAGGCCCACCCGCACGCCCACCTGTGCGCCCTGTTCGAGTTCGCGCTGGAGATGATGCGCGTGGTGGACGACTTCAACAAGAACATGCTCGGCTTCCAGTTCAAGCTTCGCATCGGCTTCAACCACGGCCCGCTGACCGCCGGCGTCATCGGCACCACCAAGCTGCTGTACGACATCTGGGGCGACACGGTGAACATCGCCAGCCGTATGGACAGCACAGGGATGGAGTGTCGCGTTCAGGTGAGCGAGGAGAGCCACTGTGTCCTTAGCGAGATGGACTACGCCTTTGACTACAGGGGCACTGTTAACGTCAAAGGCAAGGGGCAGATGAGGACCTACCTATACCCCAGACTCAACGAAAGCGGGCCGGGATCCGCACACCAGCTGGTCAGGACATCCGAGCCTCGGGTGAAAGAGGACGGTCTTGCCGCTGAGGAGACCGCTGACGAACCGCCAGCCGCAGGTCTCGGCGTGGCCTCCGACGCGATACCCGCCCCCGACCACCTTCGGTCCTCCGCTTCCGCCGGCGCCTGCCGTGAGGTGCCACAAGGCCCCAGCGTGGGGCCGTCCAAGTTAACAGAAGAGTGTCGCAGTGATGCTTTCAGAGACCACACAGGGAAGGCTACAGAGAGGTGCCCTTCTCCTCAGCCTCCCTCTTTCACCGTGGTGCAGCCACCATCGATAGCACAGTTAATCGCTCCGCTGGCCCGACCCGAGACACCTTTACAAGGAGAGGAAGAGGAAGAGGATGCAAATGAGCATTCAAGACTCAGAGGTGGAGAGAGGCTTTGATCAGCTTCTGCGGGTTGTGATCTTCATCGCCTGATCCCTCACCACCACCATGGCTTTCCCTGTCTTACTCGAGCAGGAGGGTATATATTAATGAGGTTCACCTACTGAGGTGCCTTCATAATCACACGTTCAGTGTAGGAATCTGTATTGTGTCCAGCACGTTGATGATACACACACACACACACAAAAGTATGTTCTTTAGGGATTTGCTGTGTGGATCACAGTCTGGCACACTGAATGTTGGGGAAACGGGAGGGCAGTAAGCTTAAATTTCTGATGTTCCCTTTGCTTTCACGGTGTGTGTGTTTTGTTTTTGGGGTTTTTTTGCGTGTTAAGTGCCTTCATGATAAATGAGTAAATAAATATGATTAGTGAATGAAATGAACAAATCAGATACGGTAGAACAATTCTAGCATGCTGTTGATAAAGACCACAATAACGGACAATTCGTGGTTCTTCTTTTAAATGATTATTCTTTTGCAGTGCGCATTTAAAAAAATTATAGCAACTTGAGCCGTGACCATTTGCCTGAACAGGGCCAGTCGTTTAATGTAAGCAGAAGTATTGAACCCTCGTTCTGGGGAATAGAATTGAGTTGGATTAAGTTACTTCCTGAGGCAGTACGTTTTGTCTTCATGCAACAGAGCAAAGAGTTCCACAAAAGGCCATAGTAAGGCAAGCGGTCAAATTTGATTTAAAAAAAAAAAAAAAAAATCTTTTAAAGACACGAGACGTTTTCAACTAAATCCGTATGGGTTTTGGCAAACGAAAACAAGCTGTAAGTTTGTCTAAGCACAGGAATCTGATCAGATTTTGAGAGGAAACCAAACAAAAACTCAAAATGACACAAAGGGACATGATAAACAAACAGGAGACAAGGGCCCCTGCAGTACAAACGCACAGCGGCAAATGCTGTTCTGTCTGTGATGGTTTTCTTGGTAAACATTTGGATTTTTTTTTTTTTTTTTAATGAAGTGGATTTCGAGGTGGTGTTGGTAGGGATTTAGACTTTTTTTATGGCTTTACAGTGGTGTTTCTTGTCAGTGTTACCCTTCCATTGTGCAGCAAATGCACAGCAATACAGTGGAAGGTCTTCTTAAGAGGCCTGTCGATTTTGTCAGGCCAGTGCACAAAATGGAATTTTAAGGGAATGCAGTGGAGGAATCGTAAGGGATCTCTTTCCCCCCCCCCCAACAGAGAAGCATTTATCATTTTCAACCCGGTTATTACTGTGAATGACTTTTGTTCTCAGAAGAATTTTTATTGATTCATTTTCTTTACAATTTGAAGTAGGGTGTTCAGTCAAAGCACAGGAAAACGTTTTGGGTTTTTCAGAACCCATTTTTTTAGACAGTGACATACCTCCTAAATGTTTAGGCTGGACACTGCATTGTCCTGCATTGTCCTGTTTCTCATTATTGGGATTGTTTCCTCAGATTGTGCCAGTAACTATCAGTGGCCTCCCTTCTTGTTTGAACTCTCTGAACTCTGGTTTCTGTTAACGTAACGGTGGCCTTGGTCAGGAGTGATCTGCTGTATTAGTGCGATTTGAATTATGTCACTTTAAAAATTGGTCGATTTTATTTTATTGCTGGTGCAGTTGGATTTTCAGTAGTTTTTAATCATTTAGTGCCTTTGTTGTGAATGTAAGAAACCGAGCAGTCCTGGTTATGTTGGGTTTATGGTTGAAATGATGAGCCTTTTTGTGTGAAGATATCTCTGGACGGGGGTGGAGGTGTGGGGGAGGGGTGGAGGTGTGGGGCAGTGACATTGTTTTGTTGCTTCGTTCCATCTCGCTGGTTCTTGTTTCTGCCTGGGAGCACTAGAGCGTGTGTGTGTTTGTATGTGTGTGTGCGCGTGTGCATGTGTATGTGTGTGTGCCCGCGTGTTCATGCGTGTTATGGTGTGCACTGCTTTTTTGCCCAGACAACAACATAAGTCACTTCCCACAGCCTGGGTGAGTTCTTAGTCCTCTTTTCATAGGTGAAAGTTGTTCTCTACCGTATGTAATGCGCAACCGGAAGGCAGTGCTGGTTTTGATGACTGACTCATTAGATCTGACTTTTATCTATAGAATGAGCACTCAAACAATCTTGTGCCTTCCCCACTCAATCTTATATATGATGGACAGAACCGGAATTAAAAACAAACAAACAAACAAACAAAAACAACTATAGAACACTGTGTATCTTAATATTGAAACCTTGGGAAGGACAAAGGAATTTGCTATTGATGTCTTTTATGGTGAACTGCTTTCCAAACACGCCACATTTAAGTCGGCATACTATGGTTGTTTCAGATGTCACTTGCATCACCATCAGCTTTTACAAAAAGCAAGCTGACGGTATTTAAACCTAATTACTTATGCATAGTTATGTGTGGGTTTATTTGTTTGTTTGTTTGTTGGTTGGTTTTTTTGTTTTTTTTATCATCAAGTGAATTTGTATTTATGAATTTTATATGGCTGGTGTGGAGTTATAGTGCAGTCATAGGGGATAGTGTTGAGTGGTGTAGCCATAGAAACGGGTGATCTAGCACATGCTCCTTTTCCCAGGTGTGCACCTATTCCCCCTGACCGGCCTGAACACACACTCGCCTGCTGTTCTGCGATGGTGTTAACACCCTGTGGAGAGGGATCGGAATAAAGTTAAAAAAAACTGAAGTAGTGCCCCTGTCTGTGTGCTACTTGGCCCTTTTATATTCTGAAGTGGGAAACGCCACAGGGGGGGAAAAAAAAAAAGATGCTTTGGTGTGAACCTCCTGACACGTACACACACACGCTGTCGTGGAGTTTTGTGAGGCATGTATTCATTTTTATGGGAGCCTAAAAGAGACACAGGCAGACAGACCTAATCTTCACATAAATCATCACACTGATGCTACTTTTACTGTACCAATCATTTTCAAGCTACATAACGTTTGCTACTTTATTTCAATATCCATCTAATTTAGGATTGAATGTGCTGGTTCTGTACTGGCAGACCTAAACAGATGCAGAAAATGTGTGCCTTTATGTTTGAATCTTTAATGTATCTAAGATCAGTATAACTAAAATTGATTTACGTTCTGAGAGGTACCCGGTTGTTTTAAATGTGCCATCAAATCTACGTTGTAATGAGTATTATATTTGCTTGTGCCATATGGGAGCATCTTCTATGAAAACCAAAGAGATGGGCAAGGTGGACTTTTAATTTGTAATTTGAGCTACATGGACGTGATTTTATTTTGTCATTAGTCAATGTTTGCCTTTGTTTATTTTCATGTAGTGTATTTGAATTTGAGTCATTATGAATATGATTTTAATTTTATTGCTACCTTTTTGTGCACATTATACATTTAATCCATACATGAGCATAATCTGTATACATTTAATCCATACATGAGCATAATCTGTATACATTTGCACAATTCACTTTGTATGTACATATCCATATCTGTTGTTTTATTTGAATTTTTAAAATTGAAAATACATGTGCATGTGTCAGATTTTGAGAAAAAGAAACGTACTCTGTGTGAGTGGGAGTGAGAGCTAGAACATATGTAAAAAAAAAATAGAGAGAGAGAGAATTTCTTGCAGCCCTGAAACTTCAAATAAAGTAGGGAGTAACCTCATACACAAACATACATCTCCCTAAACTGGAGGAATTGCTCCAGTTTATGGGTCACGGTTGCATGTATCCTCCTTTGACATTGGGTCAGCCTTGATGTTAACCTTCCATATTCTCTCTCACTCTTTTCAGTCTCTTGTATTTTTTTCCCAACTTTTATATCCCTCCTTTGGAATAGTTCCATCACTTGGGATCGTCACATCTATTACCACTGATAAAGCACGTAAGGAACTCACTCTGCTAGGCAGTGCATGCAAAGGTATGCTGTTTATTGCATTCCAGGCCAGCCGGTAATGCAGGAACAGCAAGAGCAGTAACAGTAATGACGAGAAGAGCGATCTGAAAAGTCGCCTCGTTTTTACCCTCGCAGGAATAAAAACCACAACGTGCCACAATTAAATCTTGTAGTAGGGACCGCTTCGTCTTGTTCAGATTAGGTTTAGACAAGTGTACTCAATTCCATCTTAATCGATCGTTATCAAATGCGGGACAGATTAAATATTCTGTTTTCAGGTTCAATCGCTCCATTCGGCCTCTTATGTAATGGTTTTTGTGTTGCCTTTTTTAATTGATTATATAATTTTAAAAAAAGGCCAGTATAAGGCTATTTGAAATGTCTCTGAATAAAGGTAAGAATTATTTAAAACATTTTGCCTGCTGTGGCCGTTCTTCGAAGCAGGCTGCATACGCGCTGAAAACGATTGGTAGTGTTTTTGGAAGATTTGAATTTAACAGGAATTCGTGCAGTTACCAAAAGTAGAAAATAATGCACTGACAGCGTAACTTTAGTCAATTTTTAGTCGCCTACCGCCCCTAGTGGTTACCCTGCTCGCTCGTGTGACGCACACTTCATTACAAGGGTTTACGTAGGGCGTGATTGCGCGACCCCTCCCCCCTCCACAGTCTATCTGGAAAAAGAAAAAAAAAACTTTTTGTATCGAAGGAATCAACAGCCGCCATCTTGTCGCGGCTCGGAATCAGGATTTCGATACAGCACTATTTTTTATTTTGAAACGGCGCATTCGAAGCGAGATTTAACGACATTGTTTGGCATAAAACGACGCATTTAAATCATAACGAAGATTATTTTGCCGAAAAATCCTGGAATTAATCGGTGTTCGTCGGCCACAAACCCTCGTATATCTGATTTCCCCTTCAGAGCGGCGCTTCTGTCCGTATCTCGTTCCGAACAGTATTGTTTACTGGGAAGTCGTCGGAGGACAGACAGCATCGAAGGGAAAATTTTGCAAAAATATACTATTTTTATGCAATTATGCATTTTTAAGGAGATTCAAACGGTTTTTGCACGAAATTTTTTGACGTCAAAAAATAGGTTGTTTGATGATGCACATTTAACGTCGCTTGGGGACACATGCAAGAATTCCTGTGGATATTTTATTTTCAATTTTAACTTTATTTCTCGAAAGGAAATATTTTCTGGAGGTAATTTAACGATGATAATGTGGGTGTTGGGTGTTGGATTATCATGGGGTGAATGGCGGTGGCGACGCGGGGCGCTGCTGTTGCTTTTTTGAAATCCTTACTTGCTGCTAGCTAGCTAGCAAGCAGGCTAATCAGCAAGTTGGCTAGCTAGTTAGCTAGCTAGCAACTCTCCAAGCGTGTACGAAAAGTTGGTGGGACGCATTTTTCTGTCGAACGGATTTTCATTTTTCGATTATTTGGCGAGACGTACATCTACCTACTGAAATGTCTGAAAATCTGCTTGATGTCGGACCCCCAAATCCAAAGAGAGCGAAGATGACACCTGCTCTTTCGTCCGCCTCAGATGGTCCAGGTAAGGTACAGGCCTGCATTACGCTGATCTATTAAACGATGAAGTGGTTCTACAATGGCTTTGGTGTGTCAGAAAGCCTTATTCAGACGTGTGTATAACAAGCAAAACAACAAGACTGCCATCCTTGTGCGTTAGCTAAGTTACCTAAGATAACTAAGCTACGATGCGTTTACTCAGAAGTCAGGTTGTTGCCCGAGCTACTTTATCGACTGACATTAATGCCAAAAACTAATCACTATCTAACTAACCTAGCTACCGTTAACCGGCTACAGTTAGTTGACGTTTGGATAATTTTCCTCCTGTAACTTCGTATATAAGTTGGGTTCAACTATCCTAGTTAGCTGGAGCTGCCTCTGTCACGTCTGACTCGACATATTCCTTTAGAGTAATTTGCAATGAACGGTGCATGCTACTTATCCAAAGTATCTTAACTACATTTATGCGCTGTAAACGACAGAACGACGATTTTTCGTCACTGTGAAGGAAAACTAACTTACATTTACAGTACACTGCACAGACAAAATTGTCTTCTGCTACTTTGTCTGCAAGTCTTCCCACTTAAACATCTCCACTTACCAAAGTGACTCACCCGTAATGTACTATTGCATCATTTTTATAAGCACACCCCAGGACATTTCGAATAGCTTTTCACGCTTCGTTATATTTTAAATAAACTTTTTTCCCCGGATGAACATCTTTTTCATTTAATCGTTCATAAATAGATGGTTTTGTATTGGTAATTTTACATTGCCGTTATGCGAGCTTGAATTGATAGGATAACAGGCACAAGTGCTATAACCTGAGTTTAAAAAGCATTTGATAAAATTTATCCTTATCCAAGTTGAGATCAAGTGAATTGCGTCTGATTGGTGTGGGAAAGGGACGTTGTCAGTCAGCTAGAAAAAATAATGCATGTTATATACTGACATGTTTCATCAAGGTAATAACCAGCCTGAGGATAACCTATCAGAAAAAAAAAAAACATTGACGTGTTTTTAAGATAGAAAGCACAACACTTCTTAAATGTAAGACGTGGCTCATCCTAATACTCCCATACTGTCTCTTCCTTAAGTGTGACAGCTAAAACATCTGCTCCCAGCACCGGTGCATGTACAGCAGAGCTTGGTTTAACGTCATTTATGTGCATTACCTAAGTGAGATGGCGTTTAGTTGAAGTCCTATGGCTTTGCACTTTAGTAGAGAATACTCGTAGGCCAGATGCAGTTCCTGCGTACACAAGAACGTTATATGAATGCACTTTTTTTTTTTTTTTTTTTTTTTTTTTTACATGAAAGTTTTAGCTTGAGATTCTGCTTCATTTTAAACCGTAGAATCAGCCACACTGTAATAGTTACGAAAGTCCAAGCAAAGTATGCTGACACGCTTGTATGCTTGGGGTTTTAAGCAGTTATGTGCTGTTGCCGATTACTCAGGTAGGATTGCTGTTTTTAGTCCCTTGGAGCAAACGTTGATGTGTCTAAGCCTTCTGCTGCGTGTAATCTGGTTTGTTTATCATAACTGGAAACCAAACTGGAATTGCCAAAAACTGGAATTTTAAAACGTTTTCGAAAACATGCACTGAGAGGTTGTATTTCTATCGTGGAACACAGGGTGGGTTTAGAAAATATGGTCTGGTTTCGTAGTTTAGTCTTTCTGGGTCTAGTTTACATTGACCAACACGTTTTCATCTGTAGTCTGGGAACAACATGAGAACACACCAAGATTTAAGAATGTTGTAATGGCGTCAAGTGACAGAAGATTAAGTTCTTATTTTAAAACATGTTTAGTCACCACAGTCAACTAAAACAGACGACTCTCCGAATTCAATAGTCAATTAGTTGGTCATGACATCAGCCTGCGTTTTTCAAGGAAAAGCTCTGACATGTAGGCACTGCTGCTTATTGGAGCGAAGTGAATCGTGCAGTGGCAACACCTCCACAGCCTCCCGAGTGTGTGAGGATTGCCCTCTGAAATCGGCCAAAAAAAACTTGTGATGTACAACGTTTGTAAAGCTGACCTTGCCTGGCATGGGGGGGGGGGGCAGCGCATCGGTTATGCTGTAGAATCTGAAGAGGACGCATGTTGGCTCTCTGGATGTGGAATACTCAGATTGGTACATTAGCCAGCTAGATAAAGATAAAAGCAAACGTTATTTTACATTATGAGCTGTAACGTTTTCTATTTTAAGACATTTTCTCTCCATCAACCAAAGCTTAATAGAATTGAACACACGAGAGAGCTGCGAACAAATGGGTGTAGCTGTAATTTAATCCATGGTTATAGGGACAAAACAAAAAATATTCTGGGAATTGGGATAAATTGTTCCCATTGGAATACAGTATTCCTATGGGAACAGTAATAAAATGTCTTAACACCATGGTAGCAGTGCGAGTGCCATTTTTTTTGTATGATTTAATCCAAAACTCATTTTCTGTATCAAATGTTGCTGATAAAGAACTTAAATGTGCCTTGAATTTATGATCTTAAATGTTGCATTGTTGTCATGGTGATGTTTACGGAGAATATGCTGCTGCCAAGTTCAAAAGTTTCTAAATTGCGTTGAATTCTGTGTGTGCATGTGAATCAGTGGTTGTATGTGAATGAATAATTATTCATATTTAATTATATAATCTAAAAAATAAATCATTTATGGATTGGTTTGATCTTGAACTTGTCCTATGGGGAAAATGTGACCCTAATAACTTGTACCTTCATGTATGAAGAAATTGGTCTTGCAGAGGGCAAAGTTTATTTAGAATGCATTTCAGTGTACATTTGAATATCTACATGGAATTCGAGGATCACAACCAAACCATGTGGCTTGAATGTGCGTTGTTTGTTTGTTTTATGGCGTATTGGAATGTGTTTTATATCCAACCTATTCTGAAGAGGAGCTGGGCCTGTTTGTCCTCAACCTGTTGTTTATTACTTTGACTTGTACATGGTTTGATTTATGTGAGGTAAGGGAGAGTTTTGTTCTGTTTTATTGATGCTAATTTGTTTTTCTTGTTTGTTATTTTTTTTTATTTGTATATCCCCTGTCCAAGTGTTTAGACAGGTTTATCGCTTTGTGACCATTCATAAGTTGAATAAGGTGTGGGGACTTTTGCTGAAAGGTTTTGGTGTTCAGAGAGAAAGCATCATGCGTTTTGGATAGATGGTATGAGAAGGTATGCGTAAGGCTAGCCATATGACTGACAACTGTGTACACAAGCCTGCAGATGGTATGCTGTAGCAAGACGCACCTGGGGCTTTTACCTATAACAGTTCCATAACTGTCCTAGGATCAGTCAGGCATGGCCGTTTTGATCGACTGTAGGGCGATGGTCTAATGTGGGAGAGAAAAGAAAGTTTTGCGTTCTGCATTCCCTGTTGTTTTTCATGTTCTGTAAAAGTAAATAGAATGGCATCATGCCAACCAAATAGAGATGAATTAATTCCGTTAATGTATTTAAAGATTAGAGGCTAAATCAGTATGTTGAATATATAAACCAACACTTGTTATATTGGTAAAACTATTGGTAAAACTGATTTCATATACTCATTCATACTGTTCCTTATTTGAAATAGGTCTTCCCTTATAGACAGTCACACGTGTATAGTGTATGTATGTCCTGTATTTATAGTCTGAAAGTTGACACTGCTTATTCTTTCTGAAATACTACTGTTTATGATGTTGGTAGGAAGTCGGGCAGTCCAGAAGCCTGTATTCAAACACACACACACACACAAAATAATCCATTTAAAATAAAACATTTGTGCATCTGTGCTGCAGTGTTTTTCTGTCTTCACATATAAAATGCGGACACTGGTTCATAGATTTGGAGTCCCGTGCGAAGGGGAAGGGACATATGTGTGTGCTTCTGAAGTCCAGAGCTGTGAGTTGTAGCTGTGAGACCTTCAAGGTCTGACAGATGGGTAGGGAGGGGCGAGGGTGCACGCGTTCGCCATCCATCTCCCAAACGGAAGCCCTGAAAAGGCTCCACTCGTCCAAATCGCGTGTAACCCGAAGCCGGGCATCCCCAACAAAGAACCAGGAGGTTCAGCCCCGGGAGGTTCCACTCGAGCAGCTCCGAGGCCGACCCGGAGACCGGCGGCGATGACCCGACTACAGGTGACACCGAAGCGTGCCTGCAGCGGGCTGGTCTCTTGTTTGGGCTTCGAGGAGTTTGATGTAACTTGATGGACTGCGTTTCTGCAGATCATGCAGATTAGATTTATGGTCTCATTCTGAAGGGGCTCAAGGCAAAGCCATCCAAGCTTCTCACTAACCAACACTCTTAAAGAGGTCCCACATTCTTCAGACTTCAAAGTGAGACTGGTCAGAGATCAGCGCTGTCATTTATATTATGCTCTTTAGTATGTTGAGGTCCATCAGGGGACAGCTGAACTTTATATTCAAGAGGAGGTCCGCACGATATAAGGAATGGGTGCAATGTGCAACAACATTAACACTGCAGTGAGAGATGACTTGGGACAAATAAAATATTTAAGCACGCTTATGCGCATAGTGTTTTTCTACTTTAATAGGCACACTTCTAACATGATCACTAAACTGAATGAAGTCAATTATTTTATGAACACTTTTATTGAGCAAATTTCACACGAATGATTATCCAACCAAAAGAATATTCACTTAAATAAGACAATTTAACTAATATAAATGTGTTTAATTTATATTTATTCGTAACGTAGACATGGCAAATTTCCAAAGCCTCATGTGTTGGTGACAGTGTAGGCTGTCATTGTGTTTTTAGTTCAAAATCTTGATCCAGTAAGTGCATGGTGAGGCAGATGTGTGGCTCTGTCATTCGGCTGGATCTATCGGCGGTGTAGATGTAGCGTTCGATTTGAGTCGGCTCCAGTTCCACCGTCTCCCCCTGCGAGTGGCGTACATTTTTGGAATGGCGACTTGTGAAAAATAATTCCATAATGGGATCTGGTATCTCCAGTCCAGTTTGTTTATCAGACTCACAAAACCATCTTTGGTCACAGTGTTTATAGCCAGATAACCAGCTATGGCCACTTTTATTTCTCTGTGGCATTTAGATGTTGGTCAGTAAGGAGTCACAAAACTGAGAAATGACCTGTTGTTTTAATGACCAAGCTTTAGATTTGCTACTACTTGACGTTTTGGGTATATTTGAATTGTTTGTGTAGTTCCTTATGGTTGAGTTGCAGGTGAAGATGGCGGTTGGTTGTGTTTTCGTCTGGAAGCTGCCGTATCAGTTCGGCATTTTTTACACAGTACCTGTGTTTTTGTAATGTGTCCTTTCTTGAATACAAAATAATTCCAAGTAGCAAACGAGCTCCTTTTTCACGTCATGGTCTTCACTAACGACATTTTCCTCGCTCTTCTCTCCTCCCTCAGCCATCATGCTAACTAGCTAGCTAACCTTGCAGTCGCCACCAAATTGACACCAATCAAAGGCTAACGGCTAAATGGGGCTTAACCTGATTGGCTGAACGATATGAATGCTTTATCTTATATATCAAATTTAAAAATATTATTTGCATACGTCATGCACGTGAATCATTCTTATTCATCATGGTTCAGGCATTCGTTTGCGATGTGTTCATCATGCACATTCATATCACGATGAAGATGAAAAAACTATTTATTGGTCAGGACTAGACAAAATGCTAAACTGTTGTGATATTTAATTTCTTGGTGGGGTGTAATTTTTGTCAAAACCGCTGCAACTACAAACACAGACTGTAATATACATACTGTAACAATGTTCCTCCTCCCTGGTTTGTTGTCTAGAGGTTTCCAGAGAGAACTGTGACGATAAAATAGAGGTGTGAGGTTTTCGTTGTCTGGCTCTTCGTAATACCTCTGTTCTGCATTATGTACGGTTTATTATATGCACATGTGCCCACCGAAACGTGATGGATCTCCATAAGTGTGTATATAGCGTATGTGGCTTTATTTATTTTGAAATGACTGTTCCTGAAAATGCAGTTCTTTGTCAGGTAGGACAAGGAAAAAGGTTTACGTGTACAGCTTTAACAACACACTACTTTTCAGTAGAGATCGTATTCACAAAGCTGGTAGAAGCTTTCTGCAGTTATGTTCTTAATATTCCATCAGCTTGTGCTCGCTATGGAATTTCACTTCAGGATAACAAGAAACAGTCAGTTTGATCTGTCTGAACCCTTTGAGTCTTGATTATTAGTTCTAACCCCAACCCTGCAGTAACAAATCCAGGCATTACATTTGTGGCATTTTGAAGATGCTCTTACAAAAATGCGCTTCGTCGTTTACTCAAAAAATTGTAGATATTTTCAGTTGTTGGAAATGTACAATTATTTCGTCTGGAGTAAAATGAGTTATGAACCGTTAGCTTGACGTTAGCTTGAGCTAATATGACCCTTGCTGACATTTCCTTGAATTGGAGCCTCATCTGGACCATAAATTGAACTCAATCAAGTCCAGTTCATTTATATTAAAAGGCCATATTGTGGAAGCTAGGACCTCAAAAGCTAGAATATCTCAAAAAAATGGAGAGAGGGAACTGTATCTCTGTAAGGGAGACACAAGCAGAAAGTTGGCCAGTTTTGTTTATTGTGAATTAATTCTCAACGCTGGTTTATCATCAAAGGCAAAATTACAGACTTAATCCTTCACCTAGCGCACTGTCTACCTGTGACAAAGTGTTGAGTGCAAACTGCTATGGGGAGGTGACAAAGTTTGTCCTATTTGTTGTTTGTTTATTTATACAAATATTTTTCTTTTAGTGGCTGAACTTTTCAGTCTCCTTTGGCCTGCCAATGTCTGACAGCCAGGATGCTCTAAAAACATTGCCACTTGCTGCAGTTAAAACCAGCTACAAGTAACAGATTTTTCCTTAAGGCTGCTTGCTTTAGTACCTTCGGTTTCGTATCATCCCAGACGGTTAGGCCAAGGTCCTGCTAGTCTCAACCAGCACTCAGTGAGAAACTAATGAGCCATAACTAATGAGTCGAGCGAGTCACCTTGGCTCATCTTTATTGGTCATCTTAAAACTACAGAATATAGATCTCCGAAGTTGGAGAGCTTTGGCACGGCTCTATTGATCAGACGAGTTCGGAATTCAGTGGAATATTTAGGCCTGGTGGTTTTCAGCCCAGTCTCTGTCTAGTCGACCCATAGTGTAGGGTCAGTTACAGATTGACTTGTTTTGCTGTAAAGCAATAGGAGAACGTTTTGCCTTGAATACACACCTAAGCAGTAGTAAATAATAGAAGCGTAACAGTACACATGATTTGGCTCACGCCGGATTGGACATCATGGTTTGACACGAGTTTGTCTAAACCTCACCCACCCCCCCACCCCCTGAGGCACATGGATGGGTTTCATTTCATTTGTTCTGAACACACAGCAGTGCGAGTTACAGATGTTTGTTTCATATATTGACAGTTCCATCGGTAGCTGTTTCAGTTTGTAGCGTATTAAACAGTGAAACGTAAACCTACACTCTTGTCCTCTTGCGTAGTTTTTGTGTAGGCATGATGATTAATAAAAGCAAGTGGGTCACGAACGACTACAAAACTGAAAAACATCTCTTATGTTATTGAAGTACAACTTAAGTATTCTAATAATACTAATAATACTAATAATTTTGTTGTTCTTGGGCTATTTTTCAACACTCAAAACTTAAGCCCAACTGGGTGTAATTTAAATGCCTCTTTGCTTTGATAATGGTTTTTGGCCCTGTCTGATTTTAGACCTAGAAAAGTAGCAGGGAGTAGTTGGACCCCCTGTTTTATTGTTTACATCAGTATAAACAAGCTCGTGCCCTTTTGATACCGAATAATTTGAAAAATGGAATCATTTATGTACATTGTTTTCTGGACATCACCCACTTGTTATAGCCTGAAGTAAAACCGCAAAGCTGGTAAATGCATGTTCCAGCAGCAGGAGAAGTTTGTTTCACCTTCGTCCTTAATGGAAATGGACATTCCAGCGATTGTCTCAATCATGGGCAAATCTTAGGAAAACGGAAACAAAGCATCATCCGATATTTTTGACTAAAGATTTGAGTAACTCATTTGCCAGCTCTGTTTTGTAGTATTTGTGCTAAAGGGCACAAGGAACCCTGTTGGTTTAGGCATGGGTCTGGCGTCCTCTCATTGGCCATGGCACTCGTCAATCAAGCTGAGGTGTAACGTTGGTAATGTCGGATCTGGATGAATGTGGATCTTAGTGAGGACTGAGCACCCCCCCCCCCAAGTTTTTACTTTAAATTGTTTTGAGAGGACTGGATCACAAACATCATGTCTATAATGTGAAAATGTCACTTTTATAACTCTGGCTTTCTCAAAATAATTTATTTTTAAAAATAAATAGTTAAAAACCGGTAGTCCTCCATAAGATTGTTTGATGTCACATCTGTAATGGTGATAAAATACTATGAACTGGATCTGCTGGGCTGCTTTCCCAGAGCAGTGAGTCTGAGGCGATGCCCACTGCAACTCCGCCTGTACGTGGATCACACGCAACCTCTGGGAAAGCAGAAGTTGCCAGAATTTGTGTGCTGGTGCTCGAAAGTTGGATCAAAGTTTACTTTGCTTTGACGTTTTCTCACTCCGTTTCTTTTATGGATCCTGATATTTAACAGTTGCTGATAAACGGACCTCTCTGTTTTGATATCATGACTTTTGTACTTCCCATATTCTATATGAAACTCCAGTGATTAAAACTGATAAACATGTTTTGATACTGATATTTTGTCTCTTTTGAGGAACTTGTTTTTGTGCTTGCAGGCAGTATCTTCACTAAGGGGAGGGGTGGTACAAAAAAAAAAAATTCATTTTGCTGGAAATTCTTCTTACCCAGGGCAAACGTAGTTTTCAACTACGTGCACAGTAACGTGGGCCTACCCTTCACCCTGTGTGACTGGGTACTTGTTCCTTCGCTTGAGCAGGAGCTGAACCTGTAGAGGTCTGCTACCGTCTGACGGCTCCAGGACGCATCTCTTCTTCCCCCTCTGCTGCACCTCCTCGAAGCTTAACCGCGAAACAGTTGCTAGGGGAGGGGAGGGGGAGCTTTGGATAATTGTCCACCCCCCACCTCCAACCTTTTTCTGAGGGCTGAGCCAAGCGGCGAGTCACGTTCGACACGCGTCTCTGGTTTGGCCGAGCCGAGTTGGCTAAACCCCCTCCCCTCTGATTTACAGCCTATCTAGTTTTCAGTGGGCACGGATCTGAAGATGGTGTTTGTAATGAAGTCGTCAGTGACCATAGCCGTGATGAGGGTGTTTCTAACAGAGCAGCCGGTGAACACGTGTGCAGGGGGCGTGTCTTGTCCAGACTCCCCGCACACTTTGCTCACAGACCCCGCCCCTGTTCTCCGAATGACACGCTGAGTGGCACGAAGAGCCTTTCCTAGAGGAGGGGAGGGGAGGGGATTTATAACGAGAGCGAACGAAACCCTCGCTGATCTTCACCTCCTCACGCTCCTCATCCTAGCAATTGGCGAGTGTCTGTTTAGTGTTAGATTTGCTGCCAACGCCTTTTTTCTCTGAGGGTCGAGTAAAGATTTTAAGCTGCTGGGTTTAACGCACTCTGTGTGTAAACGATTAAACTGGAGAATAATCACGTTTTCTTCCACTGTTCTATCATTTAAGTTACAGAGCCTGCATCCATCGGGTTGGGGAGAAGGGAGTTGTTAGGGGTGTTGGCTGGGGAGGACTGGGATAACGTGTTGGGAGGGAGGGAAGGAAGGAGAACGTGCTGGAGATGGTGGGGAGAGTGTTGGTGAGGGGGGGCGTGTTGGAAGAGACAGGGAGTGATGAGGGAACGCAGTGCCGGTTGTGCTGGGGTTCCTGTTATCCGTGTGTGTGTGTGTGTGTGGAGCGTCACAGGAGTGCTGCACCTGTCCCATCCCAGACGCACAGCCCGCCTGCCTGCCAGCCAGCTACCAAGCAACAGCTGCAGCTGCTCCGCCAGACTATTTATAGCCCACCAGCCGCGCGTCTGTAGCCAGCTTTAGAGTGGAGGAAGGGAGGTGGGTGTGTTTGGAGTGGGTGAGGGGGAGTTGGAAAGCGAGTGAATGAGGCGAAGAGAGAGAGAGCGCAGGAGAGCGAGGTTGGTGTTGTGCTAGGGGTGATGGAGTACTAGAGCGTGAAGTGTGTAAGGTTGAGGAGAGCAGAGGGAGAGAGGTTTGTGTGTGTGTGTGTGTGTGTGTGTGTGTGTGTGTAAAAGAGAATCACTCAATCTCATCAGACTGGTTCCCTGCTGGGACTCCCATCGTCTCGGTGCTACCAAAACAATGCTCTGCTTCCTGGCTCTGCTCCAGAAGGGAGGTGTGTGGGAGAGAGCAGGAGAGAGAGAGAGAGAGAGGGAGAGAGTGTTCTAGTGTCCGCCTGGCAGAGAACTGAATGTGTTAAGTCTCCACTGCCTGGGTGTCTGTGGGCGAGTGAATGAGACGGGGGGTGAGCGTTAGCGAGTGAGCGTGTGTGTGTGTGTAAGAGCGTTAAAAGAAAAGGATGATCCCCTCTAGAGTTCCCCTTCTGTAGAGCACCTGCCAGCCATGCGCGCATGAGTGCGCTCGTGTGTGTGTGTGTGTGTGTGTGTGTGTGTGTGTGTGTGTGTGTGTGTTTACTCTGGGAGGCAGGCAGGCGTTATTACCCTCATTACTGCTGGGTGCTCTGCACTACACATGCTGCATCTGAATCAGCTCCTGTCCAGAAAGCTCCGAGCATCGTTTTCACAGCTATGTTTTTTTTTCTTTCTTTTTCATTACCCGTCTTTTTCAGATCTCTTATTCCAATTAAGCTGTAAACAGCAAAACCAGTTTGCAAATAACCTGATTTCCGAGTTGGCGTGCGGCTACTTCGGCAAACCGGCGCGTCACATCTGACGAAAATAGAACGTGGTCGGGAGCGGCACCAGCTGGGTTCGCAGGCGTTCGATCTCCGTCGGCTCCAGCCGCCGCGGTGCAGCTTGCGCTCGTTAAAACCCTGCCGTGCGTACAGGTGAAGACGTGCTCTGTACCTACGCTGCACGTTCTTCCACTCAAGCCTGGCAGAGCCCGAATCCTAAAAGGGTTTCGATGGGGTTTTTTTTTTTTTAAGTCTCTGGCTCCAAATTACATTTGAGATGTTCTTCAGTGTCTTAAACTACAGTTAACAAACTGTACGTACGAAGTAGGTGTTTCAGCTAATGATTAATGACCTGTGGTAGAATCTGTACTGCAAAAACTCCTGTAAAAATCTGAAAAAGACAAAAATCGTTAAAATTAGCATTAATGGGTTTGGGCATATCCATCTGCCAAGCAAAAAAAAAACCACATTTTAAATCCTGTAGAGGTGTAATCTAGGCAATGTCCTAGGCAACGGGAAACTGTTCTGAAAAGGGTTTTTCACCGACACACCACCATCTTTGTCATTCAGTTTAATGGAGTCTGTGGTGATGTGCGCCAGTTCACTGGAGTCTGTGGAGGCAGCGGAGTCCTATTCATAGACTCGAGCAGTGGGACTAGGACAGGCCCATCCTGAAACGGCTTTAAGCTATAGAGACTGCTCTCTGCTTCTGGGAAAACGGACCCCTGTATCCACGAGTGTGCATCCACACACACACACACACACACTTGGTACTAACCGACTAATTTAGGAATGTCTTTGCAAGATCATCATTTTATGTAGAACAAAAAGCTGTATGTTCCAGTACATGATGTTTTGTGTTGCCTACATCAACCGGAGGACAAAATGAGCCAGACTCATGCTCGCTCTCTCTCTCTCTCTCTCTCTCTCTCTCTCTCTCTCTCAGGAGAGCTGAACTCCCTGTCATGGGATGACCTGGAGAGTAACCTTCCCGACGAGCTGATCCCCAACGGTCCGAACGGGGACCTGACCTTGATCTCCATGCCCTCCAACGGCGGCGGGGCGGGGGCGGGCGGCCTGGTGCCCGACGCCGCTGCCAAACACAAGCAGCTGTCGGAGCTCCTGCGCGCGGGCAACAGCGCCAACCTGCCCCCGGGGCTGGCCGCCGCCGGCCCCACGCCCGTCTCCATGGGCACCCAACTGGGCGCACTGGGCAAGAGCACCCTGGGCCAGGGCTCGTCTCCTCACCCCTCGCAGACGCAGAAGCCAGGGGCGGCCGGCGGCACACAGGGCAACGGCACGGGAGTGGGCATGGGATTCGGCCAGGCCATGTTGAACAACGCCCAACCGCACGGCATGATGGGACAGAGCGCGAGCGGCCAGCAGGGGCAGGCGATCAACGGGACGCTGGGGCCGGCCGGACGCGGCCGGGGAGGGGCCGGCATGCAGTATCAGGGCCCCGGCATGCAGGGGGCGCCCTCCGTAGGAGCTGCGGTGGCGCCAGGCGGAGCGGGCAGCGTGCTGGCGGAGACCCTCACGCAGGGGGCACAGCAGTTGGGCTTGAACACACAGCAGGCTGGCTGCATGAACAAGGTGAGGGCGCTGGCTGTCATTACCACACACTGTCATACCGCAGTGCTGCTTGTTGGATGCAATACTGTAGGATGTTTTTATTAAATGATGATAAAAAAAATGCCTTTGTTGAGTAAAAATGTTTAAAAATTACCATTACTGAGTTTGTGCACATCTCATCAGCCAAGCGAAAAACTGAGACACTGCTCAAAATATCTTGGCCTGTAACGTTGTAGTTTGGAGGCTTGTAGAGCGGTGCACAGGTGATTTATTGGTACCTAGAGTTAAGATTAGCAGTTGTTTTCTTGGTTCGCCATAAAAGCTTAATTAGGGTGGGAAAAGCCATTCCAACCCCCTGATGAGGGGAGCTGCCTTGTTTAAAACAGCGATGAGTCGGACCGCAGTGGACATGTTGAACAAACAGCAGTGCTCAAACTCGGACATCTTTTGCCGGGCGTGGCAGACTTTGTGTTGAACGCAGATATCCCAGGGTTTACAGGAATGGAGGGAAAAGTGAACTGCTATGTCAGTTAGTTCCATGGTAGACGGGCTGCTTCATGTGGACAGAATACATTGTGAGTGGGCAGGTCGTGCTGGCTGTGTGTGTCAAAAGTTAGAAGAATGAATGCTGTCTCATTCTTGTTTCTGAGGGCAACACTGACTGAATGCTGTCTCATTTCTTGTTTCTGAGGGCAACACTGAATGAATGCTGTCTCATTCTTATTTCCCATGGTAACACTGAATGAATGCTGTCTCATTCTTATTTCCCATGGTAACACTGAATGAATGCTGTCTCATTCTTGTTTCTAAGAGCAACGCTGAATGAATGCTGTGTCATCCTTGTTTCCGAGGGCAACGCTGAAGGAATGCTGTCTTATTCTTGTTTCCAAGAGCAACGCTGAATGACTGCTGTCTCATCCTTGTTTCCGAGTGCAACGCTGAATGAATGCTGTGTCATCCTTGTTTCCGAGGGCAACGCTGAAGGAATGCTGTCTTAATCTTGTTTCCGAGGGCAACGCTGAAGGAATGCTGTCTCATTCATGTTCACAATGTATCCAGTGTCAGTTGCAGACTGTTGGTTTATTTGGTCATCTTAACACACTGATGGGTCAGACACCAACCCCTCACATAGCTTCAGCAGATAGTCGTGGTTTACTGATATTGACTAATTGTAAAAATGAATACATTTAAAAAAAAAAAAAAAAAAATATTGATGCAATATCTCTCAATAATATTGTAAATAATTAATTGACGATAACTAATGCGGATGTTTTTCTTGGCAATCCTGAAAATGTACCAGGCTTGTTACATTTATTACCATATCATTTTCATATAAGGTAGTGACCTAAGTCATGTGGCCTAAATATTGCCGGAAAGGACAAAACAATTGTATAATTCATCATTGGCTAGTATTATAACTGTGCCCTTCATTAGTTTAGCATATAGCGTATTAGTAGCCTACCACTTGGCTTAACGGCTAACATCAAGCAACGTAAATTCGCCTTAATAACAGTTCTGATCAGGTTCATTCTAAACCAGCTATACATGGAAGTACTACCTGAATATCATAAACTAATATCAATATCTGATCACCCATCATAGGCGAATAACGGTACCAGGTCAGGCATCGTAGGCTAAAAAAAACCTTTAGCTCTAGCGACGTGCTCTGGTAATTAACTAGCGTATATATAAACCAGACAAACATCAGTTACTGTCAGTTGCACAACACAAAAGGTGGCAAGGAAGTGCAGACCGATAACGCGCAGTTCTCTCCTTTAACCTCTGCTGAGTGCAGGGCAGAAAACGATTTCTTGACGTGCGCGATGTTCCTGCGCCTCATCCTGTCTTGCGCTTAAACATCCAGCAAAGCCAAGAACGTTAAGTAGCTAAATACTAGCCTCGCTAACAAAGACGTGGGAGCGTATCAAAACGGCGCTAAAGCAAGGTGACGTCCAACTTCTCACGTGGAAGACCGAGGATTTACAAAACTGCAAATCGAACAAAAACTTGTTTAAAGTTGGGTTTTTGGGGGGGGGGGGGTGGGCATATCGTATTGGATCGTTAACAAGCAATGGAAGAGATGCCAAAGCAGGTTCAAGTGAAGCGATGGACGATGTTTACTTAAAAGCATACATGGATCCTCGCCAGAGTCTGACGTGTCCGTCCCCATCACGCCGGGTTCGTCACAGCAGAGGCGGGCTGGGCTTCTCACAGCAGGGCTCCCCCCTGCAGGACTCGTGGGTAATGCAGTCCTCCCACTGCTGTTTTATGGAAGGTTCGCTGGCAGAACAGATGGATATTTTTAATGCAGTAAGGAGGAAGTTACATACATACAACTGTGTTTCAGCTGAATGAATGAGCTGTACTGTTATGAACAAATGAACAACTATACTGTTGGGGAATCACCTTTTCTAATAAACTGCTGTGTTATGAGATCTAGGTGCTGTTTTTTTTAAGAAACTTTCTGCTTTCATACAAATGGTGAGGCAGACTGAGTACGTTCTAAAGGTTAGGAAAAGTAGCAAATAGCTTCATTTCACCTGGTTTATATTTCTCATGTGTAAACCTAAATAAAAATATAACCAATACTCAATTCACTCACTTGGTGTTTTCTGCCGTTTACAAATGGAGGATCCCTCTTTAAGTACTTTGAAATAATTTTTTAAAAATTACTCGTTTACTTATTCATTATTGCATTGAGTAATTTTGGTATATCATTTAAGAAAAAGAAAAAAAAAATTAGTTTTGAGATTTGTCCTTTGTATACTTACTATTGTTCTTTAATAAAGCAATATTATTTTTTACCCGATTTATTCGATTAATCAATTTTTTTAAAAAGTCATTAGAACATTCGATTAGTTTTAAAAAAAATAATGACATAAATATTACTGCAGTCCTGCTACTCCGATCCTGAAGAACTACGTGATCAGTTGGTTTGTTTCTTCGAAGCGGGCAGCAGTTTGTGCGTATTCCGATTTTCTGTATCATCACATGATAAATTGTGATCGTGGAGTCTTTTGGCACAGATAATGCGGCATTGAGACGGCCTTACTTCTCAGGGTGGGAAAAACCGCAGCCTGGGAGGCTGGTTGCAGCACCGGTGACCAGACGTGACGTAGCTGCAGGCTCGGCTCCCTCCGTCACTTTGGTCGCTGTTTTTCTTCGCTGCCTCCCTGCGGAGACGCCGGCGATTCGTCGGCTCACGCCGCGTCCTTACCAAACGCATTCAAGCAGGTGTGGTTCGATAGGCTCGATCAATGTTCAGTCTAAAAACCGGGGGGGTGGTGTTTTTCCCAAACCAGCCCGTGGGGAAAGCGTTCGTGCTGGGCCGTGTTTTGGAGAGCCGCGCTGTGGCATCCGCCCGAGCGCCTTTAGCTCCCACTCCCAGCACGCCTGGGCCCAGCAGAGCGGAGCTGCTTCACCCACGCTCCCCTTCTCCAGGTGGAGGAGGAGGCGCGGGTCTAGAACGAGAACGCCCCATCCGCCCAGTGACCAAAGGTTTCAGTGCAGAGCTACGTGGGCGTGGCCTGTCCTGAGCGGTTGACGGGTTTCCCTGTGCTGTGCGTTGAACACCGTGTCTGCCTGCAGTGATGAGTTGTATGTAGTGTTGTGTGTTGTCACAGCGATGCGTTGCCGGGTCCGTTGGCTGTGTTGAAATTGCTGAGTTTGCACTGTGCGTACCTCACATCAGACACTACTGTGGTTACACAGGAAATCGAGGGGAAGCTGTTCTCCTGTCTCACCCTTATACGTATCGCTCGCTAGTCTTACCACATCAGAGTGTGCGTGTGTGTGTGTATGTGAGACTGCTTACCACATTCAGGGGTATATATTATGTATAAATAAAATCAAACATTTACAATATCATTTTACTTTAAATGAAACAATGGTATAATTAAATGC
>JAOXYF010000020.1:3326838-3337819 GCA_028565775.1 Sternarchorhynchus goeldii | reverse complement strand
GTTAGTACTCCCTCCGTCTGCTGTTAGTACTCCCTCCGTCTGCTGTTAGTACTCCCTCCGTCTGCTGTTAGTACTCCCTCCGTCTGCTGTTAGTACTCCTCCTGTCTGCTGTGGGTACTCCCCCCTCTCTGCTCTTAGTACTGCCCTCTCTGCTTTAAATACTCCTGTCTGCTATTCTTCCGTTTTTCCGTTTACTGTTCACATTGTCTCCACATTCCATATTATGCCATAGATTTGGTCTTAACAATTGTGTGTGTGTGTGTGTGTGTGTGTGTGTGTGTGTGTGTGTGTGTGTGGTTTTTTTTGTGTGTGTGAATACACAGAGTGCAGGCCATTTTCCCCACTCCGGACCCTGCTGCTCTGAAAGACCGACGGATGGAGAACCTGGTGGCGTATGCACGGAAGGTGGAGGGAGACATGTACGAATCTGCCAACAGCAGGGTGAGGAGACACACACACACACACACACACACACACCTGTCTAACTGTGACTGAAAACAGATGAGCTCCTGCAATGAAGGTCCACCTGCAATGAAGGTGTGTGTGTGCGTGCGTGTGTGTGTAGGATGAGTACTACCATTTCCTAGCAGAGAAGATCTACAAGATCCAGAAGGAGCTGGAGGAGAAGCGACGATCTCGGCTCCAGAAGCAGATCATTAACCAGGCGCCCTTGACAGCAGCAGGTCCACAGCAGCCTGCGCTGAACCAACCCAACGCCCTGGGTCCCAGACCTCAGAGTGAGTCACACACACACACACACACACACACACACACACACACACAGCCCGCGCTGAACCAGCCCAACGCCCTAGGTCCCAGACCTCAGAGTGAGACACACACACACACACACACACACACACACGCAAGATCATCCTCATTCACACACCCTAGTACATCTGTCACTTTGTGTATTCTCAGTTAACAGTCCATAGCCTGTATACTGCCATGCACAGTTTCTCTTGGCTCCTCTCTAACCCTTCCTCAGTGGTCAGTTTCTGACCACAGCACCACTGCTGGCTGTAGATGATCGGGTGATGGACCACTCTGAGACCAGCATCGCCCCTCGCGCGTGTGTGTAACTCTCACATAGAGAGGAAGGCTAAAACCCCTGATAACTTCCTACCAGACCCAGCCTGAACCCCCATAACCACACCACTACCATTATCATGTACCTATTAGACCCAGTATCCACATCGCGTTCAGGCAGCAGGGCTTCCGCGGTCCAACCCAGGGCTGTGATGAACAGGGTAGAGGATGTCTAATAACGTGTGCATGTGTGGAGGTGTGCTGCAGGATGTAACGACGCTCAGCACAAAGTGACAGTGTCTGTCCAGTGTAGGCATTTTACTAGAGGTTTACGTCTTACATGTGTGTGTGTTTGTGTTCAGATGGTCCTGTTCCTATGCCCAATGTGTCAAATCAGATGATGAATCGCATACAGGTTACCCAAGGTACTGCTCTGCATTACTCGGCTACCAACCGCTTCTTTTGTGTGTGTGCGCGTGCGCGTGCGTGTGTGCGTGCGCGTGTGTGTGCGCGTGCGCATGCACATGCGAGTGTGTGTGTGTGTGTGTGTGTGTGTGTGTGTGTGAGAGAAGTTTGGATGGGTGTGTTCACCTTTATCACTAACTGCACTAACTCTGGCTGACTGAATGCCTCTGGTAGACATATATGCATAGGTTGATTTATCTCTTACTGTGTGTGTGTGTGCGTGTGTGTGTGTGTGTGTGTGTGATTTAGGGATGAACCAGTTCAACCCCATTTCCATGCAGAATGTCCAGATGTCTCAGGCTCCAGTAGCGACTCGAGCTGCTTCTCCAATGGGTCACTCACAGCAGATGAACATGAGCTCTGTTCCTCAGGTCACACACACACATTCACACACTCTCTGACACACTCACACACACTCACCCAGACAGCACCTTTTTCCAAACATATTTATTTGCCACAATGTAATGACTCTCTTTTGCTGTGCAGCTGTACCACACTACCCTAGAACACATTTTGCTCAATGTAGTTTTAAATGGACTCTCTTTAGATGGGTATGTCACCCACGCGGATGGCCCAGGCACAAGGCTTGATGGGAGCTCACAGTGGGAACATGGTGGCTCAGACCACTAATCAGACACAATTTATGCAGCAGTTTCCCGCCAACACGAACCCCATGAATGTCAACATGGGCCAGCCCAACGCACAGGCAGCGGTCACGCAGGTAGGAGAGCACACACACACACACACACACACACACACACACACACACACAATGTGGAATAGTTTAACATCCATGCATTCATAACTTAGGATGCCTGTGAATATGCAGACATGCACATTTACTATTCCATATTGCAACCCTCTTGCATCACTGTGTGTGTGTGTGTGTGTGTGGGTGTGTGGGTTGCCATCTTCCCAACAGCCCCAGAACCTTCCTCTGAATGCACTTGGCCCACTGGGCCCACAGATGACCTGCCCCGCACCCCCCCAGCCCCCCCTCGGTACCACTCCGCCCCCCAGTGCAGGCTCCGCCTCCACCACCAACCTGCCGGCACTGCAGCCCAACCAGGCGGGCACGCCCACTCCAGCCCCCGCCCAGGGAACCCCGCCGCATCCTCAGCCGCAGACAGAACTCTCTGCCCAGACACTGCACCACCCTGGCACCCCCGTGAGAGCACACACCTCTTCAAACTCCACCGCGCTCTCTCTTCCTCTGGTCCAACCTTGGAACACCACAGATAGAACACCATCTTAATATTTCTGTAGATGCTCAGACACCTGGTTCTGGACCTGAGATCAAAAATTAGCTTTTGTGCTTTTATTCCAGTTCCCCCATTCACTGCCCGCTCTCTCTCTCTCTCTCTCTCTCTCTCTCTCTCTCCATCATTCAGAGTGGTGATAACCGGGTGCCAACCCCAGCCTCAGCAGCGAGCACAGACCTGCCCTCTCACCACGGAGGGACCGAGCCCAAAGTAGAACCCAAACAGGAAGAGCAGGACTTCGAGTCCAGTGCCGTGGAAACCGACACCAAGATGGAGGTGGGGGGGACTTTTTTTTTTCTAGGCTCTTTTTTTCTCCTCCCCCCTCCTCATGGTTTAGCTGGGCTTTAAACCAGTATGAATTTCTGCTACTGAATTTTTTTTCTGTTTTCTTTTTTTTTAATGACTGACCCAACGATCTTCCCTCTTATTTGGGTATTATTTTGAGTTCCATTAGACTATCATCACATGAGACACATGGACAGGGTTAAACGCACCTTTAACACGTCCGTCGGCTCCTCCCTCCTGAAGTACTCGCCGCAGCTGTACTCCTAAGCCACTGCTTTGTACTGAAAAGTTTAACGTCAGTCGCGCACAAAATCGCGGAAGGTGAAAGATAAGCTAATGGTAGCTTAATAGCACCATGTAGAACAGGTGGGTGCTGCTGCAAAAGCTCCACCAGGCCTTAGAAGGGGCACCAACTGTTCAGAACATATTCACCTGCTCAGGTGAGGAGAGAGTGTGAGGATGTTTCCAGAATTTTAGGTCCGGTCTGTTGTGCACGTTCCATGTTTTTGAATGTCTAACCAGGGGGTCAGTGTTCTGGAGCGTTTAAATATATATATATATATAAAAACTATGACCTTCCCCCTCCCCACAGGCGGAGGACGACGCTGTCTCACTGTTGGTCAAGAAAGAAGAGCCAGACAGGCCAGAGACCAAGCAGGAGCCAATGGAAACAGAGGACAGGAAGACGGACATGAAGCCGGAGACCAAAGAGGAGGAAGAAGGCGGGACGAACGGGACGATGTCCACCTCGCCGTCGCAGTCTCGCAGGAAGAGTGAGCGTTTGCGTCTTCTGAACGCTTTACAGAGGAAGGCTAAGCTTTAGTTAAATGAACCAGAGTGACAACTGGTGTATGGTTCTGGTTTTCATGATCTCGTCGTCCTAACGCTGAGCCCCCAGCGAGTCTTGGGTCGTTGTCAGCTATGCTCTGCGTTAGTTGCTCGAGTAATGACTTCCTGCATTGAGGCTTGCTGGACATATCCATCCCTCACCAAAGTTGAGCATCTGTGGCCAAACTTAATGAAATACTGGAGATTTGTAGTAAAGAGAGCTAAGACAGAATCAAAACCAAACCTCTTTGGGCTCCCAGATGATGCCACAGTTGGGGCCCACAGTTCAAGACGGCAGGAATTGGTGTTGCTCTCTGGGTGGGTGGGAGGGGTCAATCCCCTGAACCCTGTCAATCACAGCAACACTAGCCAATCATGCGCGTCTTTATATTTGCGCTTATTGACTGTGTCAGGTAGTGCTTTGCTCTGTGCGTGTTTCGACGTCCTGTGTTGATACGGGCAGCAGCTTGGGGCTGCCGTGTGTCTGGGGAAACATGGCTAGCTGGTGATTTAGCATGGCCGCAGTTGGGAGATGGGGAGGAGAAAAAACGTGTTGAGTTAAAGTTGCTCAGACCTATGGCCAGCTTTAAGCAGAAGGTGTAACCAAAAATGGCATTAATGGTTTAAGTCTTGTCTCTCTCTCTCTTTCTCTCTCCCTCTGTCTCTTTCTCTCTCTCTCTCTCTCTCTCTATCTCTCTCTCTCTCTGTGTAGTCTTTAAGCCAGAGGAGCTCCGGCAGGCTCTCATGCCCACGCTGGAGTCCCTCTACAGGCAGGACCCTGAGTCTCTGCCCTTCCGCCAGCCCGTGGACCCCATCCTCCTGGGCATCCCTGTGAGAACCCCCACCACACCACACCACACGCCTTCCTGAGCCTATTGAGAAATCCCCCACCATATGGAGATTTCATTAAAAAAAAAAAAAAAAAAAAAAAAATTCTTTGTAAGCAGTCTTGTTGAACACACACACACACACACACACACACTCGTCCCCAGCCTGCCCTCGGTCGGCCGCCCACACACAGGCATGCTCTCCTTAAACACACACGTGCCTGCGCTACTGTCATTGCAGAGGCCGGCCGTGCGTTATGCGATCCGCGGGTTTTTGCGGGCCTGGTTCTTTATAACCAGATCCACCAATTTTTTCTATTAAAGCTGCTGCTAAGTCAGTGAGCTTCTCAGGCAAACCGCAGAAATGTCCCTGTGGTGAGCGGCGAGCTCGCTGGCCAGGGTCGGACGTTTCCATTAAAGAGTCCCGTCTTGAGGAATTGTGATCATGAGCGCTGCGTTCCTGTCGACTCTCAGCATTGCCAAAATGCAGTATTATTCTTCAGTCTTGGCTAACAATCAAGAACAAATAATCATTTCCCAGTGTTTGCCGTTACTGACCCTAGTCAGGGTGTACTGGCGATTTTTTAAAAAGGTTGTGACTTTTTTGAAGCCTCTGTTGGAACGCCAGGTTTGGCGTCCTTTGCAGCCCTGTTGGCTGAAGGAGTTCTCTGTGTAAACACGGGCCGTGTTTCGCCCGCACGTAGGACTATTTCGACATCGTGAAGAACCCCATCGACCTGTCCACCATCAAACGCAAGCTGGACACGGGCCAGTACCAGGAGCCCTGGCAGTACGTGGACGACGTGTGGCTCATGTTCAACAACGCCTGGCTCTACAACAGGAAGACGTCGCGCGTCTACAAGTACTGCTCCAAGCTGGCCGAGGTGTTCGAGCAGGAGATCGACCCAGTCATGCAGGGTCTCGGCTACTGCTGTGGGAGGAAGGTCAGTTAGGAAGGGTGGAAGTGGATGGATGGATGGATGGATGGATGGATGGATGGAGGGTGAAGTGGGTGGGTGGGTGGATGGATGGATGGATGGATGGATGGATGGAGGGTGAAGTGGGTGGGTGGATGGGTGAGTGGGAGAGCAAAAGGGTGATTTGTGAGGGTGTGTGAGTGAATTGGAGGGTGAAGAGTGTGAGTGGATTGCTGGGTGGATCAGTGGGTGAGGAGGTTCAGAGCGGATTGACGTGCGCGAGAGAGGACGTGGAGTGGTTGAGTGAGAGGACGTGGAGTGGTTGAGTGAGAGGACGTGGAGTGGTTGAGTGAGAGGACGTGGAGTGGTGAATTCAGTGAACGTAATCGGGTTTGAAAGAACACCAAGTGATGCTTTTCATAAAACATTCAGTGTGTAGTACACAGGGTCTCTGGATTCATCATTTCCTGCCAAGCTGCCCCTATTGGTTAGTGAAACTGGGTGGTGATGTGAGGGGCAGGAGTCAGTACTGGATAGAACAGAGATCAAACTGTTCACTGTAGTCACGACTAACTGAAGTGTCCGTTGCTGCAGTGTTTTATTGTTGAAAGTCTTTCAGCCTTTGGGCTGAGATGTTGCTAGTTTCTGAACCATTAATTGGTTTGGCGTGCGTGCGTGCGTGCGTGTGTGTGTGTGGAAGGGAAGCAGTGTATGGGGGCGGGGGGGTTTGCAGTGGTTGGATTGGTGTGAGGGTGTGTTTGTGTGTATGTGTGTTCTCTCTCCCCCTGTTCATCTTTTCCACTTCTCTACCTTGCAGTATGAGTTCTCCCCACAAACGCTGTGTTGCTATGGTAAACAGCTTTGCACCATTCCTAGAGACGGTACCTACTACAGCTACCAGAACAGGTACGTGGTCTTTTGTCCTTTTTTCTATAGACTGCAGGAGCATATCTTGTTAGAGAAATGCAGTCTGTTTCTTTCTCTTACATTTTCCTAATTCTTGATCCTATTCGTTGGCTGGTTAATTGATTGGCAGCTGTATTGTGCATGCTGGCTTATAGAAGCACACTTTTTTCAGTTAAATAAACGTTGGGTTACTCATAAGACTCACTTGCACCCCCTGCAGTATGGACAGTGTCACAGCAGTAATTGTGCAAGCCATCATCGACTGCTGCAGAGAAATTCTGAAAAAAATAAATCGGTTACATTTTTAATCGGAGCAAAAATTGTAATAAAAACAAAATACAGAGAAATAAAGACATGTATGCCAGTAGCCAGCTAGAGTGCAATTTCAAAGTGATGACAGCTGTTTTTTTTGACTGCCTCTGTGCGCAGGTATCATTTCTGTGAGAAGTGCTTCAACGAGATCCAGGGGGACAGCGTGACGCTGGGGGACGATCCTGCCCAGCCACAAACGTGAGCACAGCACCGCCACCCTGTCAAGAGAGCTGCACTTTCGCCAGTCTGGCCCTCAGAATTTGCATTTAACATTTTTAATCATTTAATCATTAATCTTTTCGTTAATCATTTCACATGATCAAACGGAGAAGACCATCACCAGTTTTTATGTTGACCAATTTACCAAATCGACTTAAGATTTTGATATCTGCTCTTAGAGAGTATCAAGTAGGGATATGGGACCAAGTAGGATTACATATCTGTATGGGCGTAGAAAATAAGTCGAATCTTTCTTGTTGAGTTGTCAGCTGTTTGTCCTCTTTTCCCCACTGTAGTATGATTTCTAAGGATCAGTTTGAGAGGAGGAAGAATGACACCCTAGACCCCGAACCGTAAGTATAACCCTAAACCCTAAGTATTTCCCGTAGTGCTATAAGCCAGATATAACTTTTTTTTTTCTGTCGGAGTATAAAAGCTGTGCTTAAACAGTAGACCTGTGTAATAACGTGTCCTACCAAAAGGCCCGATAGGATGGTGAGAACGCTGCTCAGTAGCACCCCCTGCTGGAGCCACTGTTGGTGATGGACAGTCAAACTCTGAACTCTTAAAAACCGGTTTCTTGGTTGCAGATCAACTCGAGTCATAATCAGAAATCAGAGTGACATTAAGTTATGCCAGGGCCGTTAAAACCTGCACTCGCTTAGATCTCCCTGTTTACAGTGCAAGAACATTCACAGTCTTCGGTATAAATAGCTTGGGAGTTAGCGCATCACAAATGCGACACTTGTAATCGAACACGCGCAGAATCGCGTTGCTCGAATGACAATTAAACGACTCCTTTTGTGTCCTCGTTTCAGGTTTGTTGAATGTAAAGACTGTGGACGCAAGATGCATCAGATATGTGTGCTACATTACGAAGTCATCTGCCCTGCTGGGTGAGTCATTCAGCTCCCGATCCTAAGCTCTGCATTTGCAGCAGTGTTGGATGTTGCGCCCCGCTCGGACAGAACTTACGCCGCTTTTGCCTCTGCAGCTTCATCTGCGACAACTGTTTAAAGAAGAGCGGGAAAACGAGGAAGGAAAATAAGTTTTCAGCGAAACGTAAGTGTCCTTTCGTGCTCATTTGTGTTTACTTGCAAATGAAGCAATAGCCGTAAAAATGCTACATAAAGATGCGTCTATTGTGGCTGATGAGGGGCCGCCTGAAATCGTCAAAGTACGTCATGACATTCTACAATGTGTTCTTGCTGTGTGTGTGTGTGTGTGTAACAGGGTTGCAGGTAACGCGATTGGGTACATATATAGAGGACCGGGTGAATAAGTACTTGAAGAGACAGAACCATCCAGAAGCTGGGGAGGTCTTTGTGCGAGTGGTCGCTAGTTCCGACAAGACGGTAGAGGTCAAACCCGGCATGAAGGCCAGGTAAACCCACTGCTGGACTATGCCAAGTAAACCCTCTGTCTGTAGATCGGAGCCAGGTAAACCCTCTGACTGTACGTCAGGGAGCTGAGTGGAATCCCAAGGTCTCTTTCGTTATTTAATGTCTTGTAGACGGTTTATCAGAGTGGGATATGGGAGACGAGCAGTGGGTGGATAGTAAGATCATTTAATTAAATCAGAATAGAAGTGAATACTCAGACCAGATTGGAGAATGATGGAACCTAGTGAAAGCATGCAGAATATAAATATCAGCGGTCCTAGAGCAGAACCCTGTGGGACACCTTCTGAGGCTTTTGCAGTGCCAGTAGAAATTCAGTTCTGCCTTTGTTGAGGAGTTATTTGAACCATGATAAAGCAGCACCACCATTTATGGAGACCAGAATAGTTCAGAGGGTTTAGTGGAAGCAAAGGGACAGACTGAGGGCCGAACTGTAGCAGTGAGCAGCACGAAATGCCTTCATGTCAGCTGGAAGCATCATATATTTTTTTTGGATTAACCAGTTGATGTTAAGTGAAATGCTTCTTTAAAACATGCATGCAGCTCAAGAAGGTTAAGCTATTTGACAACCTGTTGTCCTGCCAGGTTTGTAGACACCGGTGAGATGGCTGATAGCTTCCCCTACAGAACCAAAGCACTTTTTGCCTTTGAGGAGATCGACGGAGTTGACGTGTGTTTTTTCGGCATGCACGTCCAGGAGTACGGCTCCGACTGTCCTTTCCCCAACACCAGGTACGTACACACACACACACACACACACAAGAACCTGCCTCGCTTTGAGAGCCCTTCCGGGTGATATGGACGGTTCTTTCCTCACTGTTCCAGACGGGTGTACATATCGTACCTCGACAGTATTCACTTCTTTCGACCTCGCGTGCTTAGGACGGCCGTCTATCACGAAATCCTCATCGGCTATTTGGAATACGTCAAAAAACTAGGGTGAGCTTCACTGATTCGCTTTTAGCAATATTATAACCACCTGCTTTTATTTGTTGTTGTTGCTGGTATTAACCAGTATTTGTAGAGCCACCTAAAGCCCAACCCGGGTGTGTTGGTATTTCTCGGTAGGTATGTAACGGGGCACATTTGGGCATGCCCTCCCAGCGAAGGTGACGATTACATCTTCCACTGTCACCCTGCCGACCAGAAGATCCCCAAACCCAAGCGCTTGCAGGAGTGGTACCGCAAAATGCTGGACAAGGCCTTTGCGGAGCGGATACTGCACGACTACAAGGTACAGCCGGCCGCGGACGCTCCTCGTCCAGGAGGAGCAAGTTTTGTTTTGTTTTGTTTTTTTTTTTTTAATTAATTAAATAAATAAATAAAACAAAAGTGGTTGACCTGTCCTGCGCTACAGGACAAGGATCGAGCATTTCGGGCCGTGTCTCTGACGTCTGCGGGGTTCGTTTTGGCAGGACATCTTCAAGCAAGCGACGGAGGACCGTCTGACGAGCGCAAACGAGCTGCCGTACTTTGAGGGTGATTTCTGGCCCAACGTCCTGGAGGAGAGCATTAAGGAGCTGGAGCAGGAGGAGGAGGAGAGGAAGAAGGAGGAGAACACAGCAGCCTGCGAAACCCCGGAGGTGAACCATGACCTTTTAACCAGGGTTAAGCCCTGCTACTCCCTCTCATTCTACATGAGGTCTTGATCTCCTTCTGTGTTTGACCTTTGAGTCACTGTGGTGTATTCCTTGCATATGCAGTAACACAAAAAAAAAATATTTTCGAGATTTGACATTAGTTTTTCTTGTAGTTAAATAAGCAGGTTCTTTACTTTACAAATAGCCTCTTTAAATGTACATCATCTGTCATATATAAAGCACAAAGTAAGCAAGGTTAATTGAGAGAATTAATCTGGTTATATATATTGGTAAAATGAATGAAAAAGATTTATTCTGTATCTGCTTCAGAAATGGGGGAGAGGGTTGTGTAAAGAAAGGGTAAAGAATCCTGATGTGGAATAATGCTGCCTTCCACAGCAGCTTATTTAACTTGCTTTGTCTGCAGCCTTGTTCATGTACCCTGTGTGCCATGTGATGTTTCCTCTCGTAGGGCACACCCGGCGACAGCAAGAACGCCAAGAAGAAGAACAGCAAGAAGACCAATAAAAACAAGAGCAGCGTCAGTCGGGCCAATAAGAAGAAGCCTGGGATGCCGAATGTAGCCAATGACCTGTCCCAGAAACTCTACGCCACCATGGAGAAACACAAAGAGGTGTGGTCTCGTCAGTTTGCCTTTCCTGCTCTCTCTCTCTCTCTCTTTTCAATCCTGTCTCGTCTTAAGCAGCGTAGGCCAGGAGCTGAGCACCACTTTAAACCCCTCTCCTCCCCTCCCCTCAGGTGTTCTTCGTGATCCACCTGCACTCTGGGCCGATGGTGAACACCTTGCCCCCCATCATGGACCCCGACCCCCTGCTGACCTGCGACCTGATGGACGGCCGCGACGCCTTCCTGACCTTGGCGCGGGACAAGCACTGGGAGTTCAGCTCGCTGCGCCGCTGCAAGTGGAGCAGCATGTGCATGCTGGTGGAGCTG
>JAOXYF010000020.1:3312833-3326738 GCA_028565775.1 Sternarchorhynchus goeldii | reverse complement strand
ATGCTGGTGGAGCTGCACAACCAGGGCCAGGACCGCTTTGTCTACACCTGCAACGAGTGCAAGCACCACGTGGAGACACGCTGGCACTGCACCGTCTGCGAGGTGAGAGGAGGGGGCGGAAGGGGCTGGGGAGGAGGGCCGGAGGGGGCGGGACCTCGTCGGGGTTGAGGAATTGGTTCATGACGACATGGAAAACACAACAGCAGCTTTTCTTGTTTTTGTGGGGGGGGGGGATTTTTGAGTGTAGTGTTTCAAGTTTTAAGTTTTATTAACCAGTAACTTCAGGTTGCTTTTTAAAGGACCAGACTCTTAGATCCAGATCAAGCCATTAAAATAGGGGGGGGAGAATTTCCAGTGACCGTTGGCTGTGGAACTCAGATCGAAGACGAAGTCCAGTACTTGCTCAGGAATTTGGTGCAAGTTCAGTTTTCTTGCATGTTATGGCCTCCACCCTCACAATGATTTACATTTTCTCCTTTTCCCTTCCAGGACTTTGATTTGTGCATCAACTGTTATAACACTAAAGGCCACGAGCACCAGATGGTGAAGTGGGGCTTGGGTCTGGACGACGACAGCAACGGGCAGAGCGGCGAGGCCTCCAAGAGCCCCCAGGAGAGCAGGCGCCTGAGCATCCAGCGCTGCATCCAGTCCCTGGTGCACGCCTGCCAGTGCCGCAACGCCAACTGCTCCCTGCCGTCCTGCCAGAAGATGAAGCGGGTGGTGCAGCACACCAAGGGCTGCAAGCGCAAGACCAACGGCGGCTGCCCCGTGTGCAAGCAGCTGATCGCGCTGTGCTGCTACCACGCCAAGCACTGCCCCGAGAACAAGTGCCCCGTGCCCTTCTGCCTGAACATCAAGCACAAGCTGCGGCAGCAGCAGCTGCAGCACCGCCTGCAGCAGGCGCAGATGATGCGCCGGCGCATGGCCTCCATGCAGGGGCGGAGCATGCCCCAGAGCAACCTGCCCTCGCCCCCGCCCTCCACCGCGCCCAGCACGCCTACGCCGCACCAGCAGCCGCACACGCCCCAGACCCCGCAGCCCCTGTCCAACCAGCCCGCCACCCCCACCACCGGCGTCCTGTCCCCCGGCTACCCCTCCGGGCCCCGCAACGGCCAGGCCCCCGCGGCGGCGTCGCAGGGCAAGCCGGGCCCGCAGGCCTCGCCCCTGCACCAGCAGCAGTCCCCCCACCCGCAGACGCCCCAGACCCCTCAGCCGCCGCCCCAACCGCAGCCCCCGCCGCCGCCGCAGCAGCAGCACCCGCCCGCCGCCGCCGTCAAGATCGCCAGGCACATAGAGATGGTGGCGCAGGCGCAGCAGAACCAGAACTACCGCATGACCGTGAACGGCCTTCCCATGAACCACCAGCAGCAGCGCGTGGGCGGCCCCATGCAGGCGCCCATGCAGATGGTGGGGCCCCGGGGGCCGCAGGTCATGCCCGCCATGTCGACCGGCCAGTGGCCCGGAGCGCCGCAGCCCAGCATGCAGGCGGCGCAGCCGCAGGTGGCGCCGGGCCCCCAGTCGGCCATGACCCTTCAGCGGCCGATGATGCCCCAGCAACCGGCGCCACAGCCGCCGCAGCAACAGCGCATGATGGTTCCTGCCCAGGGCCAGCGGCCCCCGGCGCCCCAGCGACCCGGCGCAATCGCCCCCAACGCCCTGCAGGACCTGCTGCGCACGCTCAAGTCCCCCAGCTCGCCCCAGCAGCAGCAGCAGGTCCTCAACATCCTCAAGTCCAACCCCCAGCTCATGGCGGCCTTCATCAAACAGAGGACGGCCAAGTACCACGCCAGCCAGCCGCAGCCTCCGCAGCAACAGTCGCCGCAGCAACCGCCGCCGCAGCAACCGCCGGCCATGCCACCGCAGGGCATGCACCCGGCGCAGCCCGCGATGCAGGGCATGGGCATGCAGAGGCCCGGCATGCAGCCGCAGCCCGCGGCTCAAGGCATGGCGGCCCTCGGCCCGCAGGGTCAGCTCATGAACCCGGCCCACGCCAACAACCCCCAGCTGCAGGAGATATACCGCAGACAGCTGCTGCGGCAGCAGCAGCAGCAGCAGCAGGGCGGGATGCCCCAGCCGCACGGCCCCTTCCCCCAGGCGCAGGGCACCGCCGCCAGCTACTCGCAGCTCCGAATGCAGCAGCAGCAACAACAGCAGCTGTCCATGCAGGGCGTCGGCGGGCCCATGGGGCAGATGGGGCAGCCGGGGATGGGAATGGACAGCGGTCAGACCCTCCTGCACCAGCGCATGCTTCAGCAGCAGCAGCAGCAGCAGCAGCAGGCGGCCGTCCTCAAGCCTCAGATGGGCTCCCCGGCACCGCCGGGCCCCATCAGCCCGCAGGCGCACCTGCTCCCCGGCCAGCCCATGGCTAATTCGCTCGGCAACCAGGTGCGCTCGCCCGCGCCCGTGCAGTCGCCCCGGCCGCCGTCGCGGCAACCGCCTCCGCCGCATTCCAGCCCGTCGCCGCAGGTGCAGACGCAGCCGTCTCCGCAGCACGCCCCGCCCCACTCCGGATCGCCCCACCCCGGCCTGGGCGCACCCATGCCGGGAGCCATGGAGCAGGGACACCTGGGCACGCCGGAGCAGAGCGCTATGCTCCCCCAGCTCAACACCCCCACCCGGGGGGCGCTGGCCACTGACTTGGCCATGGTCGGAGACACCACGGGAGACACGCTGGAGAAATTTGTGGAGGGATTGTAGCGTTTTCTGCGATGAAGCTCCACCCACCTTCCCCTCGATTTGCCCCTCCCCTTCCCCCATGATCCCTTATCCTTCCTTTTTTGCTTTTTTGTTGTTGTTGTTGTTGTTGTTATTGTTGTTTTTGTTTGTTTTTTTGTTTTCCTCTATAAAGAATTTTTGTACTGACATGTAAAAAGTTCCAAATGTAAGTCAGGGGGTTGGGGAGGGGAAATGGAAAATTTAAAAAAAAAAAAAGTCATCAATCCTAGGAATGTTGATGTTTCCTAAAGCAAGACTGATATTTCTTCCTTTGAGTTGAGGAATTCGAAATTGCTGTTAAAAAAATAAATTTAAATCACAAAGAATATATTTTTTGGTTGAGACCAAATGTGGTCATTGTTTTGTTTCACAGTATGGTGTTTTTGTTTTGTTATGCATTTTTTGTTTTTGGGAGGGGTGGGGGGGTTGGTTTCATGCCTGCTCTTTTTTAAGAAAATTTACAAAAGTTCATTATATTATTCATACCTTTTTATTTTGTACCCTAACTTTAAAACATTTGTGTTCAAAGACTGTAAAATAATTTGTCTGGGAATTTGGGCAAGGTTTTTTCTGCTCTTGTCTTTCCTGGCGATTGTATTCTAGTGTTGTACCGTTTTTTTGTTTTGTTTTTCAGAAATGCATTTTGGAGGAAACCCTCCTTTCCTCATTGTGAAGTCTTTTTTGAGGAGAACTATTTGTTTGTGTTGATAGGAACTGGGCACACAAACACACACACACACACGCGTGTAAACACGCTCATACATGTCAGAAACACATGAAATACATCAACAACCCCAAGAGTATGTGTAAACATCACCATCTCACTGGCCTGGATCCAGAATTTCTGTCTTGCAGATGTAGAAAATTGTTGCTTTTTGTCCTGATTTTGTGACACAGATCTATGAGTATAAAGCGTGAGGGGAGGAGTCCCAGAGCTGCGTGGGTTAGGAATGAGCCATCATTGGTTGACTGCTTTTGGAACACAGAGTTCTGCAATCAGCCCTCATTCCTCTCACACACAAACTTGAACTGGGGCTCCCCTTTTCCTCTCAGTGTAAATCATGCAAGTTATTAAGCAAAATACTATAAATATAAGGAAGAGAGAATGGAATCACTGTATAAACTGGTTAAAAAACTTATTTCTTACTTATATACCATATTGTTAAATAAACTGTGTGCAACAGATCAAATCTACCTTTGCTTATTTTTATCACTTTTCCGTTCTTGAACTTCGTGGTGCTGACATTCTGCAACTAGCGAACAATAATTTTCTTTTTCCAAAGAGATGGTATTGATTCGTAACCAATGGCAACTGGGGCAGTATTGCAGTTAAGTGTAAGACCTCCTTTAGTCGAAGATGGTTCTTATCCAAAAACAGCGGGTGTCCCTCTGTGTTCCCAAAGACAAGGGAATGAGTCCACCGAGGAACAACCGTGGATCTGTTTTCAGTTGGCAGGCACATCATGGACCTGGATTATTACTGACGCACAGTCACGGTTAGCAAGCAGGAAATCGCTTCCACTGGACTGCACGGTCACACCGATGTCTCTCATCAGTGACACTTGTGCGTCCTTGTTGCTCGCACGCTCTGACGAGTCCTGTTAACTATATTGTCAGCATTTGGTAGATTATCTTGTACAATACTTGCCCCTGTCTATGAATCGAGCCCATTGACACTGGTTTTGCTAGAAACTCGTTAGCACGTGCCGTAACAGTATTGGAAGAATATTTCCGCGGGAGGGGATGTTTGGTTTTTTGGCGCAACGACGTATTTGAAACGCCACGCGAGTCACAAAGCCTGGACATTATTGCCCGGTCTAAATAAAATGAGATAACATTGGTCTTCTACGGACTTACAGACGTTTTGCGCGCTCCCAGGAAAGTAGAAATAGCTGAAGGGTTGTCAGAGAGTGGTTGGCGTGTAGGCTTCAGTAGGCTTTGCTTGTGGAATTACTCTAACACTGATGTAATGTTATGGTCAATGATTTCAATAACAGATTTTTTTTTCTGTTTAATTAGCATCTGTTACACATGTAACGACGGATAATAAAAACCATCTGTTTGCAAGTGCCAGCGGCATTTATTAAGTGCACGATTGTGTAAACAGTGATGGCTGTGTACATCTTGGTTCCGGTGTCAAGTTTGCCCATTGATGTTACCATGGAAATTAATTGAGCTTAAGTTCCCTAGCACGTTTTCTGTTTGCAGCCTCATATTCAGTGTGATAACTTTACCATTTCAGTAAATGACACCGGTCAAGTCCATGACACACGTCCGCACTCCCGACATTTAGATTGATCATATCAATCTAAAAATCATATCAATCAAAAATCTGTCCAGAAAGAAATTTCAAAAGTGACTTTTTAATTAAATTCTGTGCTGGTTTCTTACTGACTGGCAAGTGGAGGCATGTGAACTGGTCAGGTGCGCACCTATTAAAAAAACCCCATAAATTTGGTTTGTGTGTACAGACTAATTTGTATGGCCCGGAGATCGTAGTTGTCCAAAAGTATATTTTTAACTTGCTCTTTTGGTTCTTGACTATAGCGGCGTCTGTAAAGTGGCTGAGCTAATGCATTTCCAAGCCAAACTAACTTGTTTTGCTATACCAAGCTAATCAGTAGCCTTAAAGGTGAAACATCACGTTAGCGTAGTGCGACTCGCTGAAAATTCAGATTCTTACCTAGCTAGCTAATTAATTACTTTTGTTTAGCGCAGGCGATCGGGAGTTTTTATGGTACAAACATTTTCACCGTGCTGTTTTTTTTTGACTCTCTCTAACGACCTGCAGGTGGCTTAAATCAGTTTTTTTAATCTTAGATTGTATATAATTATAAAAAATGGTTTGGTTCATTTCAGTTCCTTTGAACATAATGGTGGGAACCCCGGTGAACTCGAAGATAAAAAAGAGGTAGTTATACAACCAGCCCTGGAAAAAAGCTTTTTAAAAAGGTGTTTGGGACCTCTTTGTGTTGGTCAGACAATGCCTCATTTGTAAGTCACGTCGACTGGCAAATAAAAAAGGAACAGCTTAAATTTCTGCATCTTTAATTTCTGTTAAATTAATATGATTGCAGATTCATACGTGGTACGTTGTGGTGTATTTTGTAGCGATGCAGTAATGATGCTGATGTAGACGACTCCCCTGACACTGTCTTGCTTGTATATAAGAGGTTTTTTACACAGTAGACCAGTATCTTATCAAGCACATAGGTCTGCTTGAGAGAGGCTTCAGGCCAATATGAAATCCTCTGAAGCCCCCACTAAACCTTCCACAGTATATACATTAGTTGGTGACAACCCAAGTCCCGTACATGAAAACTCTTTGCCTGTTTAAAATAGGGAACTAAATATAGGAAGCTTGTCTGTCAACATCTATTGACATATAGGCAAACCAGATCTTCCCTAGATCTCCTTTCTCTACTGTAAGCGTCTTCTCTATGCTTCTTAGTCTGTTCATCTCAGCAATATCTATATGGAACAGATTTAAAGGATGTCACATGTAAGCTTAAATATCACATTACTTGATAGTCTTATACTACTTGATGTAATATACTACAATATCTAAGAAGCACAGAACAACCAATAAGGAGAAAATTGATGATAATAATAATACATTTATATGGCACTTTTCAAAAATCTATTTCCTAAATGCTGCTGTCTTAGAGTGGTGGAAGGTCTCTAGCGATATTAAAGGACAAAGGAGCAGCACTGGAAACAGGAATTCTCCACTGATGTGCTTCGCGGGATCTTTACCTCGTACACATTAACCAGGAAAATGTTAGAGCAAAATAGAGGCAGAAAGAGATGTGCTTGCCTCACTCTTGGATTGGTGAAAGCATAACGCTCATGAAAAATTTGCAAGGAAGAAGCAGCACAGTTGGAAAAAAAGAAAGCTTGGCCTTTAGGACTGACAGGCTTAAATCTTAGGCTTAAATCGTTGAAAAGTTATCAAACAAGAGCAGCATGTCAGTTAATGCTGAAAACTGACACCAAGTTCAGCTGAAATTGAGAATCGTTGTAGGCCAAGGGACCCTTCATTGCATGTAAACCAAAGCACAGCCTTTAGCACCAGGTTAAAGGAAAAACCGTAGGTAGAAGGAAGCATCTCAGTTCCAGAACACATGTGATGTTCAACAGGGGTTGATTCCCTATAACTCTAATCTGTTCTACAACTGTAGTCCATTCTGGCTGGGGAGAGAATGTAGCTGCTACATCGAAACTGTTGTAAAGGCACTCAACTCTATGGAGCTCGACTCCTTGATTAATAGCATTAGAAATTTGACTGCTCTAAATATTTGGGGTTTCTAGCCAATCATTGTTTGTGGAGTTTTTATTATTTGTCTCCCTTTTATGTCAGCAAGAGCCATTTCAGACAAGGTAAAATTACTTGGAGAAAAGCCTTGGGGGGGGGGGGGGTGTCATTTACCCAGGAGAAAATCACAGAGGTTTCATTGAAAGTGACCACCCTGTGCTGTTCTTGTCCCCATGGCAAACTTCAGCTACATATATTTAATCTGCAAGAAAAATGCCAGTCTTTGTTATACAGGTCTTAAATGTTTAGCCTTTACTGAACCATCTTTGCAGTACCAGCAGAAACTCTGAAAAGGCACTACATTTTATCAATGCACATCTATTTGGATTTGAGTTTTGGTATCAATTTTGGACAGCTTGGGCAGCAATGAAGATGTTTTTATGTAAAGGCAGGACAAAACAGGAACGATGGAATGATGTTGAGGGCTGCAAGGGGACTGTGAGCTGGTTCCAGGACGTGCCGATGGATTTACATCACACATCCACCGTGGAGTCCCTGCTGCAGCCAAACCCTTTCTGGAGTCTGGAATAACACAACCCACATGCCAACTTCAAATCACTGCCATTACAGTGAAATGGAAACATACTTGGAACTAGATTTTTTTTTTCTTTTGGAATTGTGGTAGCAATTGAATGAAGCATTTTGTTTCCTTTTGGCCAAAAAAAAAAAAAAAGTCAAATATTGATGACAAAAGCAGAATATCGATTTTCTAGAATGCTGAGTTTAGCGTTCGGCACGATCACACTGTTTCTCATATGTTTTGTTCAAGATTGCAGTGTAAAGCCTTCTTCACGTTTCTTACGTGTAACACTGAGACCCAGCAGCTGAAGGCTTGACTTATCTAAATATAACTCATCCAAGTCTTCCTGGACACCAGGTCCAGGGTATTCTGAACCACTCTATTTTTATATTAATACCTGCGAAAAAAATTCAACAAACCTGCTAAAAAAAAATCTTCATCTGCTAAAGGAACAATACTCTACTCTAGTAACAAAAGGACTGCCCATGTTATTAAGGGTGGAGCTGTTGTTTAGAGAAAAGACCTTTACAAGAAGGAAGCAATCATGCAGCTTTCTGAGACTAAAACTATAAACAGTTCTGACATCACTCCACTGTTACAGTCCTGCATTCAATCCACAATTAACCCACACCTCCCTGATTCCACATCTTGTTGTAGTTAATTCTTGCTGTAGCCATTTCTTCTCTCTACAACTCCTAAGGAAAACAACCCATGGAAATCCTATTGTATATGATTGTTCCTGCCCAAACGAAATAATATCTCAGTTTCTGGATTACATGTTCAGTCCTTCCTAACACATGTTAAAGACTCTTCACACTTTCTACAAACCTTTGAACACCTAAAAAAAACAAACAATACCTGCCAACTCTGTGTTTTTCAGCAGACTTTAAAAGTTTAATCTTCTCTAATGAAGATGACTTAAAATATTTTCTTGATTCAAGAACTGGGAAGAACCTTATTACATATATTCTCTTAAGACGAACAGAACTTGTGTTAACTCTGAGTCGCTTCACCTTTGACTCCAAGTACTACCTACGATTAGGGGGAGTTAGCATGGGTGCTAAAATGGGACCATCTTATGCTAACTTGCATCAGAATTCATGGTTTGTCTTTACGTATTTGCTTGGCGCCATCATTGTCAGCCTCTGCTCCTGCAGTCCGGCAAAACACCAGCAGACAAGGGATACAACAGGAAAAGCAATAGCTGCTAAATGGGCAGAAGCTTTAGCCATCAGTGGTTTTTTTTACCTTCTTGACCGGATGTACAGCTGATGAAATGTTTACTGTCCTCCAGAATAAAATACATGTATCTCTGCATGTACATTTTGCTGGTTTTACTACCATGATTCACCATTATGAAGTTTTTTTGTTGGGATGACGCAGGTGAAGCTTGCAAAAATGCATCAATGTGTGCATGTATGCCGTTTTGGAGGACAGGTGTGTCATATTAAAAGATACAGATCACTTGCCATTATGAATGTGAACCATCAAGAGAGGTAAATCCTATAGGAACTGAATAATGTGCCTTGTAATGTGAATGTAGCACCAGACTTTAGAATCTTGACCTCTTGCGCAATCTTATGAAAGTTAATTATGACCAATATTTAAAAATTATATTAATATTGTATTTTATATACATAAATATTTAACTATGTCTTCTATTTCAGAAATATTCCATCACTACCAAAACATGGAAAATGCACATTTGAATCTTATGGATTATTTCAAAGATGGCTTTGCAAAGACACAATCAATTACTGAAAGATATCAAGATATTGTATGTATATGTGCTAAAACATTATTCCACATTTATCCTTACACAATGATGATTCATATACATAGGCATATATAGCTAACAAGGTCCTTCATAATAAAAGTCAATATAAAACAATTATTGAATTATTGGGCCTAAAATGGTCCCCTATACTAAATAGAAAAGTGTCTTTAATCAAAAATAAACATGCAAAGTCAAATACAAATTACAGGTGGAAGTCGCATTAATGTTGTATCAAACCAAATAGGACTGGTTTTGGCTCGTTTAAAATGTGGTAAATGAAGTCAGTGAACTTTGACTGTGGTCCTAGTATATTTAAAACTAAAGTCACGAATGATATTTTAGATGCACTTACTCTTAGATTACTCTTAGAAATGTAGATCAAAGGTAGCAGGGAAGTGTATTCTGACTCCACCCGGTTTAGAGACCTGCTACATATCATGGTCAAAGTAGTCAAGTCACCAGATAAGATATTCAGTAATGTGCCTGATCAATAACTAGAATCTACTGAGAACAAATGGTACAAACTCGATATTGTAATATGATAATTAAAGTAACTTGCACAGGGATTTAGAGTAGATTCCACCATTATTTTGAGACTCTTAAAGAACTGGAATCAGCACTGTGAATCAATGGCACAAATGTACTTTTCTGTTGCTAAACTGAGAGCGCATCTTTGTTCCTGAAACCCTCTGTAATTTTATATATGATAAGCTCATACATTTCTTGTCATACATGTAGATTTAGCCTCGAAAAAAAACATGAAAACAAAGATGGGACATATGAGTTTAAATGAATTGAGAATATGGGTGTGAAATGAATCGTTTTCATGGATTTACTCTAGGTAAAAGGTAAATAATTTGCTTTGATGAAGGTTCGAAATATTAATTTGTAATCAAGAGTCACATGGTTGAGCTATTAACGAGATACGTCACCGGAAGCAAACAGGCGGTAGTAGTAAAGACTTTCGAACATCATATCTTTCGCTAGCTGTCTAGATAGATCTCCAGTTAGCTGACTTGGTTGATTACTACGGTATATTTAGCAGAAAATGAAACTGAAAGACCGATAGTGTTAATGCACCATAACGCACTGCTATTCGTCTACAGTCTTTGTGTAAGCAAGCGGTTTGAACTGTTGTGGGTACATCGGCTGGTTTAAAACAATAACGTTAACGTGCTAGCTTGCTATCAAGCTAATGTTAACTAGTGGCGTTATTTCTGAGCGTGATTATCTGCCTGCTAGAGGATATAATATTTATCACGTCTGTTCCTGATGAAACCTCAAAATACGAATTTGTGAATATTTCGTCTAAAAACCCGACCTTACTAGCTAGTTAGCAGACACACCATGCTAAATTACTTGTATACGTTTTTTGCGATACTGCAGGGTTATGTTAGCTAGATGACTGAAATCGCTCATGGACGATTCAGACGCGGACTTTTCCGTCCTCTGCTCCCGGCTCCTGAAGAGAGTGCGACGAAAAGGCGAATTTGGTGACGAAAAGAAAGAAGCGCCCAAATATGATGAACTGGATTCTCATGTCGAAAACACGGCGGCAGCCGTCGAGTCGTCTAAACCTAAAGCTCCGTCTAAAAGGAAAAGACAAAACAACGGACTGCTACAGGCTCAAGTGACGGCTGGGTCCCAGCCTGATACCCTACCGAATGAAAGTTCACAGCTCACTACGGATGTAGCCGTGGGCGCGGAACCAAGAGGGACGGGAAATGCCGCTGTCGGAGTAGTTAAGGACAAGGTGCTCCGCCGAATGCAGCGCTTTAAAAGAATCAGTCCACCTCGGCTCCTGCTTCCGGAGAAAGTGGAACATATCGCCCCCTCTGACAGACCCCACAATGAAACACCACCTCATATGTCACCAGGTAAGTACACGGTAAATAAACCCCTATGCAGTGTTAATAATCAAAGCGCAAAAGATGGGGTCATTGCGAATAGTGTCGCATGAGAGAGGTAGTTTCCATGGCAATGAACGCAGCTTTGGAAGGTCATTCCACTTAAAGAACTGTATCTGAACGGGCGTTTGCGTGCGTGCCAGGGCCCCTCGAGCCGCCTGAAAGCGACGAGGTTCTGGCTCTGAGACTGCAGGAGCAGTTAGACCGTGAGGCCCGGACCCAGGTGGCGGTGGACGCTGAGGATGGAGGCCTCTTCTTCTGCCAGCTGTGCCACAAAGACCTGTCAGGCATGAACCCTCGCCTGCGTGCACAGCACACCAACAGGTAGTTCTGTTATGCTCGTTCTGCCCAACCTCCAGCCGCTGGCTACGTGTCTGTGGGCAGCAGAGCCATTATAGCCCAACTACACACACACCAGCAGGAACCACAGATAACAGTGCAGTCTGGATGTATTTGAAAACCACTGCTAAAGTGCAGTTACCACGGTGCTGAATACAGCTACAGTGCTGTATTCAGAAACCACAGTTGTAGGACAGGTACCACCACTACTTTGCAGTATTTATAAAATGACATTTTATTGTAGTTTGGGCTCTGTACTCTAAATCCTTTTTTAAGTGAGGTGGAGAATACCAGACAGTGCCAGCTTTAGCTAATCTGCTCTTATTTACATCTTTGTTAGTTGAACCTTAAAGGTGTTGGATCTGATTTTAGATGCAACAACCCGCTTATTTCAAGAGGTGAATTGTAATTTGAGGGATTAATATCATAAATTGCCATGTTTAGTTCCAGGTTGCAAATCCATTGCTTGTGGCTGTATTTATAGACATGAATGGATTCTCAGGATCTTCCCTAGTGTTGCTCTTCCAGCCTTGTATTGCAGCCATGTTCGGTTATTTCGTGGAACACTTTTGTTTCTGAAATGCGTCCAGCTGGAGATTCGGCTGAGGTTCAACCCCCAGGACCTTCTCCCCAAGCCATTTAGTTGTGTTTTAAGTGTTTGAGATACCAGATTTTTACCAGTTTGTTTCTCAACGTACATAGTAATAGTGAAATAATAATACAGAAGAAAGATTCATTTGATTCAGTCACATCTGTGCATGAGTGCAAGTTTGCACTTGTAACGTTATAGACATTATTTCATAGACACTATTTCATATCAAATCCAGTGTGTGATGATGCTGGAGGGACGTTATACGTCGCCAGGACTGTTTTTAGCGCAACACCCCAATATGTGTGGGACCTTTAGAAGAATTCATGTATAATTTCCTGAAGTATACATGGGAACGCCAGTGCAGCTAAAAGCTGATTGGTGGGAAGGAAAGGATAAGTTAAATGAAGGATAAGCTAAAAGATAAGTTAAATGAAGCTCTAGCGGCTACATGCTTACCCATAAATCGGAGGAAAAGCCCTTATGAATGTGGATTGTACTGTATATGTTCTTATTGTAGGTTATGTATAGATAATCGAACCATATAAATCCCTTTAACCCATTTTGATTTGTCCCAGACTCAGGAACAGGCTAAGGGTATGAAATTAATGCCGTTAGATATATAATGTATAGAGGTTTTCTCAATCTTGGTCACAAATCACATGGTCGCACGCATGCATTTGTCTTCTTACTGTAGCACATGAAAATGTAAAAATGGTGTGCTTTGTATTATTATTTGTTACATTTGTATTTGCTAACTCTGCCTCTGATTGGTTGCAGGTGTCTGGATAAGAGTGAGAACACTTCTGGGGCTCATCATCCTGCTCCGCCTCCACCTCCCTCCCGCCCACGGGTGCCCGAGTGTCCTATTTGTGGGCGGGGCTTTAAATCTGAAAAGAGTCGCTCTGTCCACCTAAAGCGCTGCTCAGCCAGTATGGGCGTGTCCCCAGCCGAGCTGCTGCAGGCCCTACACAGACAGGCTGCTGAAAGTTTGAGTGGCAGTGCTGTTGTCCAATTGTAAGCAGCTCAGTCTAAAATGTTTTTAACCAAATAAATTTTAAATGTTAAAATTAAAAAAAAAAAAAAAGGTTGATCCATTTTGCTGATAGCGTTATATGTTGTATTAAAACAGTAATGAGCAAAGGATTCCTGTATCACACGTTTTTCCAGGCAGCAGGTAGGGGGCAGTAGGATGACAGGTGTGTCCGGCCTGCCTGTGAAGAAGAAGGCCAGAAGAAAAGCCCAGCACATGGATGAGGACACCATGGTGGCTCTGGCCCTGTCTCGCTCTCTGCTGGAGCAGGAGAAGGAGCGAGAGAGAGAGAGGGAGGAGGAGAGACAGATCCAGGCACAGCTGTCGAACGTTCCCATAGCTGGACTTCCACCTCCAGTCCTGCAGGGGAGACCTGCAGCTTACCTGCCATCTCGAGGTCGTGTGTGTGTGTGTGTGTGGACCATTCACAAACACTTAGATTGGACTTCAGAGAAGCTGTGAGATCTGTGTGACGTGAAGTCTGAGTGATGAAGGTGCTCAGCTGACAGGGTGTCTGCTGTGCTGCTCCCCCTCAGGTCCTCGTCGGGGTAAGAGGACGAGACGTATGGCCCCACCTCCCCCTCCACTCCTCCTGGTGCAGGACCCCCAGACGGCTCGCAGACGCATCCAGGAACGTGTCTCCTCCCTGCTGCTCCAGCCCAGATGCCCCACCCCACCCACCCCCACCCTGAGCCCCTCCACGCTCCACA
>JAOXYF010000020.1:3292165-3305279 GCA_028565775.1 Sternarchorhynchus goeldii | reverse complement strand
TTTATATCAGACATGGAAGTGGGACATGCAAGAAAATGTACTTTTTAAAAAGCAAATCTGGAAAAATTATTTCCTGGGAGGGCATGAGATCATGGATCTGGTCAGACAAGAACATACAGGGGCCACATGGATGTTAAAATTGGAATCTAGTGCAATTCAAGTCATGTTTTAAACAAACCCATCACCAAAAACTCTTTGCTATGCAGGTTTAAATACAGCGTAGTGGCCAAGAGGGCGTGTGGTTACATTCCACAGGTTTTCAGTGGTCACAAATGTGTAACACACAACACTCAGGCTGCTGGAAAATAACCAACTGAGTTGACAACAGTATGATGTGATGGAGACACTAACTTATTAGCCCTGTAACAAGACCAATTCCTTTTAGAACTCGTGTATACAGGCTGATTTAACAACTTGGCCGTTTGTCAATTTATAGAAGGATGTTTTTATTTAGTTATAGCACAGTCATCTACCAAATGATTTATTTTGTCTGTGAGCTTCTTGACCAGTCTATCACAATCCTCACAGGTTTTCTCCCACTGCCTGATTCTCTCATAGCCAGTGGTTAATGGACAGTAATGTACAGTGACTGACTTTTCATGCTGGGGTTGGGACTCCTCTCGGCGTATTGGACTGGGCCTCTTCCATTCTCTGGCTGGGCTCCCTCACCAAGCATCTGCTCCACCTCCTGCCAAGCTGTAAACACACCCGCACACAGTTTTGGTGAATGATGCTGCAGATCATGGGTCCTCATCTGTGGCCCCGCCCCCCAGCATGCACCTGACCAACTCAATACGGTTCTGAAAGCCTGGATGACGACCAGAATCCGTGTTGGACAGCGAAAACCTGCAAAATGGCAGACCCATGTTGGGCGCCACTGCCCTAGGAAGCTGCAGTTATTTATTACCGAGCTAAAAACATCCTTTCCACAGCCTTCAACTCATTTCATTGCCACACGAACTCGAAGCCAGGGGTTTCTTGGCAACCCCAAAGTCCAGCTTCACAGACTCCTGTTAAAGCATCCATACTAGTTAAAAACCCTCTAGGAAAGCTCAGTTCTCTATACAGCCTTTAATAATTACACTAGCAGAAACCTTTGACACTGGATCTACTTAGCCGGACACTTTCCTCAAAGATTTCAAGCACGCTGAAAGTAAACGGTACTCAGTTTGGCAAGTTAGCTTAGCCAAATTAGCCTGGTCGAGGTTGGCCACCACCTCAACGGCAGTACCGTCAACTGCCGTCCAAAGGAACCGAGCTCTCCCGTTTTAGAACAGGGCGCTGCGGTTTGCGCACCGGTTCGACGAGCCTCGCGAACTCCACGGCTAAAGTACGCACAGCGAGTGTGACGCGCGTGTTGCGTCAGCCTTTAGGAGGGGTCTGGCTTGAGAACGGAGGTTTTGCCGAGATAAGAGATTTGAGCCCATTTTCACTAAAGGCAGTTTGAAACTACTCAATTTAGGGAGTGTGTGACGTGATAGATTGTGCAACAATGATTTCAGGAAACTCCCGTAACGTTATCTTGCCCTACAATAAATTTGTTTAACAAAAGGGTAACTAGTATAAAATTAGCAGCAATATATTATTCCATATTTAACTATGTAGGTATTGTATGCACACAATTTGCCCTGCAAGTTATTTCTAAACTGTAGCTTAGTTATCTTTAACAGCATGAACGTAACCTTACTCCTAAGTAAAACAGCTCTTGTGGAAAACCATGAACTGCCACAGTAAAATTAATCTTTCCCTGGCATTCAAGTGTCACGGTCGGCGCGTGGGCCTCAACCTTGGCCTTCCTCGCGTGGACAGCGACGGCCGACTGAAGAAGGTATTATACAAACCAAGTACACTACGCAAAAGCAAAACACAACATAAACAATGTAGCCCCACCTTCATACACAAACTTGACATTCTCCTCGTGTGCTGGGGTGAAACTCTCCTGTGTGCTGTCGTCTTTCGGTGAGGTTGATCGGTGGAAGCGCTTGCCGTTCATGCGCTGAAATACAAGTTTTGGCCTCCGGGAGCTAGAAATCAAATATAAAAGATTGCATTCAAACACACTCACTCTTAGAGGCCCACTTCCACGTAATGAACTAAAAGCAGTTTGAAAGTTAGCATAGCACACAGTAAAATAATGCCTGTGGCCCTATCGTCAGCTCGCGTGCCACTTTCAAGAGGACCCTATGCGCATGATTTTACTGATGAAATACTTCCTTATACACACGTCGTCTCTATGGTGACTGGCAGGAAAATCAACTTCATTTTGTTGATTGTTTAATTTTGTAAATTAAACGTAACATGCAAACCTTGTGCTGTAAAATATTTGTGGAAACTGTAAAAATTGTCATTTGACCAAAAGTAACCAACCTTGACGCTAGCTTATTGTTGCTAGCGCACGGACTTGCTTTTGTAACGCGTAAGCATGTCCTTCGAACACGGCGTCGGAAAGGGCTCATTTTCAGTCAATCCCACCATTACTGGGTTATTACATTATTGCTTACTAGGGATATACAATTGCTTTAAACGTTTTATCGGTATACGTGGATATTCCAGCAGATTCGACATTCCAGTTAGCCAAATCGCACCGCGGTAGACACATGCGTAGCACTGGCTACGTTGACAAGGTCAAATTGTTTCATACTTATAACAGTTTGCCAGATCGTTTCTATAAACTTCGCGACTTCAGTCAAGTTTCCCTGGTTGCACAGTCCACGGCGGAATGCGTGTTAAGTTCGGTTTGGCGGCAGAGTTGGAGCTGTTTAGTTAGCAGCAGCGGTTTAAATTTCGGCCTTGCGGTGTCACTTTTTTCCACACGTGCACTGATCAAAGGACATTTAGCCCACATGCAGCACAATACTATATAGTTCGCCACTTACTTTGATTCGAACCAGTGGATCGGTTTGTGCTTCAGATCGTTGGCTTTATTGTCAATCTGTTGCGTGGGGCCTGAAAGAAATAATACTCAAATTGACTAAAGGAATAACAACGTAGGCTATTTACCTGGTTATATTGTGTATGCTGCATCAGTTAAAGGTCTAGTCAGAGTAAATGCAACTTAGCAAAGGTTTAAGGCAACGTAATGTTTTACCCGCAGCTGATGCGTGCCAATTAAATATATCAATCATCTGGGAGACCAGGCAGTTTCTTGTCATGAAGATTATATTGTAATATAACGAGCCATACCTGTTCTCCGTTGTGTAACAAGTTTGCTGGGACCTCTAGTTATTGTGTACATCATGTGAGAGCGAATTCCGTTTGAACCCCCGCGGCACAATGCGAGATGTTTCACCGTCCCCACGAGGTTTGCAGACTGGTCAAAAAGATAGGGACCATAGAACGTGCTGTCTTTATTTCTGATGCAAGCCTGTGATACAGCCACCGTGAAGCAATTAAACGAACAGCGTGTTGGCCTAGGTCAGCTGATGTCGGTATGTCCGTCTTTCCGTTACTTAACGTAGCCGAGAAGTTGCAAGTGATCTTGGTACACCGTCCCCTTTTTAGTCTAATTTCAAAATCAGCAAATGTTCTTTTACCAAACGCTTTTGTCCCAAATCAGCTAATGTTCTGAATTCTCTATGGCCAAGCGCCGTATATATACCGTCCACGTCCGGTCTTAGGTAGGTCATTCAAGGTGAGACCTGCGTTTCCACAGAGATCGGTGTCGCTCTGTATAGTGTCCTGGTGCCAACGTTAAACGTCGCTTTCCAAATTAACTTCACTCTTCGGAAGGGCACTGGATGGTCGGCACTGTTTTGAAGTTCAGATGACATCAAGGCACACTGCGCACGCCGCTACAAGTAACCACCTCCTTCCGTGACGTCACTACACGCCCCTCGACGCGATTTAAAGAAGAGCTGCGTACAGGTCTCCCTTCGCCAGGTACTTTCAGCCCGGTACTCCGGACGCGTGTTTAAATCGGAATACATGTGTATATAGGATTTACAGCAGGTGAAAGATTTGATAAGCCGATATTGGGGTATTTTGACAATTTAACAACTTCCAGTATCACACGACTCGTGAACGTTTATGTATAAAGTTAAGTGTAAAAATTATAAGGTCTACGCACATCAAACATAGCTACACTACTGTAAGAAGATAAATATTAGGATAACTACGTAATTTCAGATAGTCATAAAAGCTAATAACTGCGTAATTTTGCGCAAACATCAAGCGCGCCACAGCCAGTTGATGTGGATCAGAGAGAAATGTGAAACGCCTTCACCAAGTAGGCGTGTAGACTAGTCAACCTGCAGTATGTAGGTCAAAGAGCACTACAGGACTTCTCAAGCCACGGAGCCGTCCAAACAGTTCGCTAATGCTGCAGTGGGAAAATGAAAGCCGAGTCTGACGCAGCTGTTTCATCATGTCACATGTTACTTCCTTACGGAACTAAAACACAAAACCAGTCATTCACCAATCGGTTTTTTAATCATTCAACACATTTTAATTCATTCAGAAGACCCCATTCTTGTTTTATTCAAACAATTAACATTTTACTAAACTGTTTGCTACAAGCCTTTTCGCATAGTTTGGTCTTTCACCACCACTAATAGGATTTTGTAAATCCTTTTTGAAGGATTCAGCCTGTATGAAAACAACCCTTGGGATGCTTTAACAAGACTGTATTGTAGTGTCATCCTCCAACAGCAAAAAATTTTGCAAATGAACTCTTATGATTTTACTTAATAGATGTCCTAAATGAAGCAATGTGCCATAAATGATCCATTTAAGATTGTAAAGATAACAATCATTTAAAAATTCAGGGCTACAGCAACTGACTGAAATGGCCTGATAGTTCACCCAGATTACAGTCTGGAAATATAATGTTATTGCTGTTGATCCAGATTTCAGTCGACTGTAATATGCACAATGGGAACTAGACTACCTTCCAACCTAACGCAGCTAATCCAGGTGAGAAATATATAGCCTGGATTAGACTTTGAAATAAGATACAAGAGGGTAGAACAGGACCTCTCAGTGCTGGACCTCTCACTTTTAAAAAAATCATTAAAAAAGACCCAACATGTCCTTTTGTGAGATGATGGTTAACTGCCTGGTAACTGAGGGTTCAAAGATCCAGCCTCAACAGGGAAACTGAGAAAGCTTCAGCCTTTTCAGTGCTTCACCCAGAACCAAGTGGCAGAGTGTCAAACTCAGCCCTGAACCATGTTGCTGAGCAACGGTTCCTGTCTGCTGGGAAAAGCCCCACATCATTAGAAGGGTTTTCATTACAGAAGAAAGTCCTTCAGATTTAATTGATGAAGCACAACAATCACAACAGAGGCGGAAAAGTTCAGGCTCAAGGTGTCATGGTCCCACTGTGATGACACCCAGCTGGCTTCAGTATGTGTGTGATGTACTGCCCCCCTGATTTGAACTAAGTAGCAAATCCAAGCAGAACTCAATCTTGGGGAGGACTTGAATTTCCTACACCTGAACCACACGTCTCTGAATAACAGAATAAACATGTCACATACATCCGCTCTCCTGAGTTGGTAATCAGAATACACCTAAAACACATTATTCTACGTCTCTATGAATTAATTGCTAATGTTTATTTAGGCCGCACCAACTCCTAGTGCTATTCTTTAAAACCTTCTTTACAGTCACTTGACTGTCATTTGACCACAAACAACTCATAAGATGTTGTGCTGTTTAGCAAAGCAGGAGAACATGGTGTGCAGGGCGAGAATAGGGTGTCCCTCACTACAAGAGAACAGTCTACTGTTCAGATGCGCCCCAGGTCATGGATACCAAAACCTTACTGGCAAATAAACCTTAGATACTTGCTCAAGAAGAGAAGAGCTCAATTCAGGAAGAGCTAAACATTTTTGTGACTACTGAATACCTAAAGTCTAAGTAATGCTAATGACACATTTTACTTCTCAGTGCAATGTTTAACAACAACATTTTTTTTCCCAAAACACTGTCTGATGTTACCAGGAAGTAAATACTGGTGAACTGTTTATATAATCAAGATTTTCTTCACTCTAAAATGACTGATATTGGCATCAGTAAATATTCAGGATATGTCCTGTGTAGTTTACTGAGGAAAAAATATGATTTTAATATCTCTCCTCAAAATGCCCTGGGTTGTGGTGTGTGTGTGTGTGTGTGTGTGTGTGTGTGTGTGTGTGTGTTCATGTAACATTATAGCAGTCAGTAGTGAGGCTCGCAATCCTCAGTCAGGCTGTCGGTCATGTAGTTGATGTTCAGCAGTTGTTCATAGTATCGTTTCTCCACAGCAGTGTTGACTGTCCAGGCCACGACCTCCACCCCCCGCTCAGCCCAGCAGTGCACAGTGTCCCTGAAAGGACCCGCATGGAAACACACACACACACACACACACACACACACATAGAGCAGGCTGCACAGAATAAGAGTGCTGATTTACAGACTGATTAGTATTATCACATGACTAGAATCAGATCAGTATGCCTTGATGCACAGGAACATTATCTCTAAGCCATTAAGTTTAGCTAGTCTGTGCTCTCCCGAGACTCATTTCTGCTTTACCTACGGATGGTTCTATAGTTGATTCCGTTTCTGCATGTGGTAACCTCAAATTAACCACACCTACTGCTGACTGGATGTAACACGGGCGGCAGGCTTGTGGACACTTACGCAGAGATGTAATTCTTCTGGAGCAGGAAGGCAGACACGCCGCACAGGTTCCACAGCAGGTGATGGTGCGCCCAATCCAGAAGCACGTCCAGCATCTGCATCCAGTGCTGCTTCCATGACGACGGGAACCGCGGCGTCCCGTCACCAAAGTGACTCAGGCTCCAAGGCCGGTGTGTAAGTGCCGTCACGACCTCCGGGTCAGCCTGTCGCATCTGCAGGAGGACAGTCGGACAGGAGACGCGTTGGGTGCTTCTCAGTTCTGACACCTCCTTGTTCCTGCCCCTTTCAGTGACCTTTGATACTAATCAACGATTTTGAGACAAAAAGGAATGAAATTTCCACTCTGTAATAAGAAATGGTGGCTGTTTTGGTCAGTGAGCTCAATAAAGCTTGTTTTTTCAAAAGTTTTTTTTTTTTTTTTTTACGTTTTGACATCTTGTAGGATTTTAACATCTTTATCAGTTTTGACATCTTCAGTGTCGAGACCATGGACAAAATGGTCTCAACTTGGGTGTTTAAGCCATATGGACAATAAATAAATAAATAAACAGGTTGTGATTGTTAGTTATATCGCTACAGGTTGTGATTATGTTACAGTTATATCGCTACAGGTTGTGATTATGTTACAGTTATATCACTACAGGTTGTGATTATGTTGTAATTATGGTTGCAGTATGCTTTGCATATATTAAAACACACACTGGTGAACATATGATGTGAAAAAGATTTGCTTCCATCATTTTTACAAAAGCATTTTGAAATTTTGTTTATTAATTTATATTAAATTACAAGAGTAAATTACACAGAAAACTAATCTTGGATCATCTGAGATTTGTCAGGATGCTTACAGCTTGTAATAAAAACGGAGCAATTTATTAGACGGCTCAAGTGCACACTGCAGTAAAGATATACCTCATATTCATCACTCTGGTCATCTGAAATGTTTTACTGGAAGTATTACCCTGTAGATGACTTTGGGCTCGAAGGAGCAGACCACACTGGAGTTGTACAGGACTGGGTGCTTCTGGTACAGGTGCTTCAGTGCTGCAGCTGCCTGGGAGAACAGTAGCAGCCGTCAACACCAGGTATCACACACACACACGCACATCAACACACACACGCACAGCACAGACTGCTATCCACTAGATTCCAGTATGGAGAGATATACAGCAGAATACATCTCGACAATGACCGTACCTCATCTGGGTGACCTTTGACATCAAAATAGATGATAAGCTGGTGTTTAATGCACTCCTCCACTGCCTCCTGCAGAGTCGGAACCTTCTCTCCTCGGAAACGGTCACTATGGGCAACCAACATAAACATACTCACAGTTGGATCTAAGTGTCAAGTCTTAAATCGGACAGAGGTGTTACGGTAAACAGGTTAAATGCAGATCTCAGAGGTGTAAAAACGTGGAGCTGAATAATAGGAAAATGAGGGGTGAGATGGAAAAAGACCATTAAAAAAAACTCATGCATTAAATATTTCTCTTGGTAAAGCTCATTCAAAAATGTCCTTCACTTAATGCCATGTCCAATGGATGTGAGACATTTCTATCATCTCTTTCCCTCTGCTTACCTGAATCTGTGTTTGGCTGCTGCATCTAATTTAACAAGTTCAGAGAAAGACAGTTTGCTGAGTGGTCCAGATCCATTGGTAGTCCGGTCCACAGTTTCATCGTGCATTAGGATCGGAATTCCATCAGCAGTGAACTCCAGATCCAGTTCCACTCCAGTTGCTCCATTTGCACTTGCCTGCAATGTAGGTGTACATGGTGTAGGTGTAGATGTAGGTGACAATATGAAGTTTCACATAGTCACAGAGACACTACTGGCAATTGTCATGTGTTGCACAACACCAATCAAGTTCTACAAACAAACAGCTTCATTATTCCTTTTGCAAATGATCAGTAAACAACAAACTTCCAAAAATATCTGCCATCTCAAAATGTAACATGCCGTTTGCCATTCTTTGCCTTAGGACATATTACTAGTTTCCCATTCTTTATAATCTTGCTCAACACAATTTCACCACTGCTGAGACATCCCTCGGCAGCTTCACCTTGGACTCCTCTAATGGTTTTTGAAAGGAAATATATGGGGTCTTGGACATATTTGACCGTTTAAGCCCTTAAAAAGCTGCAGAGAAATCTCTCTACTAAAGCTTTGGCAAATTTGTGCTATTTATGATGATAAATCATTAGAAACGAAACAATAACAATAAGGTCTGTTCGCAAGCAGTGAACCTTCCCTTTAAGCACAGAACGAAATATGAAGTCCAAGTCTGTCAATCGGTATCCACTCAAAAACAATTTCGTTCTCATTAACAGCATCGTAAACTTACTGCTCGAATAGCTGCTATTGTGTTCTCTGGTGCATCGTGTCCACCGCCCCGATGTGCCACCACGGAGACACTGCCAGGACCGATCTTAGAACTGGGCCGCAGAACCTGTTTCGCTCGGCTGGCAGGGACTTGAGGGAATCGGAACATCACGAGAAAGAGGTAAAGAGACAGAGTAATACCGGTGGACCAAACGGCGCTCCTGGTTCCGAGCAAAACCACAACGAATACAACCGAGAAGCAAACGATGCCATCTCCTAACTGCAGCATATTCGAAATATAAACGTTAACCTGAAGAGACAGAGAGATAACCTTTCCGACGTCAATCCCACCGATTTGAGGTAAAAAAAAAATAATAATAAAATAATAATAACGTCAAAATTTAATCTGATTCCATTCGAATATAAATATTTGCTTCCTATATTTACGGAAGAGTGTTATGTTTTAATATAGGCAGTTCCAAAAATAGCAAAATAATCACAATATGAAGCCGTCGACAAACGAAGCATCATTCTGTGTTGTCCTACAGAGGTCTTGTTTCACACCAACTCGACGAATTTACAAGCGCAAAGTTGGTGTATTGCAGCGAAACAAACTGTTTCAATATCCTCAGGCCGGAACGTTCAGACATCACGTGACGTCTTGACACGGGAGGCGGACTTCTGTCAAAAGAAAGCTATCTAACATAGCCATCTAATATAAATTTAAGATGTTTATATTTCAACACTTTAACATTGTTAGAATATTATTTGGTGAACTCGAAAAAGATGAATTTTACACACGGCGGGATAGATTAGCTGATTTTCAGTTTCCCCTAAATGTGAAAATGTTCATTCATCAATTTGTAAGCGCTGTTGGTAAGCATTTATAACAGGAGTAAGCTACAAATTGGTATGGTAAATAAAACACGAAATGAGGTAAATAACATCATATTTTTGTACACTAAAGAGTTAATATATATGACGTATAATCCGAATATCAATTGAGATTGCAAAATGTAAATAAAATATTTGAAGTACATTTACATGCTTTTTATTTACGTCCTTCTTTCTACATTTCTTTGAAATCACTGACTATTATTTTGAAGGACCAGAGATGACTATGTCGTGTATTTGTGCACGTGCTATGTCTTGGAAGGACTGCAGTACATGGCCGAAATGGTAAGCGATTTAGCTAGCTACGTAAATGTAACTTATGTAAAATCGGGTTACAACGAATGTGATATATTTTGCTAGTGCTGAAGCGCAGACGTGAGCAGCATGAGTTCCTTTTCAGTCATGATGTGTGGAGCGGAAGGGAAGCAGGCTACGGACTGAATCATCTAGCTGGCTATGCTAAACTAACTTATGGTTAGCATGCTTGAATTTATTATTAGTTATGCATTTTAGGCCTATATCACCGAACTATTAACAGACATACAGAATACAGAGATATTAAGAATAGGGAACTACACTTAAATAAAATACGCTGAACTGTAAAAGCTTTTTGTAAAACTACATATATTAGATCGGAGTTCTAAAAAGGAATATTGAATATGTACTTATGAACACGGGCTCAAGAGTGTAATATACAGTTTGTAGCTGTGAAATGGCCATTTGGACATAGATATGGTACTAATAGTTCTAGCTGGCCTGGAACAGATGACGCATTTGAATAGTTTGGACGACCTTGAGTCTTCTTCCTGATGGAAGAACTGATGTCCAGGACAATAGGGATTGACCATCATTTTTCCAGCACATTTCATGACTTCAGTTGTCTATGTCCAGAAGTGTTGTCGGATTTGATCCAGTAATCCTCCTCACAGTCCTGGTTATGCACTGGAGCTTGTTCCTTTGGGTTGAGGATCCAAAGTAAATGATTATGGAGCTGTTGAGGTTGAACTGAATTCATCAGAGCCTGTGGCATGTTCTTCAGCTCAAGATGTTGATGCTGAGTGTTGAGCCTCAAGTATTTGGAACCACACCAGGACACCAGCTGCTTGATGTCCTCCTCACTGCTGGTCTTGGTGCTGGCCACTGAGAAATCATCTGCAAACAGGAGTGTCAGAGATCTTCAAAGATACGGCCGTTGATGCACTATATTGCCAAAAGTATTCGCTCACCCATCCAAATGACTGTGCACCAGTGCACAAAGCAAGTTCCATAAAAACATGGATGGCAGAGCCTGGTGTGGATGAACTTGACTGCCCTGCGCAGAGTCCTGACCTCAACCCGATAGAACACCTTTGGGATGAATTAGAGTGGAGATTGAGAGCCAGGCCTTCTCATCCAACATCAGTATGTGACCTCACAAATGCGCTTCTGGAAGAATGGTCAAAACCTTGTGGACAGCCTTCCCAAAAGAGATGAAGCAGTTCTAGCTGCAAAAGGTGGACCAACGTCATATTGAACCCTATGGATTAGGAATGGGATGTCACTTAAGATCATATGTGAGTCAAGGTGAGCGAATACTTTTGGTAATATAGTGTATGTACAACTAACCAACTAACCCAAACACAATATAGTGTAGATCTTCACCTGCAGACCTCAAATCCATTTCCTGTTCTTGGATTTTGTAATCACTAGAAGTGAATTGAATAATGCAATTGATGTAATTACTGTGTACTTTGTAACACAATGTAATTGATGTAATTACTTGGTCATCACACCTGCCTGCTTCTGAACATCTGAGTCGCTTCATCTTCAGTCCCCGTGATTAATTAAAGTAACCACATCTGCGTCTCACACCGGCTTCTCGTGGAGGGACAGTCTCAATTATACCACCCTCTTTTTCAGAGAGGACAGTCTCTATCACACTACCCTTTTCTTCAGGGTATGATGGTATTTAGGTTCTACCACCAAGATGGACATGAAGGAAGTACATGTACAATCTCAAGTAAAATCTTACTCTTAAGAATCATTTGTACTCTAGTTATTTGAGACCTTTTACTCTACTACATCTCACAGTAAGAACTTCTATTTCAACGTCAGTCATGCCTTGTAACTTTTTAAGTGATTAAATAATTATATAAATACTTGAGGAGGAAGATGATGTGCTTTCAGACTGCAGACACCAATCAGAGCACAGCGTGTTTTCATGGGCTCATTTGCTTTGCTGTGCTCAACGGTAGAACACAAACACCAAGCAGGTTTGGTAAAAATGTAAAAAATGATAAACAGCCCAAGATCTTCATCGTGACACCAGTGACTCTACTAGGAGTTTTATTCAGAAGATTTCAAATGCTTACTTTGCGTGCCTCGTTAAAACAAGATTTTATCCTTCACCATGAAATTTGCACGCGCGCACACACACACACCCACACACTGTGAGGTCTAGAGAATGGCATCTATGGCTAATGTGTTAACAACATCAGCAGGGAATAGGGGCTCAGCCTGGAATCATCACGCCTGTTACCAGCTGCTAGTCATCTCCATAAATTAGGGAGAAAAATTTTATTTTATTACAGTATTTTTTTTCCATTTGCTTATAATATTACTAACACTTAAATTCCCCTTCTACCATTTACTGTCTATGTTATGAAATTACTGTACTCACATCTACATGTGTGTATACACGTCCTGTGTACTACGCGTGTATACACGTCCTGTGTACTGTGCTGTTTTGTATATTGTCTTTTCTTTACATACATTGACTATGGTAAGAGTCTTTGGGTACTTGAAAATCACTACATAAACGCGTAATAATAATAATAATAATTATTATTATTATTATTATTATAATTATTATTATTATTATTGTTGTTATTATTAGTTTTTCTCAAATAGTCAGTTTGTGTATTTCATCCACTGATATGCAGCACATCCTGCTCAATTCTGCTCCGTCCTGCTCCCTGTGTCCATCCAGCTTTAAGGTGGAGCTGGTTATGAGGTGGAGCTGGTTATGGTCATGTGAAGCATCCATCATCCATCACACACAGCAGGGCAGCAGCAGATTAATATTTTATCAAGACATTTATATGGAGAGGTGATCTGTTCTTCTAATGGGTTTAATAACGCACACTCCACTCTCAATTTATCACACTCTGTCCCCTTCTTTCACATACTCCCCCTCCTCTCTTTCTCTCTCTCCCTCCCCCCCTCTCTTCCCCTCTCTCTTTCTCTCTCCCTTCCCCCCTCTCTTTCTCTCTCCCTTCCCCCCTCTCTTTCTC
>JAOXYF010000020.1:3278057-3292065 GCA_028565775.1 Sternarchorhynchus goeldii | reverse complement strand
CTGCAAAAGGTGGACCAACGTCATATTGAACCCTATGGATTAGGAATGGGATGTCACTTAAGCTCATATGTGAGTCAGGGAAGGTGAGCAAATAATTTTGGCAATATAGTGTATAAGCACTGAAGAAAAGGCGACCATGATCTGGGTGAGACTGGAGTGATGGTGTTAAAAGCCATGCTGAAGTCCACGAACAGAACTCTTGCATAGGTGTCCGAATCAATGAGAAGCTATAGCGTTAAGGGCATGACTAGGTCGACTGTGCTGTTAGCAGAGGTGTAGGCTCTGTGAACGCCACGGCACAGAGCCTGTGCTCTAAGACCAATCACCGAAGAAGAATTGGAAGAACGGCAGACACAAGCTGTGTTCGTTAACACGTCTCTAGCGAGATGTTTAATAAAGGAACAGATTAGGATATTCCTCTGTGACTGGTGCTATGGTATTATAGATTAGCAGTAGTGCTGTTTTTGAATGGCAAAATGAAACCACACCTGTTTTTGCTTTGCTGTCTGTTGTAATAATTTCACTGATTTAAAGCCACGCTTGATGTAGTCCATTTCTTAACCATGAAAACTGAGACTTTCTGTAGGTGTTTTTATTCAGGTGCCCTACTGCTGCTGATCATTTGAGACACCCTTCTTTGTAAACAGTAGTTCTTACTTGGTTCAGGGAAGTCGACTAGCAATGACTGACGCTCTGGTCTCTTTGCAGTGGAGGTCGCCGCGTTTGATTCGCTCCGTCCTGTTCTTAGCGTCACCCGGACACCGATGTCCTGCGTCGTCTCCGAGTTTCCTCCGCCTCCACACCCCCCCTCGCACGCTGGCCAACAGACCCGCGCCGGTTCCGTATGCGACTCCGCGTCCGCCTCTCGCGGGCTGCTCTGATCTCGCCGCTCGGAAATACTCCTTAATTTACGCGCTCCCGGCTGTCAGAGGGCTGCGGGCGCTGTCCCGCCTCAAGCTAATTCAGACGGGCGTCACGGTGGTTCTCCTGCCCGCCATGGGTTACTGGTACCTGCAGGGACAGGCCTCGGCCGTCGCTCTCGGCTACTGCACGGGCATCGCTGCGTTCGCCGCCGTAATGCTCTACACGATAAGCCACTATGTTACACGTGTGGCGGGGATGATGTACTTGGACGACGCCTGCACCACCTTAAAGGTGTCCCACCTCTCTTTCTGGGGACACAGGAGGGACGTGTACTTGCCTGTGTCCGACATCATGACCCTGGGAGATACAGGAGACTCTCCCCGTGAAACTGTCCTACAGCTGAAGCGATACAGCTGCTCAGACACCCTCTATTTCTCCCTCAGGCTGGGCCGAGTGCTCGATAAACAGGGTTTTGAGAAAGTGTTCGGGACGTTGATGTGAAGGGCTGTTTGCTGCTTGCTTTTTTCTGTTCTGTTTGGCATTGAATTAAATATTTAAATTATATTTGAATATATTATGCTCTCATATTTGGATTTGGTACAGCAAAATGGCATAAAAAAAGTTTTAATTACAGTTGGTCTGGTACATCAATTTGCTACATTCCTGACAAGATTATTACACACTTCTTAAAAACAAAAGAAATGAATCATGGGAACGGATCAAATTGTACATAAATCAAAATAAGTACAATTTATTCCAGGAGTGAGGACAGTTTTAGCCCCGCTATAGTCTGTTATGTGTGGAGGTTTGCATGTGTCTTGAGAGGCCTGTGTAACCGTGCAGTGCGCAAGATGGCCAGTGACAAACGCAGCTGTATAAATCTCAGTATCGTAGAGAGACAAGATTTCACTTTTGTTATATTTCTCAGTCGATAAAAGTCCGTTCATGTAAGAAGCAGCGTTTAGATTAGAGAGTTAAAAAAAAATCTTTAAAAAATAAAATACAAACTTAACACTTGTGTCCTGTAAAACAAATTGCTTCAGCAGTGAGCAGATTCAAATCTAGCCAGTCACACTTTTGCAAGAGGTCATGTTGGAGGTGGTGCGGTTTACCTAACAAGATGAGCAGCTTGGCTGGTTTGGTTGTAGTCAGGGACGAGAGGACTCTGAGCAGGCAATGAAACTGATAAAGTTGTTGATTAAAGCACAGTCTCTTCAGGTTTGAATGATTTGGACTTTGGTTACAGGGGAATGGGAGGGCAAGTCAACTGAGAACAAACATACAAATTCTAAAACACTAACACATTTTAAAATGGTTAGTTATGATAGCCTATTACACTGGACTGAGAGTTGGAATGATCATATGTAAAGTTAAATAGAATATTTTGTGCACACACACATGCATTATGGAAGTACATCAAAGTAAACCAGGTAAACACACCAACTACAGGGTCAGTGGCAGACAGATAAATGCAGCTGCTAACACTCACTGCAAGCTGGTATTTTTTTAGCAAGTTTTTTTTTAAGTTCACTGTTCAAAAGCGATTTTTCGATCGCACCCAAATCTTACGTACTGTTTACCCCTCCACTGGTCGCATATCGTGCTGCTGTTAAACAATAGCTAGGTAAGTACAGTATTTCATCTTTTTAAAATATTCTTGACTGGCGCCAACTCAGCTGTCAGCGGTGGAAATTTCAAGGCTCAAAAGAGCGAAGCGCCATCTTGTGGCAGCAAAAAGCAATTTTCTACATGGCTAGTATTTTTTATCTTTTTTTAACAAAACTTTGAGAACAGCTGACTCCCTAACAAGTAGTTCTAAATATTTAATTCATGCTTGGGGAAAACAGGAGGCTTTGCTAGTGCACATGATGTACAAACTACTTGAAACACAACAGATCTTCATTGTTTAATGTTTTATTAGTCTGCCTGGTCTCTGTAAAATGCAGAACATTCCACAGGCATTAACAATTTAGTTACCACATTTTTGTACAATAAAAAAAACTAATTTAAAACACCTTAAAATAAGCTTAATACATAAAAAAAACAACATCGTTTCTTAAAGTTCACTTTTCTCAGTTAATGATTGCTTACAGTGGTAAAAGTGTATGTTCACATAATCTCGTGGCGTCCATGTTGGCACTGTTTAATGCCACTAACCCTTTCAGTCTTGGCGGGCTGGCGTTTGTTAAACCACATGCGCTTCACAGCCAGAAACCTCTGAAACTCATCACCTCAGTATATCGGTCATAAGTGGAATTCGTTACCTCAGAACTGCACGCTAAACACAACCCAAGCACAGCAGAAAAAAAGTTTTATTAGAATGGGAAGAGGCGTGAAACGTGTTGTGGAAATGCCTTTATCTAGCAGTCACCGTTACTCACATCTACAGGTAATCATTTTAAGATGCAATACCTGCTCTGGTCATGTTAATAGGATGACTTGCGCTACCGCCGCTAGACGTTAGATCACTTCTTACCGTCTGTCTCGCCACTCGTTCACGTATGTCCGTTAATTTATTTATTTTTAAACACACCACTTCAGTACATTTTGTCAAAAGTGAATATGCACGATAACATTGGTAAAAGGTTTGCGGTCAAATCCGTGGCACAGCAGAAATGAACTTTCGCTTTAAAGTCCTTCCCTATTTTTCACTGGTCAGCAGCAGTTCCTTGGTGATCACATGAGATACCAAGCAGCCAATCCGGTGACTGCAGCGACCCAGGCCGCCAGCAGCACCTGGGCCGACGCCTGTCTGAGCAGTGTTCTGACCAGCTGACGCACCTGCGCCGTTTTCCCGCTCACCGCTAGACACAAAGGGAGAGAACGCTATGTTAGAGTAAAACACAAGTAATGGGAATTAGTTCGCTAGTTCACAAACTTCATTGGGTTTCATTGTTTATAAGCAAATTCAGCATTATCTGATGGTTAAGTGAAAACCCTGGTGGTCATTCTCTCACCCATCTGGGCAGCATAGTAGGGACATTTGCTAATGTCTCCTCCCATGTCTCCATGGGCTGGGACACCACTGTCCTGCACCTCTTCTTTAATGTCCTTCCCAATCTCCTGTAGCTCCGTGAACACCTGGACAAAGGACAGAACAGAGGGCGCGCACACACACACACACACGTCCTGTCAAATCACTATGCACCCACCTTTGTGAATAAATGTAACTACATACCACCATTTCTTTGCCCCGGAGATGTTTCCAGTTTGGAAACATTAAACTCTTACTGAATTTATTTCATTTTTTTTCCATTTCTGTTCCTCTGTCTGTTTTTCCATCTCACACACACCTGACTCAACTAATTAGCCAGCTCTGCGTGAGTTTAAACCGGAGGACGCAGAGCCAGAGCAGACTCTGCTGGACTAGGATGACGCAACTGGTTTTAATTGCAGGTTCTTTTCCATTTGGACCTGAACTTAAGGCAAAACTACTCATGCAACAAAGAACCGACCAAAATAAATGAACGCTGAGTGCACTTGAAATGGGGTCTGTTATTCCTGCATAATGAGCAGGGTAAGTGAGGGAAACTGTAGTAAGCGCTCTCCAGCCCACATCCAGGTGCACACCATTGTTTTCCACTTCAGCTGAGGATTTGATTTAAATGAGGTGCGCTAACGAATGAAATCATTAAAGCTCAGCTTTGTGCTCCTTCAGAACACAAGCTGTGAAACAGGAGTAACCTCATTATACGTGGCAGAGCCCAGAACTGCACCTGAGAAAAGTCAGGAAGGCACGGAGTTTTCGTCATCTGGCCCTGCAGGACTACGGCTAGGGAGCCAAACGTAGCACCTCCTGCCCTGAAGCGTCCTGACCTCCAGTCCTGAAGCGCCCTTACCTCCAGGTTGTATCGGAAGGCCAGGTTGGCCTCAACCACGAGCCTCTCCTTCATCTCCGCGTCCACCTCCAGCTCGTTCATCCGGCTGCGGTACAGCCTCTTAAAAGCCGTGGGGCTGTGGATACCCTCAAAATTGTAGAACCGGACCCCCTCCCCGGTCACCGGCAGCTTCAGGACCCGCTGGGCCACCTTCTTCAGCACCTGCCCTCCGGACAGGTCGCCCATGTACCGGGTCCAGGCGTGGGCCACCAGCAGAGCCGGCTCACGCTGCCCCACCTGCCGGATCCGCTCCACGTAGCGCTGGGCCGCCGCCAAACACACAATCTGCTCATGCCACGTGGGCCCATACAGGAACTCCAGATCCTCGGCGAGAGCTTCACGCCTGTGCAGCTCAGAGGGGAAGTACACAGCGGCAAACATGGGGTGGTCTTTGTTCCTCTCGATCTCGTCCTCGAGGGCGGAGTAGACGTAGTAGAGGGCAGCTGTGCCCAGCTGTAGGGGAGGTAAGAGACCCCGCCTTTAATCTCCGCAACCTACGCAAATCTGCAGCCACGACAACAGCAAATATAAACGCCCGTTATTTTATAAATAAGATAATTCCTGTACATCTTTACACAGACCTTAAAAAGCTCTCTCTTTATCCTGCCTCGAAGGAAGTCCTTGGCAAAAGGAGAGTTTTCGGCTCTGTCATGGGCCTCCTTGGTCCCTGCTGTCAGATACTCTGATAGGTCCTCAGGCCTGGAAAGCAGAGCAGAGCATGCAGAGACGGACCGAACGTTTCACAGGAAACTGCTGCAGTGGATTATGGGTTTGCCCAAGGCGATTGCAAAGAGAAAATTTGTTATTAAAAGAAGAAAAATTTCCATGAAATTCCACATAATTGAAGGGAAGTCATCATCGTATTTCTAGGGGTTATATTATGTAGTTTAATTACATCACCCGATGGTGGTATTTGTACTCTATTACAAAAATTGAGAGTAATATATCAAAAATAATTCAACCAAATTTAAGTGTAAAAGTGAATGCAACAAGGATTTAAAATGAAAACCTAACAGATAAAAGAACACCTTACATTTAATTGTGCTGCTTTGCAAACAAGAGTTTTTGCAAATCTCAAGAGTTTTGATAAAGTATTCAGTAAAATAATCTACCCGAGAATTTCGTCATCGACGTAGTCATCCTCTTCGCTTCTAGACCTCGGCGTGCCCTCAGACGCCATTCTGTTGTTAGGAACAGGTTCTCACGTGATCGTGTGTCTGCGAGACAATGTCAGGCAGTGAGCAGCGACTGCGGAATGGCGCTACGACGAGAGGCCTCACCAGTCACAAAGCACGGAATGGGGGGGAAACGTGAAAGAACAGCAGTGGAATGACTGGACGCTTTACTTCTAGGGTCAGGTTTTCCCACTCGACAGTCTGGAAGGACGCCGTTACTGAAATGGCGTATGACACATGTCCTCGTGTCCTGTGGTGGTTGTGGTGGTGGTGGTGGTGGTGTTGCGCAACTGTTTTACTCAAGAATCTGGTCCTTACTTGGACATACTTAGATATACGAGGCTTTAACGCTCACAGTGGTTAGTCTTCAAAGCCCCACCATAAATAATAAATCTTTGTGTAAGATAACTTAAAATATTGTAGTATAATTGTAAAACCGAAAAAATATTGTTAAAGAATTAACGACTTTACAAATGTACTTATTTAAAACTATGCTTGGTCTAGAAGAAACTACCTTGTTCTGGTTACGGTTTAGAGTCTTCGTGCCGTGAGGGATCGCGGTTAAGTGCGAGCGCAGCTGAAGTCAGAGCTAGGTTTGTTTTGCCTGGTATAAACTGCAACTTCGACAACTGAGTCCGGTCACGTGTGGTTTAACTTATAAAGATAGGACGTAACTGCCTGTGTCCTGCAGACCTCGTCTGGTAAATTTAGATAAAAGGCTCGCCAAGCCTTTAAATTGTACTTGTCGTTTTTACCACTTGATGTCAGTATATACTAGGTGATGACTTTTAGGTTTCGGTTTTTCAGCGATACTGTGGTACCACGGTATTTTGGGACGGCAGGACTCAGGTGAGCCTGATATTTGTCCTTAAATCTGTGAAAACCATTCTCTGAAAACCACTTTATCTTTTCACGAATCGACGTTTTATGGGGAAGATAATGCTAATGAATTAATCTAGCGCTTTAAAATACTATGGTTTATTATGTAGCCTAAACGAAATTTTGTAGGCCTTGATGACCAGGCAAAAGATGCACTGAGGTTTACGTTTGCGTCATTTGTGCACAGTAGGCCATGTTGGAAAACGCACCAAGTCTGCAAAATATCATTGTTTTTATGAAAAGATGGGCGCGCCTACCATGCACATCTAAGAATGTGCAACATGCAGCCTACGTGCGCCTACACCTTCGAGATCAGTCCGCCAGACATGCGATTCACCTTTAACAAAGGAACAAAGCTGGACCAGTGATTTCACAATTTAATACGTCCGAGTATTGAATGGCGCTCTGGCAGTTTTCTATTCCTTTTAAGTTTTCAAGTACTCCTGAATCCCGCGTCCTATAGGAAATTCACTCTTACTTGTTTTCTTGTGCGCTGCGTGAGTGCCGCCCAGCTCGAAGCGTGTAGCGAGGACGAGCTTCCTTTCATCAACAATATTACATTGACCTTGACTCCACTGTTGCCCTGTTTTATATTCAATGCAATTTCCCGTGTTTATGCTTTTCCCCATTTCTCGGGCTCCTGAGCGATTAGTCCGCAAGCTGTGTGTCAGGTTCCGGTATGAACAACGCGGGGTGTGTTTTTCTGGGGTGTGGGTGAGCTCATTAGCGAAGGCCACGGGTGCCAGCGCATGATCTTATTTCCCGACGTTTCAGGGCTTCCCCGGCCAAGCGGGTGCCGCCGTCCCGATCGATTGTAAACCCGCGCCGGGTTGTTGGAATCTTGGATTCGTCATTTAGATATTCTGGCCCTTGCATTGTTTGTTCTCTGGTTATTTTTGGCACAATAAATTTGTGTCTTGTTTTACATGGGAGGGAAAAACCTTCCCGTCTCTGAGGATTTCCCTTGTTTTCTGGAACAAACAATTTAGCGAAAATAATCCGCAGGGTGTGAGGGATCACTGATGCATCACTTTAAGACAATCACAGAGATCGGCCCATAGCCGAATCAACATTCCACCGGAGTATATCGGAGGCGTATCAGCCCGGGACAAGCATTTCCGAGAGCCCCTTGTTTTTAATGCACTGTGGCAAAACCTATACAGACGCAGAACACGCAGGAGTTAAAAGTGATGACCAGATTAAAGCAAGCAAAAACGGTAGAGACCAGTCATGATTTAATCACACTTCATAAGATCAGAGACATGAAATTTAGAAATATGCACATTTTAGAAGAATAAGACGTTGTGGCACGTTAAACAATTAACAAGCTGACTTCTTGAAGTTCTGTTTAAGACGCTGAAACTTGCTAATATCGCCGTTTGGGTTTATTTCCGTAACCATTGCCAATTGTGTTGAATACCATTCATTTTGCCAACCCCAAAACTCGGTGACACTAGTTTACAGCAGGCTATTTCCTCTATATAATACCGCTTAAACATTACTGGCTACAACTACAATGGATATGAATTGTGACGAGATACATTCTGGAAACGGTCTGAATGAGATTAACGAGATGAATGCTTACAACATGACCTCCCAATGTGACGGCATATTAGCTGTGTAGTCTGACTCCCGTATGTGAAACCGAAGACGTAACGGTGCGGCATCCCTTTTAGTCCCCTGCTGCGTCTGTCCGCGAGACACTAATTTACGACGAGGTCGAGCTCACCAGTGAAGCGGCCTCTAGTCGTAGGGTTCAGCGGAAGTGTCAGTGGGTGTAAATCGCCCAGTCCCTCCGCGACCTGTAATTGGAAACATGCCTAGCATGGCGCTGAGGAAACTCGGCGGGTTTTCTGCGGGTGTCATTTGGATAACAAAGACAGAGTAACATGTTTGCATTAGTCAAGCGCGCTGTGTGACCGCAGTCTGGCATTCCTGCTCGCGCTGCGAGTCTACATCATTACCGTCGCACAGGTGGGACTATGAATGGAGCGCGGGAAAGCGCACACCCACCCCGTACCACTGGCGCTAAGAACAATAGTGTAATACCGGAGTAGTTGGTGCCTGAAAGACTGTAGATATGTCCCAGTAGGTTGGCTTCTACAATGGGCGGTCAGGCGCCAGTTCATAAAATATTGTCAAACGATTGGGTAATTTTCTCGGCCCGCTTGCTTAAATTATCCAGCAGAGCCATGTGAAAAATGCCTCTAAATGTTTTCTTCTGATAATTCTATATGTCCTGAATGGTGTGGTTTGGAGCCAATAAACTTGTATAACCGCCCCCATCACCACCACCCTCAGCCCCCCACCCAAGGATGTAGTACTATTATAAATGGTTTTCTGTGTAGCAGATGTTGTTCAGTCTAAATTCTACAGCATTTGATTGCCTGACTCAGGTGAAGTGGGGCATGGACTGGTGTTTTGAAAGAACCAGAACAAGCTAAAGAGCCTCCAGCACTTAATGTGAGATTCTGAGCACAATGTTTGTTCAGTTGCCTGTAACATCAGATACAGTGTGTCACTCAGAGTGAGCTGTGGAACCCTCAGAAAAGCTGGGGTGCTTTGTGACCCAGCAGACTCCTCTCCTGGGAGGATCAGGTTGTAATGAGTTAGGGGGAAAAGGAGACGCTTCCTCTCGTCGGGGATAAACGGAACACCTTCGGAATGATCGGATGTGTAGTGTCATCCATCAGAACCCAGAATCTGTGTGGGGGGGTCTTCAAACACTCCTACGACATTCAAGCTGTTTGTTTATGATGTGCTATACTGAAATACATATATATATAAAAACATAGAACAGATGTGACCAATTTCAGTCCTGGGCAACTGTACAGTCTGCAGTTTGGTGATTTTTGATTGAGCACCTGATTGTATTCTTTGCCAGGTTCTGTAGGGGTGTTGGAGGAGACAAATCTGCAACCTGTGCTGGCCCCCAAAATGGGAGTTTGGCCACCTGTCCACAACTTTATGGTCCTTGGATTGAAAGTGTACATTTTGAATGCAGATGGCTTTTATTTGAATTTGGATTACTTCAGTAATTTAAAAGTGTAACCATGTTGTAAGCAATGGGGTAGAAAAAGCTCAAATGCCGCAAAAATGCCCCTTTTTTTGAATCTGTTTTTTTGTTTGATTGTTTTTTTTGAAGCAACTAATGACAGAGCAGAATGCTGAAGGCGCCCCCTGTTGTCAGGTTTGGGCTTTAGCTGCCCTCATGGCACTTTACCTTGAAGCATAAAATCACTCCCTTTCCAGAAACTCACTGGTGAGAGGAGGGTGAAGTAGATGATTTGAGTATTTGAGTGAAAATATAGCAGCAGCACATGGACTGTTCTCTCTGGTCTGGTTTTTCTCAGTTCTGACCCTTCTGCACACAGTGTGTTGCTTCAGCTCCAGTATGGGCTATTGTTTTACATCTTCTCGTATCATTCACCCCCACCCACCCCCAGCCCCCTGAATCCAAATAGTCTCCTCCATGAACTCTTACCAGGAACTTCTAGTTATCTTTCTCCGGGGAGATTTTGTCTGAGGACTTGCAAATGAGCTTGTAGTTATCCTCCTTATTTCTCTCCATGATGGAAAATGTATCTTTTGCAAACTAAAACCTGCCATATTGGGGCCATTTTATATATAAACGTCCTTAATTTGTCCTTATATGGCCAATCGACTGTCGTGCATCTCAGACTTCATGCAGGGCACATTCACTAAGGGACGCGGTATGTTCTAGAACACTGTCGATCACACTGGACCTGCTGCACAGTATTTGGACACTTGAGAATCAGATATGGCCGTTTTTATGTACTTATCGTGTGTGTTTTTGTTTACGTTTTCTATTGTTAAAAATAGAAACATTCCTGTCAGCTGTATTTTCATATTCTTATGTTGCTGCCTGCTATGAATAGCAGAATGAGGACTTGAAGATTCAAGCCTTTGACACACAGTAGGAAAAATGTAGAAAAATAATAACCCTCCTAGGAAATAAATCCTAGGTAGGTACAATCTAAAGCTTGTGAAATTTTTCTGGCAGGGTTTCCTCTGCTTCTCCTGTTGTCTTTGGCAACACAGCGGATAGTAATTTAACGGGGTGCCATAAAAAGATATAATCGTATCACTAATGGAGTGATGTCAACACTCGTACCTACACATCCTTCACCATGGAAGTGGTGGCACGTTCGCCTGTTTCCCAGAGCTGTTCAGGGTTGTAAGCGCGTTAAATGGAGGTCTGCAGCAGTGCTGTGGAATAGTTGAATTTATTGTGCTTTGTAGTTAAATTCCACACAGCTCTGGTGAAGAGGGCTGTCTGTTGCGGTATGATTCCACACAGCTGTAGTGGTGTACCTGTACGAGAGTGGTCAGACCACCGGACTCCACCTGCAGTGATGAAAGAATGAACTCTTGAGTATGAGTGAGGTTCTGTGTCAATAAACCCAGCCTGGTGATGAAAACACACTCACACTACCCGCAGGACACTGGAGTGACCGACCTGGTCTTGCCATTAACCTTTTTCCCATTCCCAGTTCTCTCTCTTTCTCTCTCTCTCAGTCCTCAGTTGTTCTGGCAGGTGATTCGTGTGATTAGTGGGGGTTTGTTGGGAAGCTGGAGCAGACAGCTGGTCTCAGTGAGACAGTAATGGGGATTTTCCCTCAGTCCATCTCCCACTGAGAGCAGCCGTCAACAATCCAGAGACACAATGGAGCCCAGCCCAAGCAACCCCCCCCCCCAATGCGCAAACACACACACACACACACACACACACACTTTCAGGACCTTTTCTCCTTATTATAAAATTCATACTGAACTCGGATCAGTCCTCCAACACTATGTAGTTTGATAAGTCTTTATATTCTGTTCTTTCTGTGTGATTTTTGCAATAACTCTCTATATTTGTACAGTATCATTGCACTAGTGCTATGTGTGTGTCTGTGCGTGTGTTTGTGCAGGTATGTCCCTTGAGAATTCCTATATTGTACCACAATCCCAAGTTACCCAGGGATAGTTTTTGTTTACTCTGCATATTGCATGCTGTTTTGTTTGTGTGTATTCTTCAAGTGGTCTATTGTGTCGTGGACATGGGCTAACGACTGTGAGAAGGGTCGAGTGTGTGATGTCGAGAGGTTCCTGAAGTGCAGAGCGTTTGAAAGCGCTGTGTGCTTATAGGTCAGGAATGTGTGGGAGGAACACATTAAAATCATGGGTGCACTCCCCAGGCATATTACTGTTTTGTACCCACTCTCTCTCTCATACACACACACATACACACAAACATATATAATGTGTGTGTATGTGTACACCTGACTGAATGAATGTGCGTGTTTAATAGTTACAAAGGTGTTTTAATATAATGGATTTTGTTTAAATTTTAAAGGGCAATTATGTAAAATTTTAGGAAAGACAAATTCATTTCTAAAATACACCCAATTAATTTAGATGCATTACTTGGTAAATAGTTTTTTTCCCCAGAACTTTAGTCCCTCACCCTACAAGTGCTCTGCATATGTGAGATTTTCTTCTGACTGATGGAAAAGCATCACAGGTGGTGCCTCATGAAGCTGGTTAAGAACACCCAGAGTGCACAGAGATCACCATGGTGAAGGACAGCTACTTCAAACAGTCTAAAAGATGAATAAATATTGGCTATCAAAGCAAAATCACATGCGTGTTATTTCACTGGTTTGATATGATCTGTTTTTTATCTAGAAAATAGGTTATATAATGGAAAATGTTACATAAAATATAATTATGAAATGCATCTGAAGGGTTATAGAAGGCAGTGTAAAGATTATACTTGTCAAATCAGGATAACAGGGTTGGAACTCAATTGGAATTACATCTACATCTGTGAAGGACACACAGAAAGGATGTGTGTGTGTGTGTGTGTGTGTGTGTGTGTGTGTGTACATGAGATGGAGTCAGATGTTTGTTTCTACATGATTTTGAGGGATGTTTTTGAGCAAGATTGAATGGTGTGAGTGGGAGAGAGTGGAATGTGTGTGTGTGTGTGTGTGTGTGTGTGTGTGTGTGTGTGTGTTCCTGTCTCCTGTTGTCACAGTTCTGTTGTCGCCACTGTGTCCGTAGTGTTATGGTCTCTTTCCAGTCTGCTCTGGTACTGTTAAGTGTACCCCCCGCCCCCCCCACACACACACACACGCACACTCCCACAATACAGCACACACCCTTATACAGTTTAGAGTTCTCACTCCTTTATACCCTCAATACAGACATACTGTCTCATACCGTCATCTCACACACACACACACACACACGTTGTGTATCTTAATGAATAGTGTGGCTTATTGTGTTTCTCTTTCTCAAAACAAAGCTTAAATGATTCGATTGCCTTGGGGGACCAAGCCCTTTCCTGATAAACACCAGCACAGAGAAACACGGCACCTTAGACACACCAGCACAGAGAAACATGGCACCTTAGACACACCAGCACAGAGAAACACGGCACCTTAGACACACCAGCACACCACTGTACTGGACTGATGCTTTTGTCCCACTTACCAAGCTTCAGTCACACAGCTCTCTATGGAGTAGTACTGTATTACTGAATACTAGTTATTACATGATTGACAGTACTGAAATATATAATGTCGTGGGTTCTCTGTTCTTACTACACAGTGGGTAATACTCGGTATGTAATATGTATGTAGTATGTATTATTCTAACTCCCTGATCACCCACCGACAGGATGTCTGTGTACAGCCCTTCTGTATTCATTTTGGCAAATTGGTTTACATTCCCACCGCTGATGTGTTGAATATTTGACTCCTGCATCAACAGCAAGCTGTTTATCCTTTCCGTTCCAGTTTTAAATACGAATGATATTCTTTCTCGGTCTGTCTGTGATACAAAACTCCGGGTTAAACCTCGGTCTGTTATTTCATCAGTGTTGTGCGTTGATTGTGTGTTATGGGTGTCGATACCCTGGTTTTCGTCCACTCTCAACCGCAACCACTGAATAAAACACGGAGCGTCATTGTGCAGGCAGCTCGCCGAGAAATCCCTGGGCCTCTCCGGCCTCCTGTTTGGACGGCTTGATGAGTTCTGTCCTGGTGGCTCTAATGATGACGGATTCCTGATTAAGCTTCTCCGTGTCCTGCTAGATGTCTTCGTGTGTACAGCGTGTTTGTTTCTAACAAAGCCGACTCCTCCAACAAAGTCGTCCATCTGGCTTGTTTTACACTTGTCTCCACCTTCTGTCTCTCCGTC
>JAOXYF010000020.1:3242556-3265098 GCA_028565775.1 Sternarchorhynchus goeldii | reverse complement strand
TTAACTTCTAGATCAGCATCATAATTTTAATATCCCTGGCTATCAAAGTCTAATGTAATAATTTCCTAGCTCAGCTTTGTTTTGGCCCTTTAACCCTGTGCCCCTGTACAGGGTGGTTCGGTTACCCTCTGGGAAGCTGGGCATTTTTGTACATTGTCACTTCACGCGTTGTACTTCCATTTGACCGCTTCAATGACACAGTTTGTTGGATTAATCTTTTAAAAAATCACTGTAACAATTGCTGAAGTTGCTATAATTGATCAGGAGAAGGGGTGGGGCTTTCCTCCAGACGTCCATGTTTGGGGCGGAGTCGTGGGGACTGACGCTACCTCGGCAGCGCTCGTTTAGACTACTGAGCGCAGCAGGCGGCCCATAATGCAAAGCTCGCTACGTCGTTAGGCCAATTAACTTCGCTTGTTAGCTTGACTTGGGTCCTGGAGAGTTCAGAGGACTTTGTTCCGTACACTTTTGCACAGTGCACAGTTTTTCACATCATAAATTTCATGTGTGTCACTACAAGGAAGGTTTAAGCTAATAATGTACCAGTTACACAGCAGCCAAAAAGTATGTAGATTTTGCATAAATAATGTAGATATGGAACAAATGTTACAAAAATATTTTGAGCCCTTTACACTATACAATGTGTTATTTGTACCTGCATTATTCTAAGAACATTACAGGCAGTGAAATGGGCTGAATGTCATTAATTACATTTTGGTAGCTAAACACAGTGAAGCCAGAACCTGTAAGGCCAATTTTAACACGTATAAACGTGAAGCTACTTTTGGATGATTTAAGTATAAACTTATTATAAAATGTTGTTAGTTCAAAGCTGTACAAATTTAGTCCAGGGGAGAGACTAGCTTTAGTCCAGGGGAGAGACTAGCTTTAGTCCAGGGGTGAGACTAGCTTTTCTGTGAAAGGGAGGCCTTTTGGTGAGTGGCTTGGTGACACTCTGGGAGTATTCAGTTTGTGCTGCCCACACACACACACACACACACACCCTGTCCGAGCGAGGGGTTTCCACTTACTTGCTAATGGCGTTCTTTAGATACTGCTGCAGCCATTTGGTGTTGGGGTTGATGCAGACCTCCCTGTTGTTCTTGAGCTTGGCACTGGTAATGAGGGAGACATTGGAGCAATGAGGAGACGACAACAAGGTAATGGGAGCAAAGCGCAAGATAACGTGAGGCGGAGTGGGAGAGAAAAGGGCCGTTCAACTCGGCATTGGTAATGGGAGGGAGGGAGAGATGAAGAAAGGTACCAGGTTAGCTCTCTGCCATCTGTTGCCTCAGCACTGATAATGACATCACGCGAGTGAGGCTGGGCGTGGGAGGGAGAATTAGACGATCGGCGAGCTCTCCGCTCTCCTACCTCTGGTGCTCAGCCCCAGAGCACTGCACTGGTTTCCCTTAACATCTGGCTGCATTTAATCGGGCCTGACCACAGTGGACATACACTGTGGAGACGTCCCGGGCGTGGAGACGTTTGCTTTTTGTTTTCGGAGGTGAAGCAGTTCTGAACAGAGCGAACGTATATCACTAATGAATGTAGTGAAATGATTTCCTTCCAGATTTAAAAGAACAAGCTTTACTACAGTCGCCTGAGACAGCGTTTTCCAGTCCACGGATCAGTATATGTATCTAAGTACTTTTCCGGTACTAACAGGTGAAATGTGGCTCTCAAACAAGCTTGCTAATTAACTAATGAGTTGGCTCAGGTGGGTTCTGTGGGGAAATACTGTTGAAGAATCCAGACACATCATGAAGGCAGAAACTCTGCTGGTAGTGGGGTGGGGGGGGTGTTTCCACAGAAACCTTCACAGGAAAACCTACCCGTGTCAGAACATCATGATGTTCATTTCAGTCTTACTGAAGAGTTACTCCAGCACCGGCAGTTAACGTTTCCAAGGAAACATCGAGTTCAAAAGGAGTTCGGAACTCTTTACAATAACTGTTTTTACTTTAGATGGTAACATTTAAATGTTGGTTCTTCAGTGCTAATTAAAGATAAGCCATAATTAAAGCCATGAGAGTGTGGAGGAGGACAAGGTGGGGGGGTTACGGGCAGGCGTGGTTTGGGAGGGAACGAGGCAAGTGTGGAGGAGGTGGGGGCAGTTGGTGGGGGAGGGGGTGTGAGGTGAGTGATGAGGCAAACATAACAGCACGGTTTCTCGGACACACAGTGACTGGCGACACCGGTGACTGATGGCTGCTTTAATCGCTGGCCTCGGTGTGATGGAGGCTGGGGAATCCCCATAACCCTTCAGTCATCGATCTGACAGCAAGAGTGTGACATCTCGCCTCCACACGGAGGAAAAACTTCACACGCATTACAAATGCGACTGAGAACTCGCACCACACAAGGCATGCGTGTATTCTTGATGATCTCTCTCTCTCTCTCTCTCTGACACTTTTTGCCTCTGCAAAACACACACATCCAGCAAATGCCCACATGCAGAAATCCACATAAAGCATGCATCACATATACAGACACATGTCTCCATCTCACACCCACCCGCACGGGTGCATGTCACACCTTTGTGCCAAAAGGTCATGTTTGAGAATTAACAGCTCATAGGGGCAACAGCTCACACAGCTTTGCAAATTAACCACATCCACCCCATGCTAGACACACACACACACACACACACACACACACACACACACACACGCTCCTGTTCTGTCTGAACAAATGGTCCACTCCAGCAGACACTAAATCCCTGCTTAACCCAAACCATCCACAAATTCTCCAAACCAACTTCTGAATGTAAACAGAAGTGTAATTGGACCTGGACTCCCCTCACCACCGTGACACTCTTTTTTTCTCTTTTGTGAATTAAATGAAGAGTTAAGCGATGAGTAGTGTTTATTGTGTTTGTTTAGGGTCTCCCCCCCCCCCCAAATTGGAAGTTCTCCTGCCAACTTGGCCTCCCAGACTTCGCTGGCAGCGGGCCGGGTGTTTGAGCTGAGGCAGAAACAGCAGGCAGTAAGCACATCACAGCCAGGAGTAATGCTAACAGCAAACAGTCTGTGTGTGTTTGTGTGTATGTATAAGAGGAGTAGAATTACTGCTGCCTCTTTCATCTGCCCTCTGCTGCAGCATCCTGAGGGTCTTTCACAGTCACTGGTATTTAAGATTCAGAGGTGAATTCCTATAGAAAAACCATGTTTAGTTGATGTCTGCGTGAGGGAAGGTTATTTTGCCTCTGGCCAAAGTTCTGTCCTGATCTGACCTTCTGTCTCACGGTGACCCCTAGCAACCCACATTAACCCTTCGTCCTCTTAGCACTGGCCGCCTTCGACAGTTTTTAGATCGTCACAGCGTTTTAGATTAATATGTTCCAGATTGGCGAAGTAATGCCAAATGTTGGTGGGAAAGAGACCACAGAAAGACACCCAGCAAGGCTGGTCGAAATACAAACGTAATCAGTTTGACCTCCTAACGATGGTTTCCTAAAAGGGAAAAAAGTGTATATCGCTCTCTGTTTCTTTCACTTCCAGTCCCCCCTGTCATGTGACTATCTAGATCTCTTGATAAAGGACACACACACACACACACACACACACACCCCTGCCTCCTCTCTGCTTATCACAGCTTCTAATAGTATCAGACTTTGTTCTGTATTTGAATAAGTAACAGATGCTTCACTGTCTTAGAGACGGAGAAAACTTGATGACGCTTTGCATGGTTTCCTGAAGTCATATTCATATATACACACGCTAAGTAATGTTAATCCTCTTCCGCATAAGCAATGCGTTGTTTTTTTTTTATTTATTTTTTTTTGTTTGTTTGTTTTTTGCAAGTACTGACAACTTAATGTAAACTACTGATGTAAATTATGCAAATTAAGTTAGCGTCTTCGAACGGCTTTTCCAAAGACGTTGCATCGTGCTTAAACGTATTTATTTGTACTTCTTATCGAGAAAAGGTCCGTTATCGTTCTAAAGCCAGAGTATTATGTGTGTGTTGACACTTACATTACTTGGAAGGGGCAGTTGGGCGTGTGGAGGAACTTAATCTCGCGAATGCTCCTCTGCGGCACGGTGTTGAGGGTCGCGCGGCACCAGCAGCGTTCCACCAAGCTGATGGGTTTAGCTGTGGGAGAATCGCAAACAGCGCGCGGCGTCACTCGCTGTTTCAACACGATTGAAGGCGACACTTCAGCTTTCTTTCGCGAACTGGGTTAAGAGCCATGCTGTTTGCTGGAAAGAAACTAAATTTGGAATCGGATCGATTGTTTTTCCCCATGAAAATTCTCACTTGTTGGAAAGATTGTAATTTGTCCGAGAGGCTTCTGCTGGGTTCTGAAAACTATCTTTTCAAACCCAAACAACATTAAAAATGTGTATAACAGGTTAAAGTCCACATGATGGAAAAATTATAATTATGCTAACTGAAAGATTATTATGTACTGATGAATATTTAATTATTATATTTATTAGAATATGCACAAAATGTAAAACACCTTGTATATCTACATGAACTACTGATTTCTTTGTAAAGACAGTTGAGCCGATTCTGAAAAGGCATCCACAATTTAAAACACAAATGTATGTCCAAGAAAATAATAATCTATCTTCAGTAATAAAACGTGCACTTGCAGATATAGTAAACTACCACGTTGTACGACACATTTGCTTGTAACCTCTTTCCCACATAGCGACCATATCGATTGGAACCCGCGCGTTCACCTGCGTCCACGGGCGAGATCATTAAAATGAGATTACGCCTCTGCCCCCCCCTCACACACACTTTTCCTTACACAGGTCTGCCTTTTCGCTACCGTTTCGATGGTGAGAAGTGCTCTTAAAAGTTATTTAGGGAAAGCTTTCCTGTTCTAATCCCTCCACTCCACGTCGTACTCGAAGTTTAACTGGAATACGCGCGCATGATTAGCTGTCTGAAGTGCATTCTCCGCGCGGAATCTTCTTCGTCAGTGCAAGCGGTTCACACACTTCGATAAAAACACTTGTCTGCTTTCTGAGTCTTCCGCTAGCGTCCTCTCCTTGCACACGAAGAGCAGCCAATTCTCCAGACTCGCGTTCTTACAACCCTAGCCGTCCTCGCGCGTTACCAGCACCCTTTCCAGTTAAACGCCGCGAACAAAAAGTGAACAGCGAGTAAATAAATATTTTTCCCCTCCATCACCTAATCAGATCAATAACTACAAGAAATAAGACTAACCACTGAAGTGAACTCTTGAACTTTTTTAATCGTTTCTGATATAAGCCCCCAGACTCGCCAACATGTACAAAACAAAACAAACAACACGCACAAACAATAAACAAAATGTAAGCTCCCCCAACGACATTGATACGTGCACAGTTCATTCTATACCTTTTTTGTAAGGATACAGAATGTCGCTTGGAAAAAGAACAGATTGTCTCTGCAAAGGAGGAGTTACAGAGCAGCTTTTTCCTTCATTCTAAAATCACAAATCACCTCAAGGAAGCTGTTGGATGCTGTGTTCAGTATTGAAACCAAAGGCTCTCCACCAAAGCAGCAGGTTACAACAGCTTTACATGAAAAGTCTTTTGCAAGCTCACTCTTGCCACAAGGACAATATATACACACACGCACGTTTGAAACTAATATGTAAAAAATGATAAGCAGGTGAATGAAATCTGGTGAAATCACAAGCAAATCTGCGGCTGTCAGCAGAGAGTATGATCTTCGTGGAACGGTCGGCATCATTAGACGCTTACCTTCAGTGTTCGAGTCCCTTGTCACCACTGTCAAAAACACCAACACTGCCAGCACTCTGACATCCATCGTGGTTGAGCACGCAAGAGCGTGTGAACGAGTGTGTGCGATTGTGTGTGTATCGAGAGCTTTTGTGTTTCTTACAGCTAGCTTCCAGGACACAGTGTGGTGCCCGGGTGCTCCGACGGTGTGTTAAGACTGGGGAGAAGCAGTAAAGCACTCCCACATGCTGATGAGGAGGTGGAGGTTGAGGAGGAGAGGGACAGAGAGAGAGAGAGAGAGAGAGAGAGAGAGCGAGCGAGCAGAGAGAAAGGGTGAGCGAAAGAGAGATAGAGAGAGGGAGAGCGAGCTGAGAAAGTGAAGGGGTGTAGTGGACCTGGTCTTTTGACAAGGGAAACTTTCTCAGTTAAAATGTTTTCACTGAGCCTACAGTGACAATCTACACCACGCCACCATTTTTTCTGTCTATCGTTCCGTCTCTCTCTCTCTCTCTCTCTCTCTCTCTCTCTCTCTCTCTCTCTCTCTCTCTCTGCTATTACATCAGTATTGTTCCTTGTGGCAGTTCTTTGTTGTTGTTTATTTTCACTTATCTAGCACTGATCTCTTTCCTGTTTCTGCACTAAATCAAATACCTCACGTAGCACATTTAAATTGTCCTCTCTAATAAACAAATCAAATACCTCACGTAGCACATTTTAAAATGTCTTCTGTAATAAACAAATCAAATTCCTCACGTAGCATGTTTAAAATGTCCGCTGTAATAAACAAATGTCAGATAATTTCAGATAAGGGTGTGTGTAATATGTGTGTGTGTGTGTGTGTGTGTGTGAGAGAGAGAGAGAGAGTGAGTGAGTGAGTGAGCGAGTTGGTGTGTGACTGAGAGTGATTCATGCTGTATTATATTTGGGTTAACAATAATCTGCAATAAAACATAATAACAATAAAACATGCCACAAACGTATTACATTTAACAGCTCTTATTCTCTGAACATAAGCCGTTTAAGCAACAAGCAAGAACGACGTAAGCTGCCATTAAAAAAATATATCGTCGCAATGGGTTTTGGCCTTTCTGGGACTGAACTGGGGGTCTAGGTGTATAGCAGCATGGATGTAGGTGCGGAGATGTAGGGGCGTGTCGCACAATCAAATGTACGTTTATAGAACCACATTAAAATTTAAACGGCTCTGCGACTGCTGCATTAACAGCGTTACATTTGTTGTGGTTTTATTAACACCCCAGACGCTTCCATGAAAACGAGTATTTTGGAGAACAAACCAATAGCACTTTTACAATGTAACAGTGTACCAAATATATATGTTATTCTAAATGTATATGTTGTAATATGGTGTAAGTTTTCCGGAATTTCTGGTTGATCGTTTGAGACGTTTTTGACTTGTTGCTGATTGTCAGTTCGAATCTTAAATCTGAGCAAAGTTTGAATCACTAGCACTAGCATTCTGGGCTCTCAATAACATAAAATAAAACAAATAAATAACCAAATAAATATGTGTGCATGTGAAGAAGATGAACACTGAATGCATAATAAAGTAATAAAATTCTGCAGCTATAAATTAATCACGGTCCTCTGAAAATATGCTGCACTGCGTTTAAAAAAAGTTCGCCTAATTTTCAGATGATTGAAAATTGGAGCTCTGCCGCATTTAACTACTTATACAAACTGCGTGATTTGCTTGTTTGTTAGTTGTTGTTTTTTTGCTTTGTTTTTTTATTTAAATTTTTTTTACTTTTTTGCTATTTTCTAATAAGATGTATAATATTTGTACATAATGCTTATCCTAAGTGGTGAATTTTACAAGCGGTCTTCTCCGGGTCTTTTCTTGATGAGGTGGCGATGTTTTAATGCTCTTCTTGACATTATTGCTACCCGCGGTGACAGGTTTTTATCTCACACCAGTTTAGAGGGCAGCCTTTCAGCTCCGAGTGTAAAGTTTCACACCAGTGTTTTTCCTTTGTTGACTTCTCACGGTCAGTTGACTGACAACCAGCATCTGACAGGAACGAAGAATTTACTGAGTGTGTTTGATTCTGTAGTTGAACTGAACCTATTTGCTCAGCGGGCGTAAAACGTTTTTGCTTTAACAAGTACAAACCATCCTATACCACTGTGTTCTTTATTAGAGGAGATGATTTAACATTAGATATGTTGAGTACTTTTCCAGCTTTCATTCCCGTGTATTTTTTTAAGAAACTGATGACTGACGATTTTCTCAGTCTTTCTTCCACGTGCGCGGCTAAAAACAAAGGCGGCAGACATGGTATAGGAAACGCAACCGCCTAAACAATATACATCTAGAGTACGCGGCGTTTGAAGTGTAAGTAATCGGAGAGTAGCACTTCGTCGATATGCATCTTTTGTAAGCAGGTGTGTTATACCACCCAACACACGCCCAGTCGGCTAATTCATCGCGGAACAGCCCTAAGACGATCTCTTTTCCAAATGTACCGTTGCGTTTAAATTTTCATCTACGGTTTATTATGGTTAGACATGGGCGCTGATGTTTGTCACGGATTAGGAACAAGCCTTGAGTAGGTGGGACGTGAATGGAATGTTTCCCCTTGTCGGCCTTAACCGTGGCAAAGCAAATAATTAAAAGAAAACCGCAGCGTTAGTCGTGTCTGCTTTTCGGGCAGCTTTCTCTGACGACATAGGTGGTTCAATGCCAACGCCGAAAAATATATTTATACCTCAGCGATTAAGTGCTACGAATATTCGACTGAAACGACGTTCTGTCTTTTGAAAAACAAAACAAACTTTACTTATTTACTGGTATGTAAATCGTATGAACACGACTTTCAGCCTACCGAGTTATGTAGATAATTTCGGAAATGGTTAACCAAAAAATGAGTGAACCCACATCATTTTACAAATCAATGTACGTAAACAACCGTTTATTAGCAGAGTAATAGCTCTGGGGACAAATTACTGGGCATTTGTTCAGATTTAAAACTCATTGAAGCTGCTTAGAATAATGGAGCCTGCTGGTGCAAGGTAGAGCTGGAGGTTTTGGGGAGGGTGTCGGGGGTGAAGGGGCACGTCGTGTTGTCCGGTTACCCCTCTTTCTCATGTCTGGGGTAGCTGGCTTCACTCAAACCTCGACAGGGTCTGAAGGACCCCCTGCCAACGAAGGGCTGCCCTTTAATCTGCCTCTTTAGACCAGGACAGGCGAATTAAATCACAGGCTTGTCTGGTGCTTCGGAGGGCTGATGTAGTGTCAGTCCCCCTATGTATGTGCCATTGTCTTCATCAGGATGTAAAAAGCAAATAACTGATCGTAGGTCAGTGTGCAAACCCTGATCCCGGTACACAGGAATGTTGGGAGAGAAACTATGTCATTCAGCTATTCACCCATCTAATGGAAGCTTTCATCCAGGCATCATACACAGAGCCTAAATGTGTGTGAACAGCCTCTCAATGTCAAGACACAAGTATACATTTTTATACGCTAAATGCAGCATCGGAGACCCTATTTCCGTCAGTGTTTCTTTTTGACTATTATGTCAGGGCCCCCTATAGATTTTGGACCCTTGTTTAATTAGAGAGAAAAGAAAAGACAGGGAAAAGGAGGGCAAGATAGAACCTTTCCTTCACAGTATTGTGTAGCAGGTCTGGCATTCTCCCAAGAAACACTCAAAGGAGACTTTCCCTTTAAAATATTGGAAATAAATGCAATAACGCCAATGCCTCTATAATAATCCCCCCTCTCCTCCTCCTCTCTCCCACATACCACATTTGTCTGTTCTCATATTTGTCAAGAGCATAGTTTGGGTCCTGCTCCATCTCCATGGCCCCTGGAGGGAAGTGGCTCAAGGGGCCTCCCACGTGGCCCCTGCCCCAATGAGGGTGAGCTGAGCCTGTGTAACAGGGGGCCGGGGGGGGAGGGGGGGTATGTACTGAACACCAAATCTCAAAAAACTGTAGATGAACCTGTACATGATGTTTGTTACCGTATTGTTGATGTTTGGTTTCTAACATGGCTGTCTGGCTTCAGACCCATAGATCTGCACAGTTTAGCAATCTTCCTGCTCTGACTCCTCGGAAATGGACTCTTCCTGCTCTGACTCCAGGGCGATTGACTTTTCCTGCTCTGACTCCAGAGGGATTGATTGAAGGGGGCAAGTGGTGGTTGGCAGTTGCAGCCAGCTGTACAGGTGTGTATTCTGGTACAACAATGTAGCAAAGACATGAGAACGGAACGGTTTTCTTACTGGATCTCTCACCCAAGAGCAAGAGGAGGGTTTTAGGGCAGGATGAAAGCGCAACACCGCTCATGTTTGCATCACTGTTGCCAGGCTCCTATAGCAACTAGACACCAGGGTCATTCCTAATTGACATCTCTGATTTCTCCTACGCGACATGTGAACAGGAATTAGCATGAGCCTGGAATATATTAAGAACATGATAAATGAGGATGGGTGTGGTGTGTGAGGGTTTAATGTCTGCTCGTGTTCCAATGCACATTTTTCTCTCAACTACCATTTTGGGTTTGCGTTCCTCACGTTGACAAAAGTGTTTGGTAAATAGGTCTTTTTTTTTTTTATTTTGTAAAAGGAAGAATTTATTTTTACTTTGAAGCCGCTCACAGAACTTTTTTCTTAAAGCATCTCATCCTAACTGTCTTTGAACAAAAAGCTTTGTGTTCAGTATGGAGGTGAATATGAACAATGTTTTAGGGATTAAATAAGTGGACTGTACTGAACAGTATGTAGTGTTGTGTAATGTAGTGGTTGAACGGTGTACGAAACATCTTGTTTCCCTGGAAACCTTGTGTACTGGATAAAGTCGCCCTTTTTTTTAAATAGAATCAATTCATGCATGTGTACAGTAAGCAAGCGGGTTTGTTGGCGGTGTAAGAAACTTGGATTGTGCTGTACTGAAACACTGTAGCTCTTCCTGACCGCACAGAGAGTCTGTTGAGGCTTCACACAGGCTTTTCCATGGTAAGAATGTGGCGTAGAGTCCCTGTGCCTCTGTTATGAGTCCAATGTCACTGACGTCAAAGTTCAACTCCCAGTGCATTATGGGCCCTCGGCAGTACCGCCCCCTAATCAGGGATGAGGAAAACCAAGACTGCAGCTAATGTCAGGGGTCATGACCCCTTACGATGAGACTGGTTGAGACTGTCCAATTTGGTTGGTTCAACACGCTCAACTTGCCTCCTGTCTGCTGAACCTGGAGTCCCACACCCAGAGAGAGAGAACTCTGTCCTGGTGTAAAACAGTGCAGTTATAACTTTATTACTTTTCACACTATGCAAAAGATTATTATAAATGAAGCTCATCACAATTCTAAAGCTCCTAGTGAACCAATCACAAGTGTAAAGTTTTTTTTGCTCTTACTACTTCATCTGCGATCATGTCATCCAGGTCCTACCATCAGCAAACATCCTCAGATCAGTTCTGATTACACGTTGTCCTTGGTTTTGATCAAATTTGACCAGTTGGACAGATCCAACTACAAACTGGGACCAGTGTGACCAGAACATGCAGACACCACAAGCCACCAGACCTGTGGGCTGAAAAAGAGCACCAGCATCTCCGCTCCAGGTGTTTTGGGCCTCATAAACATTTCAGAGTCTTACATGTTGGTTCACATGAAGTTGCTGTAACAAGAAAGACAAATGTTCAATTTTCTGACGTGTTGTCTAGGTTTTTTGGGGTTTTTTTTGTTTTTGGTCTTCAGTTCCAATTGCTGAATCATCCACTGCAATAACGTGGACGTTTGGAAACGATCAAATCATCGTAGTGTTCAATGCCAGGCATCATAACACCCTGAGCCTTGTGTTGGATCAGGGTGTGGGTGCTTTAAGTAGAAAGGATGAGGATTATTTGTAAGCATTAAGGAGTGAGTGGGAGAACAGGCCCATTAAGTGATATGATCTAGGGAGATCCTTCAGCCAAGAAGCTAGAATTGGAAACAGGCATTGTTCATTAATCATAACTGTCCTTAACGTTGCACCTTCTCTCTCTCTCACCTTTATCCCTCTTCCTAACCTCTCCACCTCTCTCTCTCTCTCTCTCTCCCTCTCTTTCTCCCTCTCCCTCGCTGTCCCCTTCTCTCTCTCTCTTTTCTTCCCTCTCTCTCTCTCTCTCTGCCTGCACTGGTGCATTATCTCAAGTGTCAGAAACGTATCTGTTTTCGTAGCCCTAGCACACTTGTGTAGCTTCATCATTGCCTTCTCTTAAAACTGAATTACAGATGAAAACGGAGAACAATTGTTGCTCCATCATGGAAGAAGCTTAATTTAAACCAGCGTTCCCGAGCTCGTGAGTGCTGGACGCATGCGGGATTCACCCTTTCACCCTTTTTCCACCCACTCACTGTCGAGCCCTTCTGGTGTTGGATCAGTGTCGTTAGGGCAGCAAAAACAGCACAGCTGCCCTGCAGGCTGGGGGTTCGAGGGACCGGGGTCAAAGTCCGAACAGCGCAGTCGGAGGGTAAGAACTGCCACCACCTGTCAAGTACGGATTGGTCTGTGGATCACCGCACCACCTAATGGACCCACGTCTCTTTAAAACACCCACCCAGTTGAAGGTGATTGAGGTGATGCAACTGCGGACAGTAATTGGGACTGACGTGTGTGCTGGCTAAGGCCCCAGTGCTGAAGGAGTTGATTTCAAGCTGTTTGGGTGGTTGTGGGTTGGAGAGAGGAGGTGCATAGCAAAAACACATCCACCCTCAGCAGCCTGTGGAGAGGTCTTGTTTCCTTATGATTTATTGACTGATAAGTTTAGTTCACTGACCTGACTGGAGATGGTTAATAGTGTACTAAACGGAGTTTCCAAATCCATATGGCAAAGCCACTGTGGTCTGTTCCAGAGGTTGTGGTAAAAAGCTTCAGGCAGCTGCGTTAGAAACTGCTGCTCCGGTGTACAGGGTGAATTGTTCAAAATATTTCCCCTTTTTCTTTCTTTTTAAATTTTTTTTCAGTTTTTATATTTGATGTATCCATTACTGTCATCTAGTGTTCAAACTAGAGGTGGATGATCGGCTGGTTCTCACACCTGTTTTACATTCACGTCGTTCCACTGGATTTCATAGACCAAGTCCAAAGAGCAAGAGGGAGAGTGATCCAGTTAGACTAGAGCAGCATTTATGGACTGATCTCAGATGAGTCTCGACCACACACCTCGGTAAACTGATCTGATCAGATGCTTTGACCCTTGGTGTAACGGTGAACTGTGTCCTCTGCTGTACTCGTTATAATTTTCCAGCAGCTTCACCCCTTACATATCACTTGTAGGAAGTGATATGTAAGTAATGTTTGAATTCAGCATAGTCTAGTTGCAGTGGAGGGGTTACACTGGCATCAGCTGGATTTGGACTGGCATCAGCTGGGTTCTGATTAACGGCAGATCTTTTGCAGTAAATAGCTTTTACTGCTTTTACTGAGATTTTTTTCATGAAGATAAGAAAAGCACATGTAACAGATAACATATGAAGTAATTCAACACAGATTTATGCAGTGTAAACCACAGAGAATCCTGTAACTGGATTTTTAATCACTAGTACTCTTTCCTGTCTAGCTTTTGACAGGAAATGCCCATATCATTCTCTGTTCCCCAGATTTTCTGTTTGGGTAACACTTTTTTAACAGTTCATATGTTCTTAATACTAAAATACATCTGGAGTTAACCATTTTTGTCGATGACTAACATATGGATCTTTAATAACGTGATTAATTTTGGGGAGGAGGGGTTAGGGTGCACTCCTTGCTCAGTCATCAGTGGTGTTGCAGGTTTTATAGTTTCTGAAATGCTGAGTGCACAGACAGTTTGCCTGGGTCAGGTCTTAGTGTAGACGTTCAGCGTCTCCTTTTTTCCCCCCCATTTCATCAGATTAACTTCTTCTGCTACCTCCTTCCTTTCAGTATTGTCCAGAGATGCTGCTTCAGTCTCTTCAGCTCTACTCAATGAGAGTCTTCCTGTGTACATTTGCTATGAAGTGGATTCACCCACACACACACACACAAACACACACAGTACTGGCTAGAGCCACTAAAATCCCAGGTTGCCCTGGGTGTGTTAAGAATTTTTTTTTTGAAGTGAGACGGGGGTCGCGTAGCCATGCCATTGTCCGGCGACACCCAGCGCGACCCCATGAAGCGGCCAGGGGTCAAGCTTGGTGAGGGTGGGGTATGGAGGGGTGGAGGGTTCAGGCTCCTCTGAATGCAGAACCAGATGCCTAAGTGGCTGCTTTGACGAGAAACAACAAAGCAAAAGAAATGAGAGAGGGAGAGAGAGAGAGAGAGAGAGAGAGAGAGCAAACGGACAAGAGATTGGCAGCTCACTGTGGTGGAAGACGAGAGTTCCAGGACTTTGGAAGTGGTCGTCCCTCCTTGTGAGAAACACAGTGAGGCACTGGGTATTAGGCTGAAGTGTCAGACGTCAAATTCCAGATCATTACACGTCAGATTCTGGAAAGTCGTATGTCAGATTCTGGAGCATCGGGCGTCAGACTCTGGAGTGCCCATCATAAACATGATGTCATTTTCAACAATTTCTACATATAGAGGAAATTAAAGTGGATTATAGAGAAAACCAAAGTGCAGTTTTGTTGTGATTATAGATATGCAAGGACATCCATTCTCTCGATTGGAATTGAATTGGAATGGAAACGCATACATGGAGCCCAGCTTTGTGTGAAGGAGCTCGACATCCAGCCAGGAAATCAATCTCAGATCCCTCGGTTGCCTGTCCGTCCCATAATACTGTATGAAGGAGGGCCAAACTCCAGTTACACGCATTCCTCCCCCCCGCAGGGACTCGCCCAGCTCTTCCAGCCTTTGTGGCTACGAGGACGGATGATCTGTGAGAGCTGGCGAGGTGAGGGTTTGCCACGGAAAGGCCCTAGCAGGCTTGTGCAGTTTCATCATCGGTTTATCTTAAAACTGAATTACAGTTGAAAATGGAGAACCATTGTTGCTCCACTATGGAAGAAGCTTAATTTAAACCAGCGTTCCCGAGCTCGAGTGCTGGATTCACCCTTTCGCCCTTTTTCCACCCTCTCACTGTCGAGCCTTTCTGGTGTTGGATCAGTGTCGTTAGGGCAGTAGAAACACAGCTGCCTTGCAGGCTGGGGGTTGAAGAGACCGGGGTCAAAGTCCAAACAGCGCACTCAGACGAAGGACTGATGATCTGTGAGGGCTGGCAAGGTGAAGGCTTGCTATGGAAAGGCACTTGGTGCTTTTCCAGGTGAGGAAGCTTCAGGCAAAGATGTCTCGCCCTGACCCCCTCCAAAAGTTCAGTCATTTCCACCATCGCATAAGTCACTCATTTTTTTCCCCCATTTTTTCTCTGTGACCTTCCCAGAAATAGTAATTGTTCATTTATCTATACAACTCAAGATAAATTAGCTCTGATCAATCCCCTGTGTTCTGAAATATGACTGTGGTTGGTGGCTGGTTGCCTTAAATAGCAGCTGAGTTTAACCTTATCTGTGCCTGTTTCCATGACACGGTTTCTATGGCGACAGTAAGGACACTAAAGATCATGGGTGCATCCTCACGAACACTTCCTGTTTACTATAATGGGTTATCTGATTGTAAAAACTGATATGAGTTCATTGTAAACCCTAACATATAATATCAGGCCTAAAATAAGCTATTTTTAACATAAATATTAATGGTAATCTCAATCATTGTAATAGATTTTAGTTTGCCAAAAAACGTATCTTTATTTTGGAGGTTTTGATAGATAGTAACAAGTTCTGTAACAGCCATATACAGTGCCGTCTTGGTAAGCTGTGATGGCTGGTGAGGAGGGAGCCAGACCATCCTAAACCTCATCCCAGTTCATTTGGTAAGCTGTGATGGCTGGTGAGGAGAGAGCCAGACCTTCCTAAACCTGATCCCAGTTCACTACTTGCTTGACTCCATGACAGAGTCAACACTGCGGGTGGCTTCCGCCATCTGCTGACAGATGGAGTCATCAGTGCCGGGAGCCAAGGGGTTACAGAGGCAAGGGGGCAGGGGCGAAATGACCATCGTCTTGCTCTCTGCCAAACCCACCCCCTCTAACGCCCCCACCCAAGCCCTCCATCACCCTCACCCCCTCATGTCAAACACTCCTGTAGGAAAGCTCTTGCAGAGGAGATGACAGGAGGAAAAAAGGAAGGCCCATTTTGGTGGGGGTGGAGGTGGTGGAGTTTCAAAGGTGAGGGTTAGAAAAGGGAGGGGATCCTGCAATGTAAACCACAGCAGAACACACCACTCTGAGAAGCCACTGAATGCTTTTCTGAGAGTCTGTGGACTACGGTTCTGATCTATCTGACCAAACGGGTCACTTTCTAGGCCACACAGGTGACTACCTGCATTCTTATGCACAACACTGTGCCTTCACTGATGTCGTGGCATGTTCTTCAGCCAAGCTTTCATGTCCTCGTTATTCTCGAATCGGCTTTGTTTCTTTCCATCTTTACACAAACATAAGTCAGTCTCTTGGGTCTCTCTAAGCTTCACTCAGGGTTGTCCAATAGTCTAAATTGGCCAGCTACAAGCCCAAGGGCCAAAGGTCTTTATTCATGAGTATCCTCAAAGATCTAAAAGCCCAGCTGACCCAGGATCAGTGGTTCCCCACTAAGAAGTTTGATAAACAGACGCTGGCCTTCTTGAGGGATGAGGGAGAGAGATAAAGGGTCAGGTGATGGACGCCCCCCTGTGACCTCCCAGGGCGTGGGCCCACCCTTAACTGCAGCTGGGCCCCAAGAGAGAGATGGAGGTCTTTTGTTCTTCAGGTAAACGAAAGGACGTTCTGTTTGCCTTTCTACACAAACCAACCCATCCAGAGACCACCGTCACACTTTGGTCGTGCCCAGGAGCCTCGTGCTGCGTCCTCATAGTTGAGCTTTGTAGGTTGTTTTAGGCTTTTCTGGCTCCGACAGTGGAGCAGTGGACTCAGGCTTGTTTGACTAAACAGCTACATGTCTCAAATAACCCAGCTTTACCTCCGAGTGTGACCACAACAAGCCCTCTTTTAAAAAAAAAAAAAACAGTTTTATTTAGTGGTTTATTTGTTTGTTTGTTATTATTGTGACGTTATAAAATATCTGAGAAATTGAATATAAAAGTCTATGCATTATCTGTAGACCAGCCAGAAACAACCAAAAGTTAAAGCACAATATAAACTTGTCATCTGAGGCCTGTTTAACTCACTCTCTTTCTCTCTCTCTCTCTCCTTCACACGCACACACACACGCAAACACACACACACACACTCTGTACACATTTAAGTAAACTAAATGGGGGGGGGGGACTCAGGTAATTCTGCATGCATACTAGACCTGAGGTGTTGAGTGAATTATAGACACACACATACACTTACACTCACGTCTACCTGGTCTTACTGAAGTTTATTTGTTCTCTCTTAATGAGCAGTTTGATTCATCATCCCATAAGCTTAATGACAGTTTAAGGGTTTAAATGTTTGTCAGACTGCAGAACTGCGAACTGTAGAGATTATTCAGAACAAGATCTGGTTTCAGGTGACATTCTCGATGGGCTTCAGCCGCTCAGGCAAATGCAGCGTATATATATATATATAAGGTGTTGGACTGTAAGGTGCTGGGTTCTAGCAGAGTATTTTTAAATGGCCTGTTTCAGTATATAACAGTGCAGTTAGCGTGAAATAGAAGTAGATTTCAGCTTTCCATCAGCAGAAATCCTCTCTATCCCATTAGTTTCCCTACAGGGAATGCCAGTTCCTCACTCGTGTTTTACAGGTTTCAATTTTTTAGATACGTTGAATGGTTAAAGATCTCTTCTTTGGGCATTGAAGTTTGTTTTAGGAGGTTCTCCAGGCAGGGATTCTCCAGGGGAGCGTCTGCAGTTATCTGCACATCAGCAACAATGGAAAACAGTGCAGTCCAAGAACAATCGATAGAGATTGCCGAGATGCAATCAGTGCAGAGTTTATCCTGATTCCCCGTTTCCTGTTTGGCACCAGCATTCCTGGCCCTCTCTCTGCAGCGTTTGACTCTCTCCAGCAGTTTGGTAGGAGGTCAGTGTCATGACTTGATCTTCCAGTTAATTTCATCTTGAAGAGAATCAGTAAATGGAAAACAAAAGTTTCGTTTGTTTAGTGCGCTCTGTATGTGCGGGTGTGAGATTTGATCTGGATGTGACTGAGCACACAGTGCATGTGTGTTCACATGTGTGGTCATATCTGATGACTTCTCTGTGCTTACGCGCATATGTTTGCATGTGTGTGTAAGGGCGGGAGTGCATACATGCGTGTTTTTGTGAGCATGCGTGTGTGTTTGTGTGTGTGCATGTATTTTGAAATTCAAGCTTTTAAATGGGCCATATTGTGATCATGTTACATATGGAATTAACACTGGCCTCTACAGCCAGGCAGCAGAAACACTCCTATATACGGACTCTGCACTCTCTCATTATCAATGTATTGGCACACTGATTCCAGTCATTACCCATCCAAATATCAAAGAAGTAACATAATGACTGGGACAAAATTACTTCAAGATGCATCTGGAATGAGAAAAGGCCTCGGCTTAGATTTAAGATCCTACAGTTAGAAACAACAGCAGTGCAGTTTAGGAGTGTCATAGTGCAGATACACACTGGTGTGGCTCACAATGTGGATCCAAATGAAGAAATTTCGAAGCCTGTGCAGATCCTCCCCGGTGCCAACAATGCATGTGACTTTGTTAGATAACCTGAAACCAGCGGGCTAAATCTGGATTAAAAGAGTGGTTTGGGTTTGGAGAGAAGCTTAAGCTCGAAAAACAAGAAAGGGGGTTAAAATTGGCTACACATGCACCCCGAGGTTTCATTCAATATAAATGGATACAAGGTGTTAACATTGGGCTTCTGGTCAAAAACCAGTTTTGTGCTTTGTTTTCTGAAACGGGAACCTGTAGAGCTTGAAGTCTTTATTGCACAAGCATCTAAAAGATTCACAAAATATCCTACCGTGGCAGATATATTTATTACCTGCTTTAAATGGGGGAAAAATGATCAAATCAAATACAGACATCCAAGCACAATATCGATTAGCCACAGTTTGGAGAAGAAAAGTAAGCCTCCATTAACATTAGAAGATGGGGTTGATGTACGATTGATGCAGAAATCACAGAACATTAGCAGCAGATCTTTGAGATTCTTTTTAACTCCTGAACTAGAAGCTGTTTGGCTCAGGGTTGATGGACACCTCACAAGAACATCAGTGACTGATTATTCCCGGCTCTTCTAGATAAGTCTGGTTACACCACCATTCTGTGGGAAAAAAAACCCACTGTGCACTATTACAACCATCCTGGGATCCAACGTGTCCATTTAACGTCTTGTTCAGTATGTTGGAGATGTTTCACAATCAGCTTTGGCTGGAGACAAGGAACTAGCGATCGTCCAGGTGTTGAGCAGGAAAACGCCTGAACAGGGTTATAAAGCAGGGATCCTCCGAAAAAACCTGGGAATTGGCCGGGAACTGGCCGGGAATTGGCCAGGAATTGTCAGTGAAATTTCCAACATGGAAAAACACAGACTCCAAATGGGAATCTTGTACAAAGTGACTGCATACAATAACAAAGTGAATGAGGAACTGTCTCAGTCCAACATGGCTGTCCAATTCTGTAATGAAGCCTTTGATGGTGAATAACTGCCGCATATGTACCCATGAACTCTTTCTCTCTTAGTATATCTTCTCCGTGTCGGTCCTCTGGTAATGACCTTGTGTCTCACACCACAGCTGTGGGCCTCATCGTCTGCTGAAATGAACTCGCTTGTGTAAACATTTGGATTTCTCTCTTCTGAGAAAGCGCTTCGTTTGAATCAGTAAAGGTATGAGTTCACATGTGTGATGACTGTAAATGTTGTCACTTATGACCTGCTACGCAGGACGGGCCCCTGGACCCCAAACATGCACGGCACCTGGAGCAGGACCCACCCCGCTGTGTTATCTGTCTCCGGGCAGATCGGTCTTAATTATAAAGAAAAAGTCTCTGGGGTGCTATTGTGAGAAATTTATTAGAAGCTGATTTATGAAATGAACCGTCAATTGGAGTGAAGAAGGAATTCATCCAGATGAATTCCCAAGGAAAACACGCCTTGGTTTTTATTGTGATTTAAAGGCCATTCCCATGTGTCCGGTGAAATTGATCAGACTGAGGGAAGGCAGAGGTTTGGGTCTATGTGTGTTTTGTTAAGCTTTGCGTGTATGTGTAAGATGGTGTGTGTGTGTGTGTGTGTGTGTGTGTGTGTGGTTGGATCAGGGCCCTGTTGGCACACTGGCCCCTCTCTCTCCTACACACACACTCACACTCTGCTGTTTGCAGACATGCAGGTCCTAGTGCTTGTCGTTATCTGATATGTCCAAAGCCCATCTCTGTCAGCGAGAGGGACTAATAACTCAATTACACTGCACTGGCTCCCTGCCTTACTGCCACTCCCACTTCATCAGCTCTGCCGCTGGACTTTAAGGATTTAGCCCTGCTAACCTCTGGTGCTCTGGTGGATGAGCTCAGGAGAGAGTCAGGGCGGTAAGCTAGTCAGAGCTCAAAGGCGTGGAGGGGGGTGGGGGGGGTCAGGAGGAGGCTTGTATCGCCTTTGTGTTGTCCTTGGGTGGCATTTCAGTACTTTGAAGAGCACTTTCCTGGAATGCACAGTTCTAGAATTGTCAAAGGGGATTCTAGAATCTGAACGGATCATTAGAATAGTACTGACAAGAGACCACTGTTGCATCACAATCCAAACTAACCAGCTGTGCGCTCAGGATTCGACCCCAGTGTGGCTGTATTTCTGACGGGCTCTGAGCTGTTAGAGTGCAGCAATACGGAACTAAGAGGGCGGGTGACGTTACTGAAAGGGACTCCTTAAAAGCTTGGAAGATTGCATGTAAAAGCCTCTTTTTTGTGCAGGACACACACACACACACACACACACACACACACACACACATATACAAACAAATGCTACCTCAAAAGCACTACGGATGTTGGGGATCCTGCAGTGTGGACAGAATTCCGTGAACGTCTGACTTCCGGCGCCAGCACAAGAGGACTCCCAGGATCCAGAGTGGATGTTGGTTTTGGATTGTTCCGTGCGACTCCGAGTCGCGCCCCCACCCCACCGCTGCCTTTCGTGGCCCCGGCGCTTTTGTTCGCTGTCCAGCCGAGGCGCTCTGCCTGCGTCCCGCTCCGCTCCGCTGGCTGCCCCTCAATGAGGCCCCTCCCCTGTGGAGCACGGAGACCTCGGGCTGCGGCCTGCTTTGAAACCGCCCAGCGCGTTGGAGCACTAGCTCTGTGTGACCCCCATTATCAGCCAGACGAGGGACAAACGCAGGTCAAAGGTCATATGCAACAAATACAAACAAACAAAAATGTCTTTGTTATGGACATGGTTTTATTGATATATTTCGAGATCAATACCAAAATGATTAATAAACTACATCATGCCATGTGTACAGACGAACACAGAAGGCTTCTCAAGACGTCACCTTTAAATGTAGCGTGTTGTTCTTTGCTGACGGATGCTTTGCAAGTCATTTGCACAGTAGTCATTAGCGCAAATCGTGTTGAATAGATCAAAAGCAGCCACATGTGCTATTGCCATTGGCTTTTGCATGCATGAGTCGTAAAGACCAAAGCCAAGCCTTACACAAAGTGGGGCCACCGGGGGCCACCAGGGGCCAGTGGGGGCTCTGTATTCAGTGGCCACTTGGTAGTTTAGATTCTCCCTTTTCTTTTATGTGACTCATTTGCAAAGTGTTTTATATAGTGTTCAGCTTTCTGCGGTCCTCCTCTTTCTGTGTGTTTCTATACCTGTCCTGTAGTTCTCCCCTCCTTCCTCCCTCCCTCCCCTTTTCTGTGACCTGGCTGTAGGTGTGACCTCGCCTGTAGATCCTCAGATCTGTATTTCATCCCTGTTAGACCGAGGCCACAATTAGAGGGTGAAAGAGGTATGCACCCACCTCAACACACACACCTTCTACTCTCTCTCCCCCTCTACTCCCTTCCACTCTCTCTCCTGCTTTCCCTCTCTCTTGATAAGGGATGAGACAGTACAGTATGCCTGCAGCTCCATCTAAATCCAGTTGACCATTCCTCAAGCACACGCGCACACACACACACACACACACACACACACACAAACATATGCAGAGTTATGGCCCTTCTTGCAGGCCTCTCAGGGTTAATCCCTAACACATACACACACCCCTTGCCTCTCCTGCCAGGTCTTCCCCAGGCTAGGAGCGGGTGCAGGTCCCTAGGGGGCGCTCACACTGTAGGGGCTCGCCAGACACACCCTACACTCAGAGGAATCTGATCTCAGTTCAGCTGAGCACAACAGGAGTGGAGCAGGAATCTCCCTCACGCACTTTCCAACCCGGCATGCAACTGCTGATCTCCAGTCAGTGTTTTGCCATACCTGTCATACTGAGGTTAGTTATACGGATTCCAGGGGAACTGAGGTTACATCAGCTCAAGACGATTTGTTTGATGAGAGCTGGTGGAGAGGGTGAATCTGAAATTAGGGAGCTCCTCCAGGGCCTGACCAGGACAGTGTTTATGCAGCTGCCTGGATAATTGCTCTGAGTGTTTAAGAAACCATTAAAACTCTAAAGAACTCGCTAAGTCCCTGCTCCTCTGTCCTCTCTCCATCTCCCACTCCCTTTCACACTCTATCTAACTAACTGCTCCTCTCTTTCCTTCATGCTTTCTCTCACACCATTTCTCTCCCCCACTCTTTATTTCCCTCCCTGTCCCTCTCTTTCTCCCGTCTCTTTCTTCCCAATCTCTCTCTCTCTCTCTCTCTCTCTCTCTCTCTCTCTCTCGCTCTCTCTCTCTCTCACTCACACACACA
>JAOXYF010000020.1:3221507-3236214 GCA_028565775.1 Sternarchorhynchus goeldii | reverse complement strand
TGTGTGTGTGTGTGTGTGTGTGTGTGTGTGTGTGTGTGTGTGTGTGTGTGTGTGTGTGTGTGTGTGTGTGTGTTAAGGGGGCACAGGAGAGAGTGTAAGGAGATCTGTGTGTACATGGAAGCTTGAGCACCTTCTGATAAAAATCATCGAGAAGCCCATGTTATTAAAGACGCTGTGGTCTGTGTACATTACCAGGCCTTATGTAATGTACACTAATGTATACGGAGATATTGGGATTCGACACTTTCAAAAACAGTGACAGCTTTTTCAGGGAATTATTTAAAGAAAAAATAGACACATTTTCAGTTAAACCAAGCCATCACATTTCCAAATTGAAGTCCTGTTCTCTTTGTGCGTGTGTGTTTGTGCACGCGCATGTGTGTGTGTGTTCTTTGACCCTGCTGTACGTGTGACTGTGGTGTGTGGGCTGGTGTAGGGAGGAGTCTTGCCACGATGGTGGCTTGTGTGTTTAACCCCATATATCTGTGCTGAGATATTTGTTGTGTTTGGCTCTGAACGCATGCAGTGAGGTGTAAGGGCGTGCATGTGTATGTGGTTAACTCAGATTTGTAGGGTGTCGGCTGATAGATTTTTCTATTGGTTAATGGAAGCCCAGCTCATGAACTGCATAACATTACACAAGCGTTGTCTCCACTTTGTTAGATGGACTGATAAGAGAAAAAATGTTGACGTGCCGTTTGTCACAGACGTGTGCGTACGATTCTCTTTCATTCGTGTCCTCCCTCCGTCTCTCTCTCTCTCTCTCATTTGTACTGTCTCTCTCTCTCTCTCTCTCTCGTACTCTTCCCCTGGTGTGTCCTAGTCCCGCTCTATAACTTTTTTCCTGTCACTGTCCCTTTCACTCCTCACTCTCCCTCTGTTTCTCTAACTTGCGCACACACACACACACTCTCTCTCTCTCTCTGTCTTATTCATTCTTTCTCTGTCTCTCCATCTCTCTATCTCTGACCCTGATTAAGTTTTTTGATTTGAAAAGTGCTAAGACACTTTTACTGTGTGTGAAGCAACACATACCGCTGGGGCCTTTGACCAATCAGGTGTCGGTATGCTTTAAAAAAAAAAAAAAAAAAAATCCTCCATATATTACGTTCACTGAGTAAACATGTGACACACAAACGCTATGATCTATACAACCATTAAAATCTTAAAATTCAGTATGTCTATCTTGTTTCAGACCTCTGAAAGATGAGGCTCTATCTACCTATGCATCTCTCTCTCCCTCTCTCACACACACACACACACACACACTCTCTCAACCCACAGCTGTGTGTTGTCACTTCAGTTGTTTATGTCTCTGTTTGGGGGGATCAGTTCATTCCTGCTTACGTTCATGGATCACTTCATGGATCAGTACGTCTTGAACCGTGGGCTCTGGGGATACCTTCCCCTGTGTTTTTGGATTCACCAGTGCTGCTTTGTTTTTTTCTCAAGAAATAAAACCTTCATGTTGCTAAAGTTGCTGTTCACGAAAAGCAGCCTGAATTAGAAAAGCTGAGAGAAAAGCTAATAGCGCTTGGCTATAGTAACCAAAATAACTTCAGCTCACAGCTATGTCACGTGTAGATGAACTTTCATAATTAGCTTATGAGGTGAGAAAACTCTGCCTACGCTATGCTGTGTTTCCTAGATGCTGACCATGTTACCACCACTACCAGCTCATGGTACCATCACAGTCTGTGTTATATCTTTTAACTGTCTAAACACACGATGGGTACCTCTGAAGCGCTCACTGTAGGCAGGCATCACCCCAGAAATGTCATGGGTGTCCACACACCCCGGTTCTCTGAACTGGCTACACATTCGCCAGGCTGCATCGTATGACTTGCCGCATTTCACGGGTCATTCATCTGTGTGATGTCATGACTTTACATAGGAGCTTCACAAGTGTCGGGCTACTGGAGTCTTGGACCACCTTCAACGTCCTTCAATTACTGTTCCATGTAATTCCTTTGTTCTCTCCCTTTTTTCGAGGGGGAGGCCATGGTTTAGATGTCTTGAATTGCCCAGTAATTTCACTGTTTAGTCACAGCCAATTCGAAGCGTGAGGCGTCTTTCTGTTAGACAGGGAGCGAAGGGAGGCGTGGATGGCGATAGGGAGACAGGAGACGAGTTTTGATTCCCGTCCTGTTCACGCACACCCTAGTGCCTCTCCATCACACATGCTCGTGGTTATCATCCGTTAATCGCACAGTTTTTTAACGGTCGTTCCAGTAGTGCCCATAATGCACTGGGGCGACCCCGTGTTTTAAACACTTTCTCGAGCGCTCATGGGCCGTAAGTTTAAATAACGCTGTAAAACGCTGTAATGTGTGAACAGACCGGAGGCTTCAGGTGTTTGTGATTTAGCCTGTAATCGGATCATCACATCTGAGTGCCACGCGGGCGGACGCTGAAGTTTGAAACCAATACCACCAGAGCCACTTTAAGAGCTGCTTAACGGCGCCTCGCTCCCTGCACGCCCGAGTCTGCTGCACCCGCCCCTCCTCTGCCTGCCCGGGTCACGGCCATACGGGATTGGTGGGATTTGCAAATCAAATTAACATGAGCAGGGTTCTAACAGGGTAGATTTAACAGTACAGAGTCTTTTTCCACTGAGCAGCCTTCAGAGGGTACCTACCCTACAACAACCCAATGGCCATCAGCACGGTCTGGTGTCACCGGTTTATTACTGCGGGGAGAAATAATTAATTGATGGTCTTCAAATTTACGAGCGATGAGCGAGCTGTTGGGTCAGGCCATGCTGGCCCCCATGGGTTTTCTGGGTGTGAGTCTAATGCCTAAAGCATGAAGTTTCCAAACCTCATCTGAGTGCAGGACAAAGGCTCCAGTGTTGTGTGATGTTTGCAACTTTTTCCACCTGGAACAGAAGATATGACTAGAGATGTGAGATGGCTTCTGTGTTTGACAGTTTCGATTTTTTTCTCTTATTTAAACTGAAGGCAGACTTTATGCTTTCTGCCACTCCAGGCAAAAAGAAATCGGTTGTAATTTATTCTAAAACGTGGAAAACTCAGCTGTTCTTCCCCTCTGCTGAAAGTGTTTTTTTTTTTTTTTAGTGGACAGGTTGGTGTTTGCTTGGAATGACATGCACGGCTGCAACAATACATAACAGCTTCTTCTTCCTCTTATCCACTCTGTCTATATGCTGTCATGGCCATTTCTTATCATCTTGCTGTAATAATGCTCCTTTCATGGGTATTACAGAGCCATGTAGGTATTTGACGTTTAACACAACAACTCCCGCATTTTCTCTGCACTCCTTAAAATCATAGACTGCACGTACATGAATGGACAGTACGTCTTTGTAAAATCATCGGTGTTTGTGACCGATTGGGAAACAAAGAAGGAAATCAAGTTGTTGTTTTTACCCATTTCTGCATAAAAATACACAAATTTTTTTGTCCTTTTTAAATTTAGACCTTTATGTGTCACCTTTATTACCAATGAGAGCCTATGCTGACTCAACGGTAAAACAAAAATTCTGAGGTTAGGTGGTTTTCTGTGTTAGTATTATTCGAGTTATTTTGTAGTTGTTCAAAGAATTTTTTCTACATTCAGACATTAAGCACAGATGCACAAATTGTTTTTAAGTAGTAGATCGTTTGTGTTGTAATTAGTACCAAAGTCCTTACAGGTGTATTGAAAGTCTTTTGTTATCACCCAGTGGACGTGAGTGTTTAACTTTCTTTGATGAGTATATAGCGACTAGCAAGTTAGGCTTAAGTGACGTCTGAGAATGCGAAAGAACGAGACAGACTTTTATGTAGTGTGTTCACCATGTTGCTTTTGGGTAGGTAGAGTAATTCAGAACCGCTCAAATGTGTTGTGCGTTTATTTTTCTTTCTTTTGTGGCGTTTAATGTTGTATATAAACTGTAAATTTGCCGTGGAGGAGGTGGGAATTCTATTGCGAAACTGCAACAATATATTGTATAACATTTCATGTGTAAACCCAGCAATAAAAATTTATAATAAATATGGAATATATAGTAAAAACAACGAATAATGACAGTTAAGATAAAGCATTTGTATAAGTATCAATACATTACATATTTCAAAGAATGCATATTATAACCATTGGTCGGTTGGCCGTAAAGAGAACTAAACAAACCTCATTTATGCTGTGTATTTACCACGTTCATTTGGAGTGGGTGGGAGTTAAACAATTACTCTCCTTTTTCTCACTGGTGGCAAAATGCCGCTAAAAAACTATATGCTATGCAAAATTTATGCTTATGGAGAAAATCACTTCTAACTCGGAATATTACTCGGTCATTTTTAAGTGTGTAGGCTACAGCTGAGAATATGATATCTAGAACGTTTATTCTTGTTCATATAAATCGGTGGGCTATACAGTAACATAGTCCATTGTTTGCTTAGTAAATCGCATGTTTGTAGTTTTATTGGACTGTGTGTATATGTTCAAATGTTGTAACCGTAAATCATGCCTGCCATTGCTTTAAGCGTACACGCGCAAACGTACAGGAATTCCCGACGGGGAGAGCAGTTAAAATAAATTGACGGTAGCGCATGTCTTCTTCCCGCTGTTTCCTCTCGAACGTGGAGAAGTTATTGTTTACGGTTGCTGATGACGAGTGTAACGTGGACGCGGCCCCCGGCCAGGACTCGCAGATTAGGTCATTCTGTTCTGCGTAAAGTAATTCAGTTCTCAGTCAATCCACTGCAGTAAACACGCCAAATTGCAAACGTATAATAACAAAATTTTATATCATTTTTTCCTACATGCAGTGTGATTTCGAAGTAATGTAGCATAATGTTTGAAATAAATAGTTTATTCAACGAAATGAGTTTAAACAAACTTAAATTAAAATATAATAGAACATTGGCCTATAAAGACCGAATACGTCATAAGAGCACCCAAACTCTCGGTACTCCTTTAAAGTGAAGAATGATTTTTTAATCTTACTTTGAGCGTTTGATTTCAGATAACTCCTCTGCCGACTCCAAAAACAATTAAAACTCCAATGTATAAGTAGCCGTGATGATTGATGGCTGTTAAGATCTTGCTGATAGCCTGTGTTCACGAGGGCTTTAAGAGTCTCTCTTTTTTCCACGTGGAGGCAGACTCCCGACTTCACAGGCAGCCAGTGAGAGATGCTGTCGTCCTGCTGAATATTTGGGGGGATAAAATTGTGCTTGAGAGTCCTGGGTTCCCGATCCCTTTGACCTGGGCCTGCAAAAAACATTATGTGAAAACCAAAGATGTGAATCAGAGGCCCAGTATGAATCCAATTTGCCGGACCCCTCCAGACACGCGTACGTCTTGCTCAAATCTGACAGTCTGATCTAGATAACAGTTCTGATCTAACTTTTGCCATGTTCCCAATTAAACGATCACATTAAACAAGGAGAGCCGAGGTTTCGTTCTGGGACTTGAGCTTTTCTACACTGGCGGCTCGTATTGAGTCCGTGAGTGTTGTGGGGTTTTGACGGCTCCTGATGGACGTGTTGCTTTTTTTTGTCACTAACTTGAACACGGTCCTCCAGCTGGTTGATGTTTTGTCCATAAATCTTAAATTCATAACGCAGAACAGACCAAACAGTGCAAAGCGAGTGGGCAGGAAATATTTTACGTTACCGCATAGTCCTCGGTGAATTCATGTGTAGCTTGATATTGTCCACCTGGACAAAGCCTATATCGTCCAGGCTTAATATAATAATAATAATAATCCTCTATTTCCATTACCAATGAGCTGGGATAAGTGAATGGAAAAAGCAACATTTCTGAAACTTATGATTAACATTAAATTACTTTTAAATGAATTGAGATTTTATGGTCTAAATGACCTGTTTATTTTTGTGTTTTGCAGGCCTGTGTTCTTAACCTCTCGTCCGTTGGTTTAACAGTAACGCGAGCAAATCTTTTCTTCCCGGCGTGGTGCTAGTTAAAACAGCAAGAATTCAGGATAATAACCCCATGCCTGTTCAAACGTTGACCGAAGACAGCAGCGGTATTCTCTCGCTCTGGTAGCGGGTAAAGACGTGCGGGTATGCCGCTGTCAGCGCCGTCGGCCCACACCGCGAGCCGCCTCGTGGGACACAGTTCAACGCCGATCCCCTAGACGCTCCTCCACGGCTGGGTGATCGCGAGCGCTGTACCATGAAGCTCGACGTATGTAATTTCAGTATTTAAATTGGCAGGGGGCACCGATCCTGTCTGCTCCTCGAGGAGAAGCCCACCAGCCGGGCAGGGAAATGGAATGGTGACATTCGCCACCATCAACCTACGCTACTGATCTACTTGCAGATATATATTTAAAAAACATGAATTTCGGTTTTACCTTGTCCAACAGCAGGGCGAATTTGTCCCGCATTTTCCATCGGAATGGTATCAGGCCTGTAGTATTTCCCAAGATGGTGCTCATGTTGCCTTGCCACGGTTTCTGTCGTTCTCTCTATCAGACTTTTGTAGTTAATCAGTATAGTCTGGGTCTAAACTGAAACCGAGTCCTATCCGCGTGAGAGATGGGTTGTGAGAACTCTGTCAAGAACGATATGGACACAGGATAATGATGGAATCGTGACGCCATTTTACATTTCTGACACGATTAGAAAATCTGGTCCCTGAACAATCTTATCGTTCCCTCGAGCAGTGCGTGCCGCTCCAAACACAGAAAGCTCGTCTCCACTCCGAAACGCTCGGCAACAGGTTATCTAATGACATGATTTGCATTCGATACCGCTGGGATAAGACTTTTAAATTACACATCTTTCTCCATGCAGCTAGCTTGTATTACTTACATTTCTTTCTGTCTGTCTTTTCTCTGCCATTTCACAACATGCCATACCTAAATGTAAATAATGTAGGGATCACAGAGCTTCCAATATAATACTGAATATTCTAATATATTTTGAATGTAAAAAAATGTCATTAATACAAAGCATACGTTATTTCTTTGTTGCAAATAACATTATTTCAGCCAAAGATTATGTAAGGCATCAGGAAAGCTTATAACCTACTCTGTATCTGAAGGAATACATCACTTAATTTTGATATAGGTGAGACTCTGTGTTAACGGGTGTAAAGCTGAAAACTGAGTCCAGGTGATATTGTGGGCCCAAAGCCCAGTACAGAGCACAGGGTGATGTGGACTCCGGGCCTGTTTACTGGCTCTGACCCAGTACGGAGCGCAGGGTGATGGGGGGACTCTGGGCCTGTTTACTGGCTCTGACCCAGTACAGAGCGCAGGGTGATGGGGGGACTCTGGGCCTGTTTACTGGCTCCGGGTCTGTGAACGATGTCTGGCTGAGGGCACATTTTTCCTACAGAATCCGTGGGCGAGATCTCAGCCTATTTTTGTCTTTCTCCTGTTTCCTGCGTGCTGCTTTCCCCAGAGTGCATATGTGTGTTTCCCAGAGAAACTCTGAGTGAGTGTGTGTGTGTGTGTGAGAGAGAGCAAGCTTTTCTTTAATAAACTGTACATACACACAGTTGCACAAACAGAAATGCTAATTTTAATTCACTCTTGTGTGCACACACATACACGCGCACACACACACGCAGACCACACACACATGCCCAGAAACAAGTGCATTCATCCAACACTCAGCAGTATAATTCCCTGAACAGCTACTAAAATGTTTGCAACTTCACCAGGCGAGATGGGCCCATCATATCAGACCAGCGTACCACCATACAAAGCCCTCACATGCAGACCAGAACACTGTGGACTCTGTGGACATTGTTCAGTAAGACACTGGCCAAACTTTAAGGTCAAAGTGAACTTATCACATCTGGTCAGTTGGCTACAATTCTTTATCCCATGGTAATACATATAGGTCGAGAGATCCTCCCCCATACCATTGTCCTCAAAATAAATAAATAAACTTATCAGAGAGACAAAAGAGTTCTGTCCATTCAGCTTCAGTTTGGCCCACATGAAGACATGGCTTTGGTGAGAGTGCTGACGGCTCTGGGAGTGATGGTGGAGATTATGGGGTAGTCCAGAGCAGTGTTTTTGTCTGCTTTTAGGAACATGTCTTGTGTTTGTCACCCCTATTACCCTCGTGATATGGGGGTCCATTTTGTGTTGCGTGCTCTGTTACATCTCTCTCTCTCCCCATTTAATCCTCTGCATTCCATCAAGTGAGATGTACAAAGCAATGGACAAGAGAGGGTACTGGCAAACTTACATTTTCCAGGTCGCTAAAAGCAGAGAACATTCCTCATCCTGTTCACTGTAGTGGACATGGTTTTAGGCTGTACCTAACATGAGGCTGACATGGCTCGTATCATGTCCAACTGCTTTTTCTCACGTCCATTTATTCATAGTTTCTAGTCGGAGCCAAATGCGGACATGTGAACAAAAGCACGCTTTCTTTTTGAGAACGTTTTTTTTCCCCAAAGAGCGGAGGTTTCTACCTAAGAGCGGCCTCGCAGATAGCATCGTCCACTTGAGGTGGCAGAACGACTCGCTTGTGTAAACATTCGATGTTGAAATGAGAACAAACGCGGGGGTGGAGGCGCGCCGATGAGGGTTTGAAGCGCATACAGACTCTGAAATAACAGAACAACAGCGTTGTTCCAGCGTAGCTGTAGGACACAGAAAGCCAGAATACGGCGCCGAGACAGCCTGGCGGATCCGGGCTTGTCCCCACTGCAAAAAAACCCATCAATGAAACCTCAGTGTTGCATCAAAGTTCACAGATCGAATCTGCCTTCTGATGGTGAGAGCGCGCGCGAGAGAGAAACACCGAGAGAAGAACTAGCTGTCGGTCAAAGTAGAACGAAAGACCTTGCAGTGATTCTGAGATTAATGGCATCGCAGCAAGTTAACATTAACATTAAAATGTGAAACACTACCGTAAACCCAGCCTCGTTCTGTTTTGTGTGCCCGAAACTTACTCCACAGTTCTCCCCGAAACATTTTTATTCGCCTTACATTTAAAAATGATATTTTCAGTGTTCTGTGCACGTGTGAGCCCCTTGCATGTGTTTCTATAGGTACGCACAGCTGTTTTTGACTGCTTCAGTCAGCCGCCTCTGCAGTCCCTGTGTTTGATGGGAGCGTTCTGACAGCCTGTCGGTCGGGCAGGAGCGCGGGAGTCTCCTCAAAGCGGGAAAACACACCTGTACTATTTTTACTGACATTTCTGTGCTCGTACTTTGCCCCGACAGATCTGCCATTAGTAGTATTTATGGTCTCAGTACTCCATTAGAAAAAAAAACGTCTTTAAACTTAAAGTGAAGCCATCTTTACTGCGAGGTCATGGATTCGATTCCCAGGTAGAATACATACGGTCATAGTGATAAATATATGTAAGTTGCTCTGGATAAGAGTGTCTGCCAAATACTGTAAATCTAAATCTATATGAGAAACACCTTGTGGGTTTACAGTTACAGCTATAGCCTTTATGTTGCCATGCACAGTTTCTGACCACAACACCACTGCTGGAGATAACTGGATGATGGACCATCTGAAACCAGCAGCGCCCCTCGCATGTGTAAAACCCCCAGCAACACAGCTGTCTGATACATTAATACTAGGACTCCAATTACCATGTAAGCCACTCAAATAATACCCAGACAGGAGTCTGCCACCTCAGAATGTCCCGGAACGCATTACAATAATGTGAACACTTATTTCTGTAGCTATGTAATGTAATGCGCTACAGTTTAAAATTTAGTGATAACATTATGTACGAGGCCAGATGCTTCCACAAGTGGAGGCGTTCTCATTATTTCAAATTTGTTTCACCAAAGACAAAAACATTACCATGATGTGTCAGTTATGTCCAGGCCAAAAACAGCTCATAACCGCTGTAAACTGCTGTACAACAAACTGCTGTAAAGTTTGTTTAAAACTCATCAGTGTGAATGCTAAAAGCAAGCTCATTGTTAAAGACCCTTGTATGGAAGGAGTGCCCCAGTCCCTCCCAAAACAAACTAAACTGGATTTTCATGATGCACCAGGAGTGAAGGTAACTCAGCGAGAGATCAAGAGCCTTCTAGCAAGATACACAGTTGAGGAAATGTGACCATTGTTCACTGTAGAGTCACCATCATGCGCTGAAGAAGACACCAGTCTCAAGTAGAAATGAACCGCCATCAGACTGGAAAACTATTTGGAAACATGTTGTGGTAACATGGATTTAAATAAAAACAAAGATGGATGTTCTCAACGACCTACCCAGAATATAGAAAAGTGCAGTGAAATGCAGTCAATTTCTCAAAAAGATTTTGCAGCTCATGAAAACCCAACTGGCATTTAGAACCACACTTCCCTGTTGCAGTCCAGAGTGGAAGACATTTCCAGCCTGTTTCAATATCCTCAGCCTTTATGCTGAGGTTCTGTTGATCACCATCAAATCACAGACAGGTACTTTTTTTGCCATTTAATATTTATCTGCCCTGGACTTGGTTCCAGAGAAACAGGACATTTCCAACAAAGACCAACTCAAAGAAAAAGAAGCTCCATGCTTGCATGGCTGATGAAGGACGTCTGTCCGAAACGTGTGTGGTTCACTAGAATTTTGGATATCTCTACTTCTATTTCTACAGTGCGCTGCAATAACTCACCTGGGAAAATAAAAATTCCCCACTCACCCTCTCCGGGCGGTCTTTTTTCCTTCAGACTTCGGGTTGTCTTCCAGAGGTCTGGGAGCTCGAGGGTCCTGCGTAGCTGTTCCCAAGACAGCACTTTTCTGACAGAGTTCTCAAATGTTGTTCCTGTGATCCGGGGCTCACGGCCGTCAGTGCTCTTGTTACCACGGAAACCACTGTTGCCTTTTCTTTCCTTATCTTTTCTAGCTCTTCTTTCAGCCTTTGGTTTTTCGTGAGCTTTTCATGTTCATTGTTCCTGATGTTGCTATTAGTGCGGACTGCTACATCTATTACTATGGCCCTCTTCTGTGTATCCACCACTACTGTGGTGGTTAGCCATTACCATTTTGTCGGTCTGTATCTGGAGAGAGAGAGAGAGGGGGCGCTATATTTGTGCACATTATCTCGGTATGATGGGCTTCTTGTGGGCACGGGAACAGAGTAAAACCAGTTTATTGGACTAGACTTATATAGCTGTTATTATTATCTTCAGAAAGGTTCTCGGTATTTGTGAGATATGAGTTTCTTGCTTCTCCTTCAGTAAGAATTTGTGCAAATCCCAAGAACCTTAAGCATTTAGGAAAACGTAATTTTTCATAAGTTTAGCGTATCTGTCACATCCATGCAAAATCTCTTGTGCAGGGGGCTCTAGTTCTACCCCCACTGTGACTCTAGTGCAGGGGACTTTTATTCTGGAGCACAGTGGTGTTTTGATGTCCGTGAAGCAAAGAGACATCTTAGTCTACTCCAATCACTAACTTCTCATTGGATCCACTGTAACTGCAGTATGAAAGGAGACTGTGTAAAGACATTTGATTGGTAGCACACCATGAACTTTTGAGTTTCGATGCATTTACTGGAAGTCGTGCGTGTGTGATTGATGGAGTTTTATGTTGTCAGAATTCATTTTCAAAATGAATGTTTTTTCCAAAGGAAAACGTTAAAAAGCTGAAGACTTGTGGTGAACCAGAGCAGAGTTTGAGAAAATGGAAATGTCCCTTATGTCTCCAGCAGGACAGAGAGATGAACTGTGGTGATCAGGAAAGACCTGTGCACAACCTGTGTTCAAGACCAACAATAAAGGGTCAGAAGTGACGTGAATGTTTGGCATCGGCAAGCAGCTGATTTACTGTGTGCGCGAGTGTTTGCATGCACATTGTTTCCAATTAAAGCCTGGTTCAGAAGAAGAGCCAGTGAAAGAGGAACCAGAGCGTGTGATCCCCTGTAGCCCATCCTACAATGAGGTGTGTGTGTGTGAGTGAGGCAACGGTTTGTAAACCCTGTCAGGACGTCATGCAGTGCCTGCTACACAAACGCACACACGTACACACCTGGAAAGGTAAATGACAGGTGTGGGTGATCTCCCATTTGTGCTTATTTCTAGTAACAGACATTAAGTTCATTCAAGGGCCATCTTCACTCACTTTGGTTTCGTCTGCTCTGCGTTGGCAGGGCTACCACTACCCCCACGTATATGCAGGTCCCTTTAGGAGTTTTCTGCATCGGACATTCAGTTCACTAATATGATTTTCTGCAGAGTTTAAGACTGTTCTACTCTCTACACTTATAATTCAGTAAATGCTAAATGAAATGCGTGACTTGTTGGATGATTGAAACGATCAGGGTGTATTCTGGTTATTTTCTTTGGGAGCACGTTCACAGTTGGTGGAAATTCGGCACGGCTCTGACTTCAGAATCATACATATTCCTTTCCAATTACCATGTTTTTACATTCAATTGGTCTGCATTTTAAAGCATTTTACCAGTACGTAGACTTTTTAGGTATCTATAACAATCTTAACCTGGAGGACACATTGTTCCATTGAAGTTTGCTGAACTGAACAAGCACACATAGATTCTAGAGGTTTTTTTTTTTTAGAATATCCAGAATTTCAGCTCCAGAAGTTGCTTTAGGCTGCAGCATTTTTCTATTAGTGTTCATGTGTATTCATGCCAGCAAAAGCCATTACTGTCCATCATATTTTGAGGTTTTTTTGCCCCCTTGTATGCTCTCTCCCACACGCTATCTCTCTCTCACCCTTCTTTTTTGCCCCCTTGTACGCTCTCTCCCGCACTCTGTCTCTCTCTCACCCTTCTTTTTTTGACCATACACACAACTTGGGAACTCATCTTAAAGACCCAATGTGTTTACAGACACCCCAGCACTAATGAAACAATCCACTGACTGGGTGGTTCTGTATGGGCTGCCACAGCACACCAGTGAGAAAGGAATGGGAACAGAAGAGAGATTAATATGTGATGTAACTTTAGGCTCAGAAAGAGAAAGTGTTTGCTAACTCCCAGCATAGCTCCAAGAGATTCATGGAACTGGTTGTGTGTGGGAGATAACACTGACATCCTATGTACAGAATATGATAAATGTGTTTAGACTGTTTACACTTAAGCTATGGTCAGAACATTTTAGAGGAACGTTCGATAGTAGTTAATAGCACTTTTTTTTTCAAATAAATTCTACAGAATTATGTAACTGAAACTATGATATATAACATTTTGCATTACATTTGATGTACATGGCTGTTTTTTTTTCTCTCCAATGTTTGCACTTTTTGCTTTAAAGCGAATCTAGTAAACTCTCCTACCACTTATCAGTAAACTAGGTCTGCTGTGAGTGAACAGCAGTGTATCTCCACCAACGAACGAGTGAGAACGAAGCCTGGCGGGCTATCGAGTTAACGTTATTTAGCAACTTCAGGACTAATTCGATAAACAAACATTGTTTGCTTCTGTTTGCGTCAAAGAAATTACTTCAGCGTATTCCACTGGCAATGCAGTTCGGGGGAGTGTTCTGGGTGGCCTTAGCGTGAGTCTCTTCGTTCAAACCGCGACACAGTCCGATGCCCAGACTTAATAATGTGGCAAGACCTCAAACGGTCCACTGCGCCTCACGCAAACAACCAATCACGCGCTCACACGCGCGCGCGCGCACGCACACACGGGCCGACGTGAGTCCCCGATGGCTCCCCTCTTTGAATATGCGTGTTTTATTTATCTTATTTTTCATTTATAACGAAATAAGGTTTAATGTATGCACATATTATCTGTACCATTCATATTCGTGGGATACTTTTAATATTACAGTACTAACATGTTTTTGCTTTAATGTTTGTGTATTTTTGTAATAGTTATGTTTCCCTCAAGAATATATCGACATCATGTGATTTGTTTGTGATTTCTTTGCAGGACTTTGTAGCTGTGGCCCTTGCCTGAGACATTTGTGACATTTGTGCATGAGAACATAACAAGAAGATATATTATCATTTAATGCTGTTTTTATTTCAAATGAGCCAATGTAATTTTATTTGTTATCATTTAATGCCACTTTTATGCTTTGTTGTTTTGTTTCCAGTTGAGCTGCTCTATGCAATTTAGTTTTTGGTCTTTTGTTCATGTACTCGGAGACTAAAAAGGGGTCTGTGTGTGTGTCGGACTCAAATATTCCACAAATGTTTTGCGACCGTTTTGTAAAGTGAGTGATCTCTCCCCTGGTCCTCACCCATTCCCACATGCCTATTTACGGGTCACTAGCCAAACTCTATATCTCCCTCTGAGCCAGAGCAGTCCCGTAGTCCGAAGTCACAGAGCGCCCCAGAATCCAGCTTGGCTAAGCACGCATTCACGTCCGGTGGGCTGAATGACGGTCGGAGTGGATCCAATCCCGTCTGGTCTGCTGGCCTTGTGCACACCCAGCTGTTCCCGCCACAGGGCCCATGCTAATCTACCAGCGTATTTCTTCTCCCTAGTTAATACGTCAAATAGGGATTTGCCAGGATGCTTTGAGAATAAGGACTTTAATGCAAAAATGTTTGATCAGTCTGATGTCTAGAGTGGTCCGCTGTGCTCAGCAGTAATCTAATCAGGTCAACTGAGTTATACCATCTACACCGGCTCCAGCTTGATGGTATATCTGTTGTGAATGTTCCTGTTTATAACATGGATGAGTGGTCCTTAAGGGCAAGTTTATCTGTTGCAGTTTCTACAGTTTAACACAGTGGCAATACAAAATGCTTTACACCTTTGTAAAATAATGAAATGATAAAGCATTTTACATCCTGACATCCATCACCTCAGAAATGTTGGGGGGGGGGGGGGGGGGGTAAAAATT
>JAOXYF010000020.1:3208373-3221497 GCA_028565775.1 Sternarchorhynchus goeldii | reverse complement strand
CCCCCCCCCCCCCCCCAAAAATTGTAGTTGTGTAGAAAAAGACTAAAATACTGAAATTGAAATAATAATAGGAAATAAAATTTTAAGTAATTTTACTGAATACATTCATTGGCTGCTTATTAATTAAGTAATTTTACTGAAGACATTCATTGGCTGTTTATTAATGAAATAATTATACTAAAGACATTATTTGGCTGCTTGTTAATGAAGTTGTTTGAGTGAAGATTTTCATTGGCTGACAGGGAATTGGCTGCGTTTCCCACCTTTTAATTATTTATTAAAAATGTAAAAATGGTGCGTTTTTCATCTTTATCCATGTGTTGCACCTTGTTTATTGTGTGTGTGTGTGTGTGTGTGTGTGTTTGGGTGCAGACATGTGCGTCTAACGTGCATCTTTCTTTTCCTGGTGTCAGGATGCTAGAAAATGTGTGATATACCTTCCAGAAAAGACATCGTCATATTTTTCCGTTGTGTTTGAAAACGTCCTCAGAAGGGGACACAGGCCTTCACAAGAATAAATCACCCTCCAGCCTGTAGGAGAGACTGCTCAAAGCCGGAAGAGTCGTAGACGGCCTGAGCTGACCTGAGAAAGTCCAGCTGCAGGGACGATAATGTGGTGTCTCCAGTTTCCTGGCCACTACTACTACTGTGTGCATTTAGGCCAAGGGAACTGGCTGAACGTTCGAGTCTTGCAGATCTGCAATCAGCTCTTTCTGTCTGTATTGTCATGTTCATTGGGGTATGAATGTGGCAAGATGATCCTAGATCAGCACCCTAGCTCAGAGGCATTCAGTTTATATGAATCTCTTATCTACAGCTGCTTGTAATATGGGAGCAAAGACTGATATGGGAAAGATCAATTATGCCCATAGCCCATGCAAACACTGATAACTTCATGTTTTTTTTCCCCCAGCTTTTTAAAGAAAACCTCTTTCAGAGTCACTTAGAGCTCAGTGTGCAGTGCAGGAGAAGAGCTGTGATTTAAGCCTCTTCTCCAAAACAGTAAGTGAAGGGAGGGTCAAGCAACGTTCCACTGCCTGACCCTAGGAGATATACAGCAGAGGTCAGAGGTCAGGCAAGGAGTCCTCCTTTACATTAGCGAATTCTTCAGCTCACAATGTCTCAGTCAACTTGACCCTTCATAATGAGTTAGTAGAGGCAGGAGAAGGAGGAAGCGAGGCAGATTACCAGGGATTGGAGCAAATTTCAACCCTAAACCTCAACCCTAACGCAGAGAGATATGCAGCAAGGAGTGTGGATTAGCAAAATGACTCCAGTAACACCGATACGCTGCGTTATGATCACGCTGCCTTCTGTTGAGCCCATCCGAGTGCTGCTCCGTGACTCTCAGCTCTGTAGATCATCCTGCAGGAACGGGCGGCGAGGGAAAAGTCAGGGGACCTGCAGTCCTTGTCGAATCTGGTGCTAATCTGGTGCTAATCTGGTGCTAATCCGTGTCTAAACACATTTAGTTCATGAATGCTATCAGGACTGCAATATTAGAGCATGTTAGATTGTGACTGAAGCAAAACTCTATGGCAGAAAATCATAGTATTAGCAGCAAAGTTCGAGATGCCTCGTACAGTCTAATGTGTGATTAACACTAAACTGGCAGTTTGTAGTTCTTGAACAAAATGTGTAGATTCTGTTATAATGCAGCATACTGATGTTCCATTACCATGTAGTATGTTGACATTCTGCAAGTACACTGAGTAGTACTTGCAAGCTGTGTGTTGCTGCAGAATTTTTGATCCAGAAAGCAACGTTTCATAGCCAGATTTAGTTCATAGTCGTCGGTGTAGCAAACTTTGTCAGGTCTGGGCAGTCAGTTGTTTGTGTTCGTGTGTTTGACTTTCCAGAACAGAAACCCTGTGTTGGAGGCACAAAGACAAAATCAAAATGTTTTTTTGTGTTAATATTGTTTATCTTGAGCGCGTGTAGGGTCCGGCGGAAGTGCAGAGCCTCCATTGGTTCGGGTTGGGGTTCCTGGGTCAGGCTTCATCCGTGTCCTCCGCCCGCCCGCCCACCTGCGTCTGTTGCCAGGCGTGCTGGCGGATCTCTGAATCTTACACACAGGCTACAGATGCTCTTTAGTCGCCTCTTTACAGCAGGAACAGGCACAGACGCTTTTCTCTAGCAGTTCGGTTGATCCGTTTTCCGAGCTGCTGTTTAATGCGCTGGGGCCACATTGTTGCAAGATTTAAGACAGATGGAGTCCGGGGGGCCCTTGACTCTCTTCCTCATGTTGGATGTGCTGATCATTTTAGCACAAGTTACTTTTTTTTCCACCTCCAAATTGCCCTGGAACGTCATATTCTGTTACCATGCAGTTTGGAAAACTATCTTGCTGTTAGCTTGGAAAAATTGGCCCCGGCATTTTTATCTTGCGCTACTGAAGCTAGCGTGGAAGTCAACAGACATACCGCGAATACCTCTGACTAGGCCATGCTAAACGCAGCTGAAACGATGACAAATCACATTTGTTTATCCTCGACCAACTCAAAGGGGGGAACACGTACACAAATAATTAAACCAAGCACTTTCTTCTCTTTATAAACCCATTTTGTGCCTGGAGACCAAACAAATCTGCTAATTCATTCCACATGTATAACAGAGGAAGGTGAAGCAGATGTGTACCACATTACCTGCCTCAGGCCTGGTCTGGGGTCAGTTTTTCCAGTCAGAGTTATATAATGTTTATTAGGATGTGAAAAGTAAAAACTGACTGTAGATCAGTGATTGTAGAGGGGGTTCAGACTACTGCTACAAGTAACAATTCTGATACACACCCACTGAAATTTAAAATGTGTCATTTTTAAAATGTACCAACTGGGTGTTTACTGGAAAGTGAATATTAGCGCGTAACGTTTATAAACTTTTTCACACAGCTGACAGCAAGGGTTACGACACTGACAAATAAAACCGTATCCCATCAGTACCTCAGAGCCTAACCACACACCCTGTGTCGCCAGTTCTGCAGCTGATTATTAAACAGTGTGGATGGACATATAAGCAGACGGCGAAACACATGAACAAAACGATTTGTTTTCTATGCCTTGTCTGGTGTAAGGTTTAATGTATTCTTGAGCATTTATTCTTGAGCATTCTCGAGTATTTTTGATAAGCTTTTAGTTCAAATTTACTGAATCTCCTACTAGTATATTAGATTGATTGATTAATTAATGCAGTTTTTGTTTTTGTTTTTGTATTTTTTTTAATGTATCCCATTTTTACGCACAAATTCAGAAACTCAGTTCACCGAAATCTCTGTACGGCAAAACTAAATGACTCGAAGGAAATGAACTCGAATAACAACAAAAGTATAACCTTCAAAATACACAACGAGCAATCAAAAGAACTCGCTACTGATCATCAACTAAACAGTAGTAGAAAGAATGGAGATGAGTTAATTAATGCGCAAAGTCAAAAAGTATAAATATTCATGTGATATCTATAAAAAGTACAGGCGAGTCAGTTCGGTAGTAAACACATATCCACACTGTATTCTCTTGTTTATTGAAATGCAAATGAGCATTTGTGACAAACATTCAAATCAAAGTCAGCCGTTCCGTTGGAAGTGTTTTGTAACACATAAAGGGAAAAAATGCGAATTTTTCTGCGCTGCCCGGACTTGGCACGAATGAATAACTTCATCTGCATCACAGTAAGTGAGTCGCAGTAAGTTGAACGTGGCGGAAGTAACGCACCTATTCACGGGCGCGAATATTGCGGTGCAAACCGACGTGGTTTAAAACGAGGACACGAGCAGGACGCTCTGGCTCCCCCTGCTGTCTGCGCGCTTGTTCAAGCAGCTTCAATGCTTGACTGTTGGTTTCCATGTGCCCCAAAAACACCACTGAGATCTCATGAGTCATGGGTGATGAAGGACAAGCAATATAAAGTGTCCTACTAAAGTGTTGGGCTCCCAGATAAAGTTACACGATCCAACTAGTTAATGTCTGTCCAATATATCTGCAGTGCATCTGGTCAGAAACACAGGCACTTTGGACTGAAGCTCCTGCCACAGTAATTAACAAAAGTGTTTTCTAACTGGCTTTACTCAGTATTTTTATAAATGCAAGTATACTGGCTATTTCATTCAGTACATTCATACCTGGCTATCATTCAGTACACCCATTAAGTACTCCCACACCTGACTATTATACAGACATCCTCAACCTGACTGTAACACGGAGCAACACAACTTTAACTTGTTTTGCTTCTCAAACAAAAATATGTGGAAAATATGTAGTCTTCACAATTTATGCTAATTGCGAATCTATTTTCAGGAATTATCACGTATAGTTTTTGTGTGCAAATGTATTACTTATTCATAAATAATGCTGTTGATACATTTAAAATGTGTACAGATATTCTTCTAAATGTACAGTGTTTGGGTTTTGTTTATGTTTGGCCTCAGGAACATCACTCCTCAGTGTCCAGCAGCAACCTGCTAGCATAGAGGAAATCCCGTCTCCTTGGTAACGCTCTTCCATGCTATACATAATGAGATATGAGTATACTGAGGAAAAATAATTACAGGTGGTAGAGAAATTCAGAAAACTATATATGGATTCATCGTGCAAAAATACATAATAGGCAGGTAATTCTTGTGGAAGCAAAAGCACTGTTGACTAGTGTAATTTGTATCAGATGAATATTGCGTGTGTAGGTTGAATGTAAATTTTTGCCAGAAATAATTTTCCTTTTGGAAACTGCAGAAAATGTTTGTTGAATTGTGATCAAAGTATCAGAACCGGCTTGGGGGCGATTGTCGTGAAAAAAACAAAACAAAACATAAGGTAATGTGAATCCTGCCATCTAGTGGTCACAGTTATCCACTGCATGAGCAGCAGTGCATGTCCAGTGTCACAAGGGCCCAATAAAGTTCTGCGAGAACTAGCAGAAGGGGCATTAGAGTGATTTAGTAGTGAGTGCCTGAGTGCACCCATGGCGTTGGTGTGTGCCGGAAGGCGGATGAGCCTGGTTCCTTGGGCACAGGTCACTGACCTCTGGTGATCTTTGTGGTTGGGTGGCTGAACAGTGTATATCTCTGGTCTGACATGTGAAACCAATAGACAGAGATATTAGGGAGCATTACTGAAACAGTCAGAGTATATGAGCCATATCCTTGCCCTTTGGCTCTGTGTGTCTCTCCCACTCAATCTCACACACAGGAACTAAACATGCTAACCGTGTACACATTACTATCTCACGGGCAAGAACTCAGCGACCCAGTGTACGAGATGATTTGGCCTTAGTCAAAACTGTGTGTGTGAAAGAGAGAGAGAAAGCAAGAGAGAGAGAGAGAAATTGTGTGAATCAGCAGACATATCCTAAAGGGGAAAGTGGAAGGAATCCCAGTATGTATTAGCTATCTATAGCAATGGTCTAATAATACTGCAGTATTTCTGGAATATTACAGGAATGTTAACTTTGAAGAAGAGTCCAGAGAACAGTCAGTACTGCAGTTCCTCTGGGAAACATGGTGCTTCCTAATTTTCATATTCCACCCTGAAGGAAAAGATAATGTGGTTCAAATGGTCAATTCAACAATACATCATTTCAACTATACAGCTTCAGACATTGTGTTTACAGATTTATCACCATTGCTCAATAGCAATGAAGATCAAAGACTTCCTAAAATTGTGTAGATATTGAGATATATTCACGTTTTAGGGGAATACAATCAAGACGCTTTCAAATAGTTAAACATTCGGGAAAAGAAACAGTATGCTTGGTTTTTATGAACCAGTGTTTCCCTACGGCACAAAAATGATTAAATGAATTCCATCCATCGTCATTGAGAAGGTCAGAGAACTCATAGCAGAGAAAGCTGTTGTTGATTTTTACCAAATCAGAAAAGAGTTTCAAAACCTTACACACAATAGTTTGACTGCAAGCAGGTGCTGTTGATGCTAGCGCTGAAACATTGAACTTGTTACCGGTGACCTTTAAACGACGGTGGCTTGTTGTTGAGGTGCAGGGGCTGACCTGAGGCACTTGTGAAGATCACCGACTCGTGGCCAGGCTTTTGAGGCCAGAAACCGAGGCCGTCGCCTGTAAGCGGCCCTTTAAACACAACGGACCAATCACGTCCGACCTCGGCGGCCTGAGTTAAAGTGAGTGCAAATCTGAAGCCCAAACCTGAAGGATCTACAATGGTCCCGCAGGAAGGAACCATCCTGGGTCCCTCCTAATACGGTCAACGGTTCAATAAATGCTTTTCAAAAAATACCAACAGCCACTATCTTTGTTGGTTAATTATAATTACAAAATGTTGTATTTTATGGTCCACCCAATCAATATTAATAACAACAACACAAGCATCTCCTGTGTTCCTGGACTGACTTTATGTCTCTGACAACCTCACCTGGACAACAGAAAACACTTGTGGTACATCTGGATAAGAGTTTCTGCTGTAAATGTTGGATCCACTGAAGCACAGGAATAAGGAGTTAGGAGTTAGGAAACTTTTAAGGGTGACAAAGATGTATATGTTCCACTGTGCTTGGTTACATGGTGTAATTGATTTATTAATCTGCTGGAATTGTTAATAAACTTACCAGTTAGTCTTCTGTGTGTGTGTGTGTTTGTGTGTGTGTATTTCTTTTTTGGCTCCAGTCATGTGCTTCACCCCCTCAACCAATAGGAACGCAGCTTCCTGGCCTCAGTTCCGTTTAAGTGCCCTCTGCACGTCCAGATATAAATATGAATATGAATAGGCTTTTGCTGTTGTGCATCTTTTACATGCTGTGACTCTGGGAGTTTGAAAGTTTGCGACGCTCTCTGCTGCCTCGTGGGGATTCTTTAGAGAGCGAGTGCTGGACAATGATACTGTCATGGCAGGCCTCACATTTTGGGTCCCATTTCAGGCAAACGTTGGCCCCTCCCGCTTCCCCCAGTCTGAGAGCTGCCAGTCTGAGCTGAAAGAGTCGCTCACAAACATGAACACAAAGAACAGGGGTAACGGGTGGGAATAGGGAGCGTTTCCAGGGTAACCTGCCCGTAACCCGCTGAAGTTACTACTAATCTTTCTCTCTTTCTCTCTCTTTTTGTATGATTCTTTCTCCACCTCTCTTCCTTTTTCTCTCTTCCTCTGTCTCTCTATCTGTGTCCCTCTCTGTGTCTGTCTGAGCTCGGTCAGTTGGTTTATTTGGTGCAAGCCCTAGTCCTGCAGCTCGCCCACTGCACAGGAAGCTTGAAAAACAGCTTAAAGATGAAGAGCGCCTGTCTACCCAGCCATTAGGGGGCGCCTGCTGCACCTGGGGGATCGTCCCCGGTCCTGAAGTACAGTCAGTCTTAATAAGATTCAGCTGTAGTGACTGTAGCATTTATACTACAGTGGAAGAACTGCTAAAAAGTTAAGTACTTAATGAATAAGAACTCCTTAGTACGTATCTGTGCTTTGTTGTGTTTTTTGTACGTTTTTAAATTTATCTTTCAACTTCTTTTTAGTCAAATTAATGTATTTTGAAACACTTTCTGAACACTCCGGATAAATATAAATTTTTATATTTAATATATTTATATCTGATTTGGAAATGTCTGTGAGAGGTAGATTGCGCAGATAGCCCCGCCCTCCCTCATGCTGTGTAGAGTTCAGAATGTTTAACGTCATCCTCCCATTGGCTACGTGCATCCTAGCGGGGACCGCCGTCGTCCGACTGTAGCCGCAGGAGGTAAGGCATCTCTCAGCACATATAGGATCAAAGGGCTGATCTGAGATCAGATTTCTGTGACTCCTAACGTGTTACGCGTTTCCCTTACAGCAGACACTGGCAAAACCAGTGTCGGTCTCAGTTATCTTTGATCTCATTGTTAGGTTTCTCTCATGTCATTGTCTTTATCTGTTTGTATACACACACACACACACACATATAACATCTGGCCTGAGACTGATGTTGTCTGGGATCTGTTGAAGCTACACCTTTAGCTTACAGGTTCCAGTTCCAGGTGCCCTTATCACCACTGGGACAAGCTTGTTGTTCACCTTCCACATTCTCACTATTCTTCTTTCAGTCCATGTTGTTTTTCCAAATTCTCAAATTCCTTCCTTTGGGTTTTCCCTTCAATTGGGACCTGATGTATCTATTACTCCTGCTGTTTTCTGCATATTATCTACTGTCCCAATGTCTGGTTGGTTCACCACTATTTGTTTATCTGTCTGGATCTGAAGGTCCCACAGGATCTTAGCCTTGATGTTCTCCTCGCTGGGGGCCATTGCTTGGGCGTAGTCACGGATGCTCTGGATGATGATGCTGGTCCTTTGCGTCTCATTCAGGCTGCCATAGTCTTGGGTGGAGGAGCTTGGGTGGAAGGCCCCATATACAGGTTGTCCAAAGCATGTGTGGCGTTTCATTGTGTTACGCTCTATCTGTGTGTGTTTATGGGTATATACGTTTGTACTTTGTTACCAAATGTTTTGTTGTAATGCAGACATGCGGGAATATTTACTTTGTATATGTGCAGTTATTATTGCAGTCGTTGCCTACCGTCTCGTCTCCTCTAGGTGGCGTAAGAGTGCGTACATGTATGACAGTGCCATGGCGGGAGCATTGGGGAAGGAGCTAGTGTGTGGAAATGCAATGAGGAGGCAACAAAGCATTCAGAATGTACTGACGTTGCTATAGAAACAGAAGCTGTTTCCCGGAGACGTCTCTAGCATCCCTCCAACTGTCGAGCCAAGAGGACGCGGCCTTCACCCTCTACCCTGGACCCACCCACATTTGGAAGGTTCCATCCGAGACAGAACAGGGGTGCTTGAATTTTTTTTTTTTTTTTTTTTTTTTTTGACACCGTCATAGAAAATAGACAATGGCAAAAAGACAAATTTCATTAGCCACCTGTTTTATTGGATCACAAAAGTGATGCTTTACAAAGTAAGAATCAAGAGAAGAATATTGATCAGAGAACCAGAGAGAGAGTAAGAAGGATGGAGCCATAAGATGATAACAAAAAAAAAATCACTTTACTGCAAAGATTAGGACAAAAAAAAAAAACAACAACAACAAAAAAAAAAAAAACAGTCCACTACACGTTCACATGATTGGCTGGGTTTCCCTAATCAGCCAATCCAGTGCCTCTTTCTTGCCCTGCCGCTCCAGCTCTGCTCCAATTATCTCTTGGCATTTTCTGTGGTAATCATTCAGCCAATCCCGCTGTAGGAGAAGAAAAAGAAGAAATGAAAAAAAAAAAAAAACATTTCCTCACTACACAGATATTCGATTATATGAAGTTAATTTATTTTGCATATGCATTGTTTGTTCCTCCTAGAAGCCTATACAGAAAGAAATCAAATGTATTTCGAATGTAGTTCGAAAAAAGTCATGACTCTTTTCATATATACCGTTATAAAAGAAGGATCTTGTATAAGAATTCACATAGTGTTAAAATGACAAAATTATTATTAAGAGTGTTTTATTATTAAATCACAAACTCTCTATAAAACAGTATGCTTTTATAATTGGTGTGTGTGTGGGAGTGTGTGGTATGTTTGGGCAGACATAATGTATTTGGATGCGTGTGTGGGTGTGTGTTTGGGCGAGTGTGTGGGTGTGTGTTTGGGCGAGTGTGTGGGTGTGTGTTTGGGCGAGTGTGTGGGTGTGTGTTTGGGTGAGTGTGTGGGTGTGTGTTTGGGTGAGTGTGTGGGTGTTTTAGCATGTACCTCTTTCTGTGTAAGCAAATCAGTGCAGATCATTTTCACCTGGATGGGGGCCAGGGTGAGAGGCTCAAATGTTAGACTGCCTCTGTTCCTGTAGTTATACTGAGAGAGAGAGAGAGAGAGAGAGAGAGAGAGAGAGAGATAGATGGAGAAATGGAAAGACAGATGGGGGGAAAGAAGAAAGAGAGGGAAGCAAATCAAGGACAGTGTTTTAATGATATGGCAAAAATAGAAAACATTCCCAAAGAACTTTCCCTACAAGTGCAAATGTACTTTTCTGACCACAATATGAGACTCTAAACCATGCCAATGCGTTTCTGTTTAGGGATGCAGATGATCCAGACGTTGCTGTTCAAGGTTCTTACTTTAGGGTTTGTGGGAACAACCAGAACAACGTTTTCCAGTCGAATGCCAAAGGAGCCGTCCTCATAGTAACCGGGCTCTACACACAGATCACGAGAGAGTGAGCCCATCTCCAAATCATTGCAATGAATGGAAATTGTGTTATAGTGCCACCTAGTGATGTGAAATGGTATCACAGCAACAAAAATGTTCCAACCCAGCTGTATATATCTGTGACAAAAGGTACAAAAGATGTAGCAAAGCCCTGGCTGTGTGTGTGTATGTGTGTGTGTGTGTGGTCTCCGTACCATCACTCAGTATCATGCCTGTCTCCAACGGCTCATCGGCGAAAGTCTTGTAGCTGATTCCACATGGGCCCTCGTGCACATTGAGGAAGCAACCCACACCATGGCCTGTACCATGCAGGTAGTCCAACCCAGAGTCCCACAATGCCGAACGGGCGAACGAGTCCAGCAGGTGTCCTGCATACACGTGCGCACAAGTTCAGTCGCATATGATTAGTTGCCATTGGAGATGAATGCACAGGTACGTACAGCTGTGGGAAATAGGACAGTCTGCGGTGATCATGTACCTTTGGTTCCGTTGGGGAAAACCGCAGCGCTGACAGCAATGTGACCCTTGAGGACGTACGTGAAGCACTCCTGAAATAAAGCACAAGGGGAAAGGCTTTACAAGAGAAAAAAAAACAAAAAAAAAACAGACCTTACTGCAATACCTTTAACTTACTGCAGATGGAGCCAGAGGACAGGGAGCCTTCAAGTGAACAGTCTAATGAGTTTCTCTGGTTTGCTTTAGGAGTTCTCAGAGCACATGTGACTGTAAAGTCTCTTAGACTAAAGAGAGGTAATATAATATAAATCTTTTCATAGATTTCAAAGGTAATAACTGATCTTGGATCAGCTTCTTTGTTGTTAAAGCTTGAAACGCTACGTCTAGTCTTTTGGTTCATCTATGGTGAGGGAACAAGAGAGATCTGTTCACTTGAGCCTAATTAACTTGAAACTGAGCTTGTGTGCTTTGCTAGCAGGGAGAGGCCAACACCCCGCTGGGTTCGTCACACAGCTGTGGGGCATGCGGCAGCGCTACCTTCTCGTAGTCCGTGGGAGTCCCGAAGTGCACGGTGCGGGTCACGTCTGTTGTTCCGTCCCTGCAAACGAGACGTTGCAGCGGTTAAACATGACTCACGGCAAAAAGCTTCACCTCTTCCTGTTACAACGCAGTTCTGTACCAAAGCGTTTATTTCAAGCTAATCAGATTGTTCAGAGGATAAGGGGTACTATTATGTAGTGCTGAATGCTAATAAACGTTTGATAAATGCCCCCTGGAGGAGTAACGTGGAGTGGACGTACATGTACTGTGCCCCGGAGTCAATGAGGTAAACTTCGGCAAGAGACAGAGTCCGGTTGGTCTCTGGTAGAGGCCTAAAACAACAAAAACAGTTCCCACACATAACTAGCATTACAACATAACACTGGCTAAAGGTACACCAATCATATAATTACGTGGGATTTGTGAATCATTTATGAACATTGTTAATGCTGTAATCCTAGTTTGGCTCCAGCTATAATAAATGTTTCTTATAGATTAAGGCCAGATTAAGTCTTGGAATTGGTAACAATTGAATGGATTTGTGCCAGGACTAGGATTAGTCTACATGGGTAGAACTGGGATTAACGAGAGCTCACCGATAGTGGATGATGGCACCATTGGGTCCAACGCTGGAGATGGTAGGAAAACTGAGGCCAACAAAGTCCTTCTGCTGACTGGAGGCAAAGAAAATTTTATTTTATTTTTAGAGGGTTTTATTTTGTTTCTATGTTCACACAGTGAACACGTCATAACTGCATTCTTCTAGATTAAGTTGTCACATCATTCTCTATATTGTTGATGAACAACACAGGTCTTACTGTGAAAAGAGCGATTATTAGCAAAATCCTTTGCAGAATTCAAAGAATCTCAAACTGAAAATCTCAGCTCTCAATTTGATTGGTTCTTACCGCTTCCAAAGGGGAGGATTTATGGCAGTTATTTGATGGTACGAGCTCAGGTGGTACCTTGCAAATAAAGCTCAGCTCTTAACTTTAAAAGCACTGTTAGCGATTTTTACCGAGGGAGTATTTTAAAGTTAACAGCCGTGAGGGCTTACATTCACTTTTACATTCACATTTGATCGTTCTGAGGTGAACAGTTAACACGTTACGCTAACAGTGACCTCTCTAAAAGTAAAAAGACCGGTGTAATCTTAGCCACTTGGCACACTCAAAATCTTAAATTTATACTTGAAATCCTGACTGTGTGGTAACATCTCCTTAAACGAGACTGTGAGCTCTTGTACAACGGCGGCCGTGCTGAGTCTCCGTTTGTTTTGGATAAATCGTACCGTTTTGTTTTGGGTAAATTGCGACAGGCATCCTCCGAGGACACGGGCGTGCACGAGGACAGGCGTGCACGAGGACGCCCGTGCACGAGGCACAGGTGCGACGACTCACCTGCGGAATTCCTCCGCTTTATCTGCAGCCGATATCTCCGTGACTGTGCCTTTGGGAATCTATAAAACAATAAAACAGGTACAGGTTCTCCACAGAGTCCACAGTGCACTCATACACTTTGCACAGGCATATTATTGTACATATTATTGTTCTTATGCTGTTTGTACTCTGTGCCTTCAGTGCAGGTTTAATTGGATTGGCTGATTACAGCAGTTTGGGCTGTAGAAAGACACTGTGTATAATGGGAAATGTATCTGGAAGCAGTTTCCTTGAACAGCTAATGAAGGGCCGCTGTCCAAAGGTTTCTCTGGGAACCTAATGTCATTCTATTATTTTATTACCCCTAATTACAGTATACTGCAGTTTATTCCCTAGTTTATTCCCTATGTGTGTGTGTGTGTGTGATATATATACTCTTCAAATAATACTGTGCAGTATATGATTGTGGCTGTTGAACAGAGGGTAAAGAGGCAGGTTGGTACCTCTTTCTCCAGCCAAGCAAAAAGCTCACAGAGGGCTACAGCATCTTTGATCTGAAACAGCAGTCAGCACACAACAGAGCACACGTGAATGCCACGCCCCCCCCTCACACGTGAATGCCACGCCCC
>JAOXYF010000020.1:3194602-3208273 GCA_028565775.1 Sternarchorhynchus goeldii | reverse complement strand
ACACACACACACACACACACACACACACACACACACACACACACACACACACACACACACACACACACACTCTGAAGATCACCGATACGCACATGCAATCTCATCCAGGGCCGTAACCACGAACCAGGAGATTTTCCTTTCTGCCATCTTGGCTCTCAGCTGTATGATTTTCTCCTGCCAGCTCAGTCCTGCTCATGACAAGGGCAGCAGGAATTCACCTTCACTTGTATGAATCTCACAAATAAATTACATCACTAATAATGTCAGTATTACTCAATTAGTAAATCAAAGACTTCAGGTCTAAAGGACAAAAGTGGAAAGCTATTTTTTCTGCAGTATAAAGTTAAATTTTAAATTTAAGCTTAAATTCATAGAATTTAAAAGCATTTGTAACTAACCTGTGAATTCCTCTCATCCCGTGTATGCAAGGTAAAAATGTGTGTATGTATCAGTAAATATCCAGTTCACTAAAGCATGTGTGTGTACTGACCCAACACAATGAATGTGTGTATGTGTTAAAGTTATAAATACTAACTTAACAGCAATACTGATGATCTATATGTGTGTGTGTGCGTGTGTGTGTGTGTACTGACCAGTGTATTTTAGTGCCAGGGCGTTGAGCTGTGTGCTGGGTCGAGCAGGCCGATCCTCCCAGATGGCATCGATGAGATTCTCCTGAACAGCGACAAGCGAGTGGCCAGCACTGCTTAGAGCTTTCGACATTGTCTTCCACTGGTCTGTAACACAGCACCAACACAGATTAACACAGCACCAACACCAGCACAGTACTAACACTGCATCCGAATCAATATCTCACCAACACCACTAGCACAACACCAACAGAACAGAAACACTAAACCAACACAGCAATTCAGACAATCGGTTTAGAAAATGTTATATGTCTTAATTATCCAAGTTAGCAGGAGCATATGTAATTTAAATAGTTCTGGTCCCAAGGCCTAACCTTGAGGGACTCCGCAATTTTAAAAATGATGTAATTAAAAACTTTTTGTGAAATGTCAACCAAGCACCAATGCAATACCATATAGCACCAACATGCTACATTATTTTGCTACATACACTATTCTGTACCTAAACAAACCACCTATGCAGGTTTATTCAGGTAAACTCCCAGAGCCCCAGAACAGAACTGCTGACTCAGGATTGGACTCTTTCCCCGTTTTTCTCTGGTCCTCAACTAGAAGACCTTTCGAATACAGCCATTTCAACTAAGGTACCAATATCCTTCCTATGGGTGCCAATTAGAAGTTTAGAATTAGAATGTCTTTCATATTCTAACCACCATAACTGCAAAAAGGTGGAGCTAATCTGACACCGGCACTCTGAGGACAACTGGATTTTCTTAACATCATATGAAGATATACTGACCGGCAGCGATTATCCAGGGGTCGACCCCCACTTTGGAGTTTTCAGGCAGGACACTGATGAGCCAGTCCTCCTGGGACAGAGTCTCCTTCAGACCTGGACATGGACAGGTCAAAATATTTGTTTCATATAACTCTTATATTAGAACCTTTAGAACATGCAGATTATTAACATTAGTCACATTAACTGAGACACTTTAGGAAGATCAAACTATGTTTGGGTATGTCTGGAAAGCCAGTCCTAAGTGCACTAAAATAAACATGTCACTTTTCACTTTAACACTACATCAACTCTTTAATAAAAAGCTGATTAAGACATATAGATAATATATATAACGGTAATAAAAGATAAATGTGATTTAAGAATTACACAGTAGTCACCCAGCCTTGTGATGGAGTCATGGAGTTATGTCACCTCCTCAAAAGGTACTAGCAGACTTTGACCCAGAACAAACTCTGAATTTGTTACCAATCACAGTGTGTGTGTTTGAGGTTGATTATACCCATTTTCATTAGAGTCCAGTTGCTGTCCATCTGTTGGCTGGCCTGTAGGAAGTACCGCCCATCTGTCCACATGGCTGCGTGCTGCTCCGTGACAATAGCGGTGCCTAAATCCAGCCGGCGTACACAGAAATATGTAAATAAGACGCACGACTGCGCACGCATGCAGGCACACGCATGCACAAAACACGCATGTGTCTGACCGCATGCTGCTTCATAACTACATATGAACGTCATGACAAACTAAAACGAAGCCAAACAGGTTTTTTGTCCTCAAACTCAGGCCACGCTTGATGTTGCACTTGTGTAAGACCACAGCAGACACTAAACTGGACTGTGCTAGAAAACTCTTAATAAAGTGTCTGCCTTTGTGCTGTTCTGCACCGCATACAAAGAAGTGCGAAATGTGACTTCTGTGTACTCCCACGTTTACTCAGGTCTAACAACGTCATTGACGTATACACTAGAGCATAAGAGGTGTGTGTAATAATCCTCGCCGCTATTATCTAACAAGGCCATTGTACTGTTCAGTTTCACTGTCTGGTTTGTGTTAAGTAGTACCGATGTCACAATAAGTGTTTTTTCGTGTGTGTGTGTGTGTGTGTAAATCCGACGGTGCAGAGTTTCCTCTGTGCCCTGGTTTTCAGGCCGATCAGTTTCCCTCCACTACCCCCCAAAATCACCCTGCAAAGTGTTCTTTGTTTTATGTGGTATTAACATAGTAGCAGGGTGATAAGCCCACAAGTCAGAGCACTACAACACTGAATGTTATCATCCAATCAGTCTCAGTGGGCGGAGCCCCTGGCCACCTGGGTGTGAGTTCAGCGCTGTGAACAGGACTGGCCTACCTGCCGAGCCGTTGAAACCACAGATGAACTCGCGCCTGCAGTCACAAGGCGCGATGTATTCACTCTGAGAGAGAGCGAAGACACACACCATGAAGTCACCGGGCACATTTTTACAACTTTACATGTGTATTATGTTTGTATATCTGGGTGTCTGTTTTGTTCAGCCAGTAGAAGTTCATTCCACCAGCTTGGAGTCAGGACTGAGAATATACCCTAGAAGATTGTCTTCCAAGAGACTTGAAGCATAGTGTTTCAAGCCAAGCTGTACTTGAGGTTAGAAGTACTCGAGATATTGATCAGTCTTTGACCTTTCTCAACATGTAGGAGAGCTGGTCCATTTTTGGTTCTCGTTTCAAAGAGATTCAAGATCAGCTTCTTCCTTCCGGTTTAAATTATTATTTGTTTATTTATTTATTAGATAAATGTTACACTACCACTCTGAAGTTTGGAATCAAATATTATAAATTTTTAGCAGCACAAATAAAAGCCCAAAAGAACATTTGAGAACATTTAGACAATTGTGATTATTCAAAACTTGTGAACAACAATATGTTTTGAAAGATGATAGTTTTTATTAGATATACAATAACTGTGTCACTCTTGACATCCTAAGCTAAAACTGATCTTAGATCAGCACCCTGGTAACATAAAGCTATAACTGTACAGTTTGGAATCATGTACTTGTGTGATGCAGGCAGATTTAATTCAATCTTCAAACCCGTTTTGTTCTCTTAAACGGAGTCTGACTGTGTAATTTTCTGCTTTACACTTCAATAATCTGCAGCTTTTTTTTTCTCTTTTTCCTTGTAACTGTCCATGCAGAGCTAAACAGGGTTCAGTAGCATTTCCCTGCACCTCAACACTGTGCCGGAGGTTTGGTGTAACTTGTGCGATAGTCTGAGGGCTCTCACCTGGTGGGCGTCGCCTGACGGGATGATGTAAGCCTGGAGGGGCTCAGCCACGTACCTGCTGCTCTTCATCACCTGCCTCAGCTGCCTCAGCAGCTCCACGGTGATCTTGGGGGACATTCCAGCGCCTGCCACATGTACACACACTTTAAATGAGTGCTAAATGTAAATGAAATCCAATAAGGAACAGTTAACCTTGAGCTAGCCTGATCTTCACTGACATTCATGGTAGCCAGGCTTAACAATAACACCACCACTGCTAAACTCAATAAACCACCCAAACACAGCTATAATAAATGCCAAAACCTGGAAGTCACTCACCTAAGTGAGTAAAGTCAGCAAGAGTCAGCTAAAGCTGCCAAACATTACCTGAACTCATTTCTCCCACTTTCTTTCTCAGAGATTCAACACCTGTCGTGTAACATCGGCCTCGAAGTTGGACTGTGTTCTGATTTGTAACCTTTAAGCTTCATAAAACTGTCAATTGTTTCTTCTCCATACAGTTAAACATTTACTACTGGTAACTCAGATACCAGTTCCAGTTGATGTGGACAGATGCATTAACTGTATCTGAGCTTGACTTGACAGAATATCTCTTTAGAACTAACTAAGTTATTATTACTTGCGTCCATATAAAAGACTTTGTTTATAGATTACAAGTAGGGACAATCGAGTACAATTTTCGTCATTAAAACACTTTCGTTACGCAACCTGTGAACGAGTTTTAGGCCACTGTACTATCCAATCATATCAATGCAAACACAGTCGTGATCAGTGATTGGTTAGATTCTTGCACGATGCTCCACAACGGGAAAACAAACAAGCTGTCAAATTAATCGCTTCATTGTTTGACATTAACAAAGTTTAGCACACACTACTACATATGTAGAGACCATCCGTGAAGTACGAATTAAAACCACTATCTGGCTAGTATGAGTTGTGTGCTTGGAGGTGTGGCAAATTCCCTTCACCGTTAACCTGAAACAGGGTGGTTTCAAAGAACTTTCTTTTTAAAAATAAAAAAATACTCGTCGTTTTGCTTAACAAAGCCGTTACCAGCAAGAAGAAAGTTCACAAAACAACCGCAAAATTGCGGTCTGGCCATACGTATTGAGTGCAGACTAGCTAGCTGGCTACCTTGCTAAAGATAGCAAAACATGCACACTTACAGCACGCGAAATAACGCCCAGTCCTAACTGCAAACAATTAAACTACATTTTAATCACTGTGATTACATATTATTATAAAGCAATGCTAAAGATATCGCGAGTTACCTTTGAGATGTGATTACTGATATTATTACTGATATTTAAACTCTACCGTTCCTTGTGTTCATTTAGAAAACAGGAGGCTGCCATTACATGGTTGACGTACACTGTCATGTGATAAACTCGCGTATCCAGTCATGTCCAGTACGCGGGGCTCGCCTTCCTTTATTCAATGATCTCGGTTAAGGTTGGGGTGGGGGTTTTTTTTGCCTAGCACTGTGACTTTCACTGACGTTACGTTAAAGCTTTCACTTATATAAAACGTTTCGAGATCGTTTTTGTGGTAATGTAATTTTTATTACATCAAACAACATAGCAATGCACAACATACTGGGAACACTCAAAAAGCACAGTACTAAGTACAATCTAGAAGTAGGCGTACCCCCCCCCCAAAAAAAAAAAGTTGAAATGAAACTTACGCCACTGGCTCTAAACTGATTATCAGATATCTATCTAATTCTAAATGAGCACAGTAAAACAAATGCTTTCATGTTTTTACTTACAAAATAAACTTGACATACAAAATAAACAAGCAAGAGAAACAAACAAACAAACAAAAATCAGGACGGTATAATTTATGTGAGCGAAGCAAAGCCTACTTAATAATCATCATCATCATCATCATCATCATCATCATCATAACAACAACAACAACCATCAAACAAATCACTATAAAAATATGATGATAAAGTACGTTTTTATTTGCCTCCCACTAAATTTGACACATAACTGATTTGGGGTTCCTTTGGGCTCATAACAGAATTAATTTTATTCACATTACAAAATATTGTGTAACATAACATTAAATATACTTGCAGCCTTCAGGTAGGGACAGACTAACATTGTGCGATTTCAAGTTAATTTGATACTGGTGATGAAACTATGCTTCATTATAAGACACACATTAACCCACTCCAGACCTGTATAACAGATATAGACACTGGTGGTTTCAAAGTACAAGTGACGTTCAGTGCGTGGCAGCAGCCTGAAGTGGATACACCAGAACTAGTGAGAAGATGAAGAAGAACCACCCTTGGTTCGGTAGCAGACCGGGTGCACCACCTTAACAGGACAGAGAGAAGATGCTCCAGAAAACATAGTCATATGAAAAACCGCCATTCGTTCACTCAAATGTAGAGACTTACAGTACAGGATGAGTCAGCATGTGCACTCCCTGAGAGTCAAACCCATACCCTGTTAGCACATTACCTGTTCTACCAGGTGAGATACAAGAGCATAAATGTCAAATCCCCCATGACCGCTATAACCCTCTATAAACAAGGTGTTTCTACATGTAAATTCTTTTTTAAATGCCTTTCAACACAAAGATAAGCCCACAAAGCTTCCAGCAGAGCACAGCATTGTCATAAAGTGCTGCGCTTGTGTGGGAGTGAGTAGACAAGTGACAGGTTGATGTCCTCATTAGTTACGACACTGACATGTTCAGGAGATTTTGTTTGGGTGTGTAGTCCAGCCCAGCCATCCTGACACATCAGAGTAATTAGCAGACCGGCCTTGCTAGGGACGTTGCTCAATGTGACCTCGGTACCGAGGGCAATCAATGGCGATGAAAGACCGGTTGTACTGGTTGTGACGGCCATGAAGGTGCGTGTACATTTGTGTACGACCTTTGAGCGTGTGCGGTGGGTTCTGGGGGCAACTTACTTTGCGTGCATTCTCTGGTCTGTTTGTAAATGCCCATCTTCTGGCTATCCTTCACAGACGCAAGCTGTTCTGGGTCCACCTGGCCTGGGAAACAGTGGTACAAGGTATTAGACCAGGGGGCAAGTCTGTAGGCAGGCTGGAATATTTTGAAAGGGTCGTACAACTTTCTCTTATGTGGGTCACACTAGTTGAATTCATTGTGTGTGTTATTAGTATCGGTTAGTCTTACAAATTCATTAAAATGGATCAATCCTTCCCTAAAATGTAAGTAAATGTAACTCTTAATATCTTTTAGTCTGGAGTGTGAGATCTCAAAAATAAAATAATAAAATATAATATTGACTAAAGAGATTACGGTCCTTTTATACATTATTCATGTTAAAAAGTTTTAGTCGATTAGAATTAATGCTTGTTTTAGAGAAATCAAGATAACGACAGTAATGATCTTTGTCCAAGCATTGTATCTTAGTCAGTGTGGTCTGGGCATCTATAAACGATAAACAGAAGCTTGGAGCAGAACCTACAGAACATTATCAAAATGTAACTTGCATTTGCAATACTGGTCAGAAAAAAAAAATTCACCAGAATCGTACAGCCCTATCTACGAACACCTGATCTGCTAGAGCACTCCCCCCTGAGAATGCAGAGTTTCTGTGTGTTGCCCCCGGCCTCCACAATGCTGGCCAAAGCAGCCCTTGCACCCACAGCAAGCATTACAGGTGAAGGACACTGATCTAGGTTCAGGTTCCCTCAGCCCGTTGTCATTTGGACATGAAGAACCGAAACTGATATTAGACCAGTGGGAAAGAACCAAAACAAACAAACAAATATATATATGTGTGTGTGTGTGTGTGTGTGTATGTATGCATGTATGTATGTATGTGTGTGTGTGTGTGCGTGTGTGTGTATGATCAAATATGCATAAGCCTGTGACACACTATCCTCTCCTGTGTAAGCAGAGAGGCTGGAAGACTGGATGCTCTCCCACACTCAAGTGTGTCCTCTGGTTACTGTGTAATTTTCCTCTTTTTTGTGTGTGCATGGGTGCATTCGCTGTGAAAGGAGTGAATTGTTCATTGTTTTGACCAACAGGGTCGACCCGCCAGGGAGGAATCAGAAAGGGAAAACTCTGAGTACATCTAGATGTACATGGAAAACACATACACACACACACACACACACTTACACACACACACACACTCAGCTATTTAGAGAGTCTTTGTGATTTGAGACAACCCCCACACTAAAGAACAGGTTCATGCCAAGCTGGTTTATACTGCACTTCTGGACTCTTTCACCTTCCACATCGATACTGTTCTTTGCAGTCTAGAACAGATTTTGCTTTTCTACATTTCTTTCCAGCGTGTCTCCTACATGTGGAAGAAGCTTCCTTTTACCTTCCTGTTTGATCCTGTATAAATATTCCCAACCATGTTGTTCCTCTGTGGAATGCATCCTTCCACTTTGCACCTGTAAACTGCTGCATATGTCCACTATGAAAGCCTCCCTGTTGCTAGCGGCTAGCATCGCTTAAAAGCAGAGGACAAAAGAACTGCATTATGGATCCGCCTGTTTCCATGGAGGCTGAAGGCCGAGTAAAAGATACAGCAAACGAGACATCCACGCAAAACCAAGTTTCCTCATTTGAGCCACACGGCTCCAAAATGTCTCTTTGTCTCTCCCCGGTAGGTTAGCAGAAGTGAAAGCGAGTGAACTCTTACCTGACACAAGGAAGGTGACCTGCTGACACTTCCTCCCTGCTGTGGGTGACAGTGCTCCAGGCAAAATAGACACCCTGCTCAGGTGGATCTCCAAGACACTGGCCACCCTCTTGCGGAAATCATACCTGTCCGAAAGATAGAAATGTATTTTACGTCCATCAGACAAATCCACAGCAGCTTCTCAAGGTGAACTTTTGGGGAATAATGGTTCTTTTGTTTTGAACTTCCTTCCAACGTGTTTTTAATTCCCTTTCTCCTAAACTCTGCTTGATTGAACACTTCTGGTGCTGTCCGTCATGTTTCATGATGCATCGAGTGCGTGTCTGTAAATGTCCTGTGGTTTCCTGGCCCAGGTGCCACAAGCATGCGACTGATCTGTCAGTTTCGCTTCCCCTCGAGCTGCAACACACATCCTGCAACAACTGGAAGGACCATGTAGGACACACCCAATTACAGGACGCTATGCAGTGCAGGAACGTTCTGGTGTGGCACTCAGGAAGAGACAGCAGGGCCTTCTTGCCCTGCACCAGTTCCATCTGTCTTGAGCTCCAGACTGGGGCTTAGATTTGAGCTAAAGTAGGACTCAAATCATCTTAGATTGGGGCTGGAGTAGTGTTAGAGTGGGATTAGAGTGGAGTTATATTGGGCTAGAGTGGTATTAGAGTATGGTTACAGTGGTGTTATATTGGAATTAGAGTGGTATTAGAGTGGTATTAGAGTGGGGGTACAGTGGTGTTATATTGGAATTAGAGTGGTATTAGAGTGGGGGTACAGTGGGATTATATTGGGACTACAGACCTCCTGTTCTTCAAGGTAAACGTTGAGGAGAGTTACAGTATCTCACAAAAGTGAGTACACCCCTCACATTTTTGTAAATATTTTATTATATCTTTTCATGGGACAACATGACACTTTGATACAATGTAAAGTAGTCAGTGTACAGCTTGTATAACAGTGTAAATTTGCTGTGATCTCGAAAATAAGTGAAAATGACCAAATTGTGCCCAATTAGCTATTTTCCCTCCCTAGTGTCAAGTGATTAATTAGTGCTGCAAGATCTCAAGTATGAATGGGGGAGCAGGTGTGTTACATTTGGTGTTATTACTCTCACATTCTCTTACACTGGTCACTGGAAGTTTAACATGGCACCTCATGGGAAAGAACTCTCTGAGGATCTGAAAAAAGAATTGTTGCTCTACATAAAGTTGCCCTAGGCTACAAGAAGATTGCCAACACCCTGAAATTGAGCTGCAGCACCGTGGCCAAACCGTAAAGCAGCTTAACAGGACAGGTTCTACTCAGAACAGGCCTCACCATGGTCGACCAATGAAGCTGAGTGCATGTGTTCAGCATCATATCCATAGGTTGGTTTTTGAAAACAGATGTATGAGTCCTGCCAGCATTGCTGCAGAGGTTAAAGAGGTGGGGGTGGGGTCAACCTGTCGGTGCTCTGACCATTCACTGCACACTGTATCAAATTGGTCTGCATGGCTGTCATTCCAGAAGGAAATCTCTTCTAAAGATGATACACAAGAAAACCTGCTAACATTTTGCTGAAGACAAGCAGACGAAGGACATGGATTACTGGAACCATGTCCTGTGGTCTGATGAGACCAAGATAAACTAATTTGGCTCAGATGGTGTCAAGTGTGTGTGTGGCGGCAACCAGGTGAGGATTACAAAGACAAGTATGTTTTGCCTACAGTCAAGCATGGTGGTGGGAGTGTCATGGTTTGAGGCAGCGTGAGTGCTGCTGGCTGTAGGGAGCTACAGTTCATTGAGGGAACCATGAATGCCAATATGTATTGTGAGATACTGAAGCAGAGCATGATCACCTCCCTTTGGAAACTGGGCCACAGGCTAACAACCCCATGATAACAACCCCAAACACACCTCCAAGACGACTACTGCCTTGCTAAAGAAACTGAGGGTAAAGGTGCTGGACTGACCAAGCATGTCTTCAGACCTAAACTCTACTGAGTATCTGTGGGGCATCCTCAAACGGACGATGGAGGAGCGCAAGGTCTCTAACATCCACCAGGAGTGGAAGAGGATTCCAGTAGCAACCTGTGAAGCTCTAGTGAACTCCAAGAGAATTAAGTCAGTGCTGGAAAAGAATGGTGGCCAAACAAAATATTGACACGTTGTGCTTGTTTTTGTTTCTTGTGGTTTAGACATTAATGGCTGTGTGTTGAGTTATTTTGAGGGCACAGCAAGTCTACTGTTATACAAGCGGTACACTGCTTACTCTTACTCTGCTTTCTCGGCACTCCAAACACACTTCAGTGGGTGAATTCAGGAAACGTGCCAAAGCAACCTCTTCGTAAAGGCCCACCTGCTGAAGGACGTCACTGTGGGGAAGACTTGCTGAGCAAAGGGTGACTCTGGCAGGATGTCGGCACACGCGACGGTTACATTTCCCGCCCTCAGGACTAGAGACCTGTAGATGACTGAAGAAACCAAGTCACATTATCTTTCCACCTGACCCTGTTTTAATTATGTCTGCACGAAGGTGTAGTTTCTTTGTGTGGAAACAGCGTGTGCTTAATTGTTGACCTGAAGATTGAAAATCCTTCTACCTAACAGCCTGTTCTTCATGCTCGGTCTCTCAGACTAAAGTTTACAAGTTAAACACAGAAACACGTCATTGTGACAACATTTATTTATCCTTAAACACCTTTTCTGTATTTTAAGGTCAAGACCAACAGTTTTTCAGTCATTTGTAGCTTTTATCCCAACTCCAAGCACCAGGGCGCAGGTGTGAGTCAGAGTTACGGTACTATTGAGCTGACGCACCTGTGAAGTCCCCAGCCAGCTGCAGGTGGCCGTCCGTGTGCAGCTGCCGGTGGATCAGGCTCACGGAGCCGAGTTTGCTCGTCAGGTCCCCGACCGCACAGGCCAGGGGGGTGAACTGAGAACAGCTAGAATTCTGTAGGGGGTTCGTGTCAAAGAGAGAGAGTGAGAGAGAGAACGAGAAAGAGAGGGGTTGAGACAGAAAGAGGGAGAGAGAAAGAGTGAGTTATAAACATTCCTAAGAGCAAATATATTGTTTTATAGTGCTTGCTCCTTGGTTATTGTATTTTAGGATCATATTTGCATAAAAACTCTTCAGGGAGGGTTTTAATCTAATGAAATCAATATACTAAGCTCACTAACTAGACCAATTACAGCATATATTCAGTATTTATATTCAGGATTCCCTAACTGTAAACTGCATATGTAATTGTTTTGGTTAAACAATGAAACAATGGCTCTCACATGTGCTGTCATGTTGAAAGGGTTATAGGTCCTTCCTGTGCTTGTACACTCCCCAGGGAGCCCATCAACACGACTTTCCATGACGTCCCATGAAGCCTGCGTGATCTGATCAGAAAGAGGCGATAATGCCCTCATGGTTTGCAGTATATGTACTGCTTTGCTGGTCTGAACTGAATATCAGAGCTGGTGACTATTTTAAGCTCCTAGCAGTTCTGAAATCAGTGGCCATTTGGGAGGGCTCATATGTAATGCTTCAGTCAATATGGCAGTTTTGTGTTAAAGTCAGATTATCTGATTGTCTGATTGAAAGTCTGATAACTCACGTTCAGTGATTTGGACGCACGGATGTCCACCACCAGGATGGCATCACTGTAGCTGCCATCAGGAAATCTCTGCTGGGACTAAAGATACACACACGACACCATTAGGCCTGCACTTACTGCAAACCCACAGTAGAATATTCTACCCAGAATTCCCCTCTGTGGTATCCGGTTAGGTTGTAAGGGCCTCTTGTCTAAACATCTCTTGCGTGAGAATCTTGTTTAAACACAGAAATCTGTGAAAAGTGACAGATCCATCGATTGATGGAGAGATTAACTCCATCAGCACAGCAGGACAAGAGCAGCACCACACGCATTCCACCTCCCAGCTACACTGGACATTCCTCTTTATGGCCAGCTCACCAGCCCTAATCTGCAGGCTACTCACCTTACTAAAACCCCACTCTCTGAGTGCTGCTCTACCTACCTATCTCGACTCTCTGAGTATTGATCTCCTTACCAATCCCCACTCTCTAAGGACTGCCCACCCTACTAATCCCCAATTCCAGACTAAAGCCCACAGCCCACCACTGTCTGACCCGTTGATCTCACCTCCCACCACCACTATATTAGGATTATAAATGTGTCTGTGCTGAAATGGCCTGTGCTGACCTAAGTAGAAATAGACCAGCCTCTTCCATCAGGAGCCGTGAAAATGTGTATCACTGAGTTTATTCACACATGCCTATGTTACATTAGAAAATCACATTCATTCCAACATTTACAACCTATTATTCTCAGGGCCTCTCCTGACATTTATCTATCTCCTCTCCTCTCCTCTCCTCTCCTCGCCTCGCCTCTCCTCGCCTCTCCTCCAAGACCACTTTCTGCTCTGTTCCCTGTCCGCCTGCTCCACAGAGAGAACGCATAAGGCGTCATGTTTTTGTGGCAGTTTTAAAGAGACATCCCTTCTTTACTCTGTAGAAGAGGACACACTGCACGTGTGGGTTAGACGGACAAAAAAATCTATGAATATTCCCATATGCAAAATGTAAAAAACATGAATGATTATATGTAGGTTACTTTAAAATGTTTTCTCCCTTTCATTTGCAATACGTTTACATATACCACACAAATATAATTCAAATTTGAAATACCCTGTAACCCTAACCCTAACCTTATCAATTTTACATGATAACTATAATCTAGTTCTGAACCATTTTTTTTATATTGTGTATGGGTTTAGTGATTCTTTTAGGGTTTTTTTACCAAATGTTTTATATATAGCTTACATGTACATAATAATGTTTGCATGTAGGGATGTTGAGGGTTAATCACTTCTAAATGTATGCCTACAGAGCACATTAAGGACTCTCCAATTACGCATTGCTTGTTCATAGTAACAGTGCTGACAGATTTATCCATGGATTCATTCAACGCACATTTGTCATTCCCTTCTCTGCCTGTATGTTAGTTTAATTATAAATAAACACAAACCATTTTTAAAAATCACACACATTACCATAGTTACTTCCCCAGTCACGTGGCTATTGAACGTCGCCTTGGCGATGACCCAATATGAATCTGAGGTGTTGCTGGGTGTGATGTCAGCACACTGCATTCTGCAAGGCATTTAAACAGAAACCAACAAATAAAGATTTTGAAGGCATTCAACAGACATGGATGCTGGCTTTCCTCAACTAAACATTAATGGTTTTTTGACACTCCACTTTAGTTGTACTCAGTGTCAGAAAGCCTGAAGATGAAAACTGTTACTCATTAGCACACTAGTTAGAATGTGACCCATGGAAAACATTTAAATATATCCAAGTAACTCACAATCACCTGATTCATATA
>JAOXYF010000020.1:3170386-3183554 GCA_028565775.1 Sternarchorhynchus goeldii | reverse complement strand
CCACCCCTCCCCCCACACCCCCACCCCACCCCACCCCCACCCCCAAGGCTGGCGAGAAACGGGAGTGTGCTGTTGGATCCGTCGTAGGAAGCCAATACAGCTGAGCTGAAAAATCCTGCACGTTGCAGAGGTGACTAAGGCATTTTTTCTGATGTAAAGGCTGTTGCAGTACCAAAGCCAATTACTTTGTGTGTGTGTGTGTGTGTGTGTGTGTGTGTGTGAGCAAGAGGTTGGTGGTAGAAAATGATGATTGTGAAGCCAATAGGGAAGCTGCAACCCTTTTTTTGAACCTGTCCTGGAAGACAGCATGACGGTCATTAGCGTACACTGTGTGACGGGATGATCAGAAACACATGCTCCAAGCCTCGTCATGACACTCTCACTGCCAGACTGGAGTGCTCTGGAATGGAAACTTTTCTTTTGTTGTGAAGCCTTGTGCATTGGGGGTTGTCTTTATTATTTCTGTGTTTCTCTCTGGCCTTGGTGCTCCATCTGTGTCTGGTTGCTGTTTCCTGCATTTGGGAATAATTTCGGGACACTCTGACATGGAATGGTAGGCAGAGCTACAGTTATGGTGGTGAAGGTGGGCTTGTGGGTGGGTCTTAACCTGGGATAGGATCAGTAAAGGTCCTGCTGGTCTGGGGACAGTGTTTCTGCCTTTTGCTGTTTCATGTGTTAAGGGCTGTAGCCAGAAGTGGATTTGGCAGATCAGTTCCAGCACTGTGCACTTGGAGAAGTATCTTCAGCCTTTGTTTTTGCACATAATGACTTTCACCGGGTTTTTCCCATGTTTTCCATGATGTTTGTAGGATAATCCAGAGTGCATTGGGAGTGGCTGTAATATCAGGAGCACATTGTAAACAATGCAGAATGCTTGGTCTTTATTTGCTTTATTGGATTGATTATGATATCGAGTATCGGTGTGGTGTATCGAGTATCGGCCCGATGCACTACAGTTAAGTATCGGTGTGCCCTTGAAGTTGTGTTGATTGTAATGTGTAGATAGTGGCAGTGGTATGTGTGCCACCCTGCTGGATCATCACAACTCCAAATGCTTCTGCTTTTGGATGAAATGTGGGTGTGGCCAAGGGTCCCTCCTCGGCTGCCCCACCCCCTTCCCCTCACGGCTCTAGGCCACTGACAATCCTTGAGGTTGACATTCATTTGCATATATATTAGAAAGCCTTCGCCGTAGTAACTGGGGGAGGGTGGTAGTTAGGATAAAGAAATGTTTGATCTTCCAGAGAGTTTCCCCATGATGCTGTATTTGTGTAAGTTCAGGGAGGAAAATGATCACCTTAATTAAAATACTGAATTAAAAAAAATTCGTTACCAAAGTTGCACTTATTAGTACTGTGTTGGCCTGCCTGCTTATATTTGTTCAGTATTTAAGGTGGTGAGAAGGAGAGTGTTGAAGTAGTGATGACTTAACAGCGTGTTTCCATTTAGGGAGATGGTGACCTGTGTGTGTGGTGCTTGCCCACTCACATGCTAACACACACGCATGCACACTGATAAATGTTCTCCACTTCATAGGTTCTGTGGGCAGTGGTAGCTCACTGTTAAAGGCACTTGACTAGTAATCAGAAGGTTGCTGGTTCAAACCCCACCTCTGCCAAGTTGCCACTGTTGGACCTCTGAGCAAAGCCCTTAACCCTCAACTGCTCAAAATGTATTCTGTCACAATTGTAAGTCGCTTTGGATGAAGGCGTCAGCCAAATGCCGTGAATGTAAATGTGAGCCCAATGACTTTTAGTTTGATGTTGTCTGGAAGCAGCAGAATGGCACCCTTGGGTGTCTCTGTCTCCGTCCTTTTTCTCATCCGTCACTTTCTCTCATTTTCCTCTTTGAATTGTGTAGTTATATTCCTGCTTCTTTACTGGAATATTATGGAACTTGGTGCCTTTGGTGAAAGTCCAACTTTGGCTACACTGAGCAACATTCCTCTGTTTTGAATACAGGAAAATACAAAAGCAGAATGTTGCGAGTGTTCTCAAGCTCGTACAGCCTTCGTAAGTCCTCGCGTCTCTGGCCTTTGTCGTGCTGCTGAGTGTGGAGGGTGAGAGTCTGTGTATGGTGCTACTCCCCAGTCGGAGAGCACTGTAGGGTCTGTGTGGAACTCTGTGTAGAGCCCCGAGCTTGTGTGTGTGTGTGTGTGTGTGTGTGTGTGTGTGTGTGAGTGAGAGATGTATGGACAGTAAGCCTGCCAAAACCATGCCTTTTCACAGCTCTCTCTCTCTTTATGAAGTCACATCTTTGTGGTATTTAAATGAAAAGCATAAATATGTCAGTGCTGTGAATGTAGCAGGGTCTGGTCTCCATGGCCACGGTTCATTCCGGCTTCTTTGTGCATGGCGACCAAGCAGAAGGGCAGAGCCTGGCACCCACAGCTTGCTCTGTGGCATACGGACCAGATTTCCCACCCTTCCTGGTTTATGGTGGTCCAGTTCTGAATTTGGGGGGGGCATTAGTGTGTGTGTGTGTCAGTGACCGTGTGTGTTTTGGTCAAACCTCTGATTAATGAAGGGTGTGTGTTGAATCCCTCCTGTGGGGAAATGTGCTGTATCGGTGTGATTATGAAAGACACGGGCTATATATACACATCTGCACGGGCCTGTGATTGTCCCACCCTGCTTTTGGTTCCTGTTTGCTGCGATTCAGTGCCCAGCGACCCGCACCAGTGATCTGGTGGAGTATACGTTCCAGTAGCTCACCTGCTAGAGCAAGTGGAGCACGGTGCTGGAAACCGTGAGGTCGAGGGTTCAGTTCCCAGGGAGTGTGTGAACCATAATCCTGAATAAATATGTAAGTAATTCTGGATGAGAGCATATACCAGATGTAAAGATACACTGCTGACTGTCTGACTGCGTAGACAAACATAAACACACAGGGGTCACCTTGCACTGGCATCCTGTTACACACAGGGTGTGTGTGTGACACGAGGCATGTGGAGACGTGCGAGAGTGTGAGTCTGGTGATCAGAGGTGAGGCCGTATCGGCTTCACCACTGTAAGCTGAAATCGGATCCCCAAGACCTCTGACATGGTGGTGCTCAGCTGTGACTGCCTTCCACGTCCTGCCCAAATACGTCACCTGGGACACACACACACACCTTTTACAACAGTTTTAAAATTCCAAAAACTGCGTATCATACAAGAGTAGTATAACTTCTGCACACCGCCACTATGCTTGCTTTCACGACACACACCAGGTTGGTAGGGGGGAGTGCATTACGCTGGTGGCTGTCTGTAGGAGGGTTTATTCGGTTAAATTAGGCTTTAACAACGACTGTCGGTCCAGTCACTGAATTGAATGTGTGTATTGCACAATGAAGTGCTGCTTTTCAGTCTTTTGCTTAAAAAAACCCCAAAAACGTGTAGTTAATTGTCAAAGCAAAGCACAACTGATCAATGTTTTTAACACAAAGTATCAAAAATCTGACACTGTAGAGATGCACGTTTGCCAGTTCCCCCTTTTCCCACACACACACGGTTCTTTGAAGCGTTTATCTGAGATGGACGTCATCTGTGCGGTTCTAACCCTAGCAAGACCATATTGCCTCCACCCACGCTTACTCCGCCCTCGCAGGCCGCTTCACCTGCCAGCGCTCCGGGCCGCTTCGCTCCACCGTACAGAAGCGGCACGGTCTTCCCACGCCACTCGTGCTTCGCTCCCTCTCCGCCGCCTGTTTGATGTGCCCAGCGCCCGGGGGCAGTGTGTGGCAGCAGATACTGGAGAACACCACATGCTCACCTCCATAGCTCTCTCATCTTTGATTTCTTTCCTGTTTTTTGTTTTTTCTTCTTTCTTACACTCTTCCAGTGATCACTCTCACTCTCTTGCTCTCTCTCTATCTCACACACGCACACACACACCCCTACGGCATTTGCGTGAACCCATAAACTTACTTTCACTTCCCTACTGTGCCACAGTAAATCAGACTCTGGTTTGACGTGTTGTGCTGTAACGGCAGCCATGCGATCTTCCATGCCATGCAAGAGAGGCATGTGGCGCTGCTGAAAGCTGATACCTGAGTTTATTTTTTTGTTTTGATGTTTTTTTTTTTTTTTTAATTTTTAAAAATATAAACCCGAGTTGGAGCTGAACACTGCTGTCTCACCTGGATCCACCTGTGAAATGTTACCCTACAGCATAATTGAAGAATGAAGGTGGGACAATGTATCGTGTAATCGTTATCATGATACTGGACTCTACTGTACTGAAATCTCAGAAATCGATATTGCAATATAGCCCTTTAATAAATCACATTTGTGTGGGGGAGGGTGTCGGCGTTCTGTAAGTATCTGAATCCACATTTGCGGTATTCCAGATAACTGTTCTATGGATGTTTACATGAATTACAACGTGATCCTACACGCCCAAATAATTTTAGTAACAGTAATGCAGACCAAGCTACAACCAAGCCAGAACAGGTTCACTTTGTTTAAATATATTGGAAAGTAATTGTAATTGCAGTGTAGCATTTTTGTATCTGTCTACAGCCATTTTTACATTTGTGTGTGTGTGTGGCGTGTGTGTGTGTGTGGCGTGTGTGTGTGTGTGTGTGTGTTTTATCTGAACACAGTCCCAACAGCATCACTGTTTCCACTAAGGATGTGCATATTGAGAGGTGTGTGTGTGTGTGTGTGTGTGTGTGTGTGTGTGTGTGTGTGTGTGTGTGTGTGTGTGTGTAAAGAGGTGGCTGATGGCCCTCTCTGCCACACACGTTTGTCTACTGTGACCACAGGAACAGGAAACAGATTCCATTTCCTCTTCAACTGAGATTGGATGGACAGGAAGTGCTCTTGTTTTTTTGCATTGAGGAAGGACAGTAATGCTCTTGGGGCTGATGGGCTGGAGTTAACCTTTGTGAACATGTTGGTTTGATGGCTCTTTTGAAATGAGAGTATTTGGGGTCATCTGGTTTCCCTGCTTTAGTTCTTATGTCTCTATACTGTCTCATGGTTGTGTCATGGTAGTCTTGTATGATGATTCAAAGCAGGGAAATCTGTTACAACAACGATGTGATACTGTGTTTGTGAAGAAGGGGGTTGGGCCCTGTGATGTCGAGTGTTCCGTCTCCAAGGCGATGGAAGTGTTCCGGACAGATCTGGCAGGAGGCTTTGGTCACATGATGCCCCCGGAGCTGATGATAAAGCAGTTACACATGGGGGGGGGGCATTTCTGCAGCCAGAAGTTTGCAAAGCATATCGGTCTCATTGTGTTTAAGAGCAGCAGGGAGAGAGGGCAAGGTTAAGCAGGATCTTCCCATCAGCTGCGCTTAGTGATCAGTTTTCACTAGGAGTCATCGTTCGGTGGTTTGGACCTGTAGTATAGCAGAGCTGATGTTCTCTACAGCAGACAGTGGCACTGGGTGACATCTGAGCTGTCTTGGCACTTCAGGCAGGGATTCCACAATCTGCCGTCTGGCGCAAGGTCACCTGAAAGGTGTGGACCAGCTACCTTCGCTGCGCCCTGCTGAGATCAAACTCCGGTTAAAAATCTCCTCCTTTCTTCTTCAGAGAAGCTTGTTAGACGGAGCCAGGAACGTCGTGCTTGATGTGGGAGCCCGGCCTATGGGGCAGAGCCTGTGGGGCGTGGGCCCGGCCTATGGGGCAGAGCCTGTGGGGCGTGGGCCCGGCCTATGGGGCAGCGAGTGATGAGCCAGAAGTGACATTTAAACTTTGTTCAGGCTACAGCTTCAATGCAACATGAACAGCCCATGCAGAAGGGGAGATGAGTACGACTGTGTGGGTGGGTAGGCGGAGCCATAAAGGGAGGGGGTGAACAGTTATTACAAAGGTTACTCCATGTTTATAGCTTTAAACATTGACCTTTTCCCTTGCTACACTTTCTGGCTTTAATTTATATGCAGGTTCATTAACATGGAAGTTTTATGTCTCCTGCAAGCTGCACTAATGTATACAAGCAAGTGAATCTTTTTTGTTTTATCACACGGCTGTGCGCACAACTGAAATTCACATTTTATTTGTCTGATCTCTAACACAGTAGATAAACAGTACGGTCAATGGGACAGAATGGGGAAACCCTGGCCAAGCTGGCGTGACATGGCGAACCCCACACAGTTTGTTTGGAAATGGCAGGTCAGGTTCAAGAGCTTGGAGGAGGAGGAGGAGGAGGGGCGGGGGGGCTGATGGAGAGTTGAGGTTGTTGTAATTGGTTGACGGTTTTCTCCCCAGCCCAGCTTGACCTGAGTCCCTACAGCTGGTGCCCCAGCCCCTCAGTTTGTTCCGGCCACACACAGAAACGGGGTGATAAGGGACAGCTTGTTTGAGACCTGCACTGGTCCAGGAAGACATGAAGGTACACAGCTGGACCCTCTCGTGGGACTGTTGCGTCTTGCTCTCTGCCGCATGACCTGCGTTAACGTCCGTCTGTTTGTTTTGGATAGAAGCGAACTGTATGACTCGTCAGTCTGTTGATGTGATATCTGCCGTCTGTGGCGTTATTACACGAGCTGTTTAAGCAGAGTCAACAGAACTGAGTTTAGAGGCTTTTAGAGAACAAAAATATACACAGCATCAAAACGCCACACGCACGACCGCTGTGGTCAGAGAATCCTTTTTATCAAACCTCTTAAGCGTCACCTTAAAAAAAACAAAAAACTGTTGCAGTGCTAATGTTTTACTGCTTTCGCAGAGGCGCGTCTGGTCTGGAACGTTTTGGGTCTGACCTACACATTTCCTACTCCTATAGATGTCGTAGTTGCCAGAATGGTTTACGAATATGTTCGAAAGCGAAGTCCGTTTATGGCGAATGACTCTTTTCACCTGCGCTTTCTTCAACTTGATGGATGGATTTTGAGTGCGAGGTGGAGAGAGGTTCATATTGAAGTGGTTTAGTGAAAACGTCGTTGGCCTAAGATCAGAGGACTTCCTCTGCGTTTTGACAGTTGGTCTCTGGATTCAATTTAGGTGCATGATATCTGAAACATTTATGAGCAACCTTCTCTAACGCGCAATTAGGCACGCAATGACGGGACGCCAGTACCTGCTCCGTTGGAGAGGTTTCCAGGCCGCCCTCATTTCCGATTCCCGATGTCTTTGTTGCAATTTGAGCTGAAATTCTGCGTCTCTGCCATCATTTCAACGTTTTACGTTTTCTTCTCCATAGACGCGTCTGGGGAACTAGCGTTGTTCCGACTGTTTTTGTTTTTCAAACCTCCATTAACTGAGTGACTTGTGAGAGAGGATTAGTTTTGCAGATATCGCAGAAAACCTGCGTTTTCATACAAGTCTGACCGAGTACTTCATTACAATAGCTAGCGATCTGCCATTGCGTAAGTGTTTTGTAGCCAGTCGAGTGCATGCTCGTGCATTTTAACGAGGGGTTATTTGTTCCACTTGCCATAAAACGCCAACGATCTTTGCCAGTTCTGACTGCGGCTGATTCTGTAAAAAGCAGAAATGCGCGTTGTGATTGGTTGCGTCAGGAAAACAAAGCGCTCTTACGTAAACGGCACAACAGAAACCAGTCCACATTTCTGACAGCGACGATGTTTGTCACAGCACTGGTCAGCTCCTCTTACGTAATTACGTTATCTAATCGTCTCCGACCCCGACCCGTATCTATTGGGAGTAGGGGAAGGAGGGGGGGGAGACGAACAGGAAATAAATTGGCCGAACTACAGTTTAATTCAGCTGCGTCATCTTGCTCTTTTTAAGCGTCCACGTCTAAAGTTTGTCTGGTTTGGTGTTGTCCACGCGCGCGCGCGCGCGCCGACCGCTGGCTGCAGCGTTCTGTGTAAGTTCGTGATGAATTTGCTGAGCGGGGCGTTTCTCCGCTGTGGATGGACAGCGTTCGGCTCAGCGCTCCGGATCCCTGCGCCGATAGAACAAAACTGCTGAACGAGATCGATCTTTCTCAGTGTAGCCAATCAGCAGCCTTGGGTTTTTAATGTTGTGGGGGGTTTTTCTGACAGCATTTTTAAGGTCTCTGACCACTGCAACTATGCGACTTTTTTTAAATGCAGTTCCAGAGCAGTGCTGGAAATATCCCCTTGGCTCTTTCTCAGGAGGCCTCGTAGCAGTGAATCCAGTGCATGTATGAGTACTGATCCAGATCAGATTTCCCCTCTGATTTATGATGCTTCCAAACCCCCACCCCACCCCACCCCACCCCTCCCAAAACAACAACTTTAGAGCAGCTCTTACAACTGTTTGATTTGTGACTCAAATCAGCTTGACTGAATATGGAATCTCGTGTGTGTTGGACTTGAGGGTCCCAGAGCGGCATGGAGGTCTTTGAAGAGTGGATTTCATGTACTCTTGTTGCAGAATAACACTGACGTCCGTCTTGGCCGGTACAGACGAGCTGTGAGCTTTATTTCCCTGCACGGTGTGTTTACACAGATGTGTTTTGAGTGCACGACACAAATGGTTATTGTGTGTTGTGGGTGTTCCCACCCTACTCCAGGCATGATATTGGGGAGGGTGGTGGTGTGAGAAGTGCTCTTAGCTAGGGTTCTTCTCCAGACGCTGGTGCCATTCCACTCGTATCCGAGACTTCTGCACCAGGATGAGCCGAGTCCGGCTGTGGATTCGTGGTTTAAGATGGTTAAGTTCAGTAGATCTTGGATCAGTTTTAAACATATCGCCTGCAGTAAACGCAGAAGTGAAGGGCCAGGCAACATCTCTGTATCTTGTCTTGCTTCCTGTGGCCAAAATTTTGATATGTCAGAGCAGCGTAGTGTCAAACGGCTGAGAAGTGCCGGCAAAGTTCGAACCTACAGCACCAAGAAGAGCTTCAGTAAATACAAAAGTGCAGCTCGCTGACCTTCGCTGGAAACCGGCAGATCTTGGACCAAAAGCACGTTCACTTTTCACAAGAACTTGATGGTATTAAAGAGCTTGGAGTCATGTGCTGTTTACACAGCTCTAGAAAGTGGAGTCTGTTTCAGTTATTTTCAGTTTGCAGCATTTGTTTATTAATACTGGGAGTTTGTGTTTGATGTCCATTAATGAGAAGTGGTTAAAAACAAAGTAACAATCACAGAGAAATAAATCAGAAATTAACAAAAATGGGGGAGAAAATTGAAAATTTGGCCAAAAGAAGGAAACTGTAGGACTGAACTCCCTGAAGTGTAAATTTCAAAATCTAGAGGAACAGGAATCGACTCTGAGAGTGCAAGAAGGAATGTTCTGGGTTTCTTTCCTGCCTCTTTTATCTTCGAAACCAGTGAGGCATAGAGGCTACCTCTCAGCTGATAAGGGTGTGATATCCAAAGCCATATTTGGGAACTTTGATATTTGTGCCTCCTGTTTTTGAAGTGCTTTCATGTCTGGCGTTCCACAGCCTCGGAAAGATAACAGGGCATTTCCCAATCGGAGTGAGGGAAGTCTACCCCCTTGTTTGGATCATTTCTCTACAAAGACACGTGACCAGATGGAAAAATGTTTTCCTGAGCGACGTTGTTTTCTAAAATGGACAATAATGTACATAATATAACTTCGTTATGTCGTTATATGAATTTCATCTCCGTCGATGCACATCTTGATCTTGAATTTAATGCAGTTCCATGTTTGGTTTGTTTGTGTTTTTATATATTGGTTTTTGGTTGCTTGATTGCAGGTGCGACAGCGTTGCCGGTGGTAACAGGTGGTGAAGCGGCCGCCCCCTCTCAGCAGGTAGGGCTAAATGCAGCTCTTATCAGGACAGGGGTGGAGGCCTGACCTGAGGTCAGCTCCCATCTCTCATTCATAATGGAAAGATTAGACTTACAAGCAGAGGGATGATCTGTGTGGATTTAAGGGTGTACCAAGGCGTTCTGTATGTGAACATCTGCTCCAGACGTTGAGCGCTGAAGCTGAACGCACTGTGGCTCTGAAGCTGGTTGGGTTTAGCGCTGGTGAAGCAGGACATTTTGTTTTTTTGCGTCTTGGTATGGCCTCTCGGGTGTTGGCGTATGCTGCTTGCTGAGACGGAAGGTACGGTTTAAATGTGGCTCGTGGGCTTTTATACTAGTGTCCTCCAAAACATGAAAAATCCAAATGATGTAGTAAGAATGTTGCAGTCACCTGCAGGGCTTCACCATGTTTACAGACAACGTGGTTTGCATTAAAATGCACCTTTGATATGGTGGTGGTTAAACCTTGGTCTGCATCATCTTGATCTAATTTTTTGTTTACTTTTTGTTTTTTTGCTCAATCCAGATGTGATGCACACCCAGGGCGTCAGTGTTTGCTCAGGATGCACGTGTGGGTGGGTGTGGGTGGGGTCTTGATGTCAATTTGCATATTTTGCAAACGGCAGTATAGCAGTAACGGGTACCAAACGGTGCATCGTTCAGCCTTAATCGTTATGATGCAGGAAGGGAAATGGTGCGTTTGGACAGAGCAGGGGCGCTGAACGCTTAGTCATGCTGTCCTGATTCACTCTTCTGTTTTTGGATTCTTTCTCTCTCTCTCACACACACACACACACACACACACACACACACACACACACACACACAGAATTAGGTATTGTTGCACTAGCAAGATGATTTAGATTGCTGGGAAAGATCTAAAGAAGCTTCTAATGACCACAGGCAGGTTCCCTCTAAAAAAGACTTTTCTCCAACCCACCCCTCCTCTCTCTCTCTCTTTCCTTTCTTGTGTCCCCCTACTAGTTATTTCTGTCAGTATCACTTTGACTGCTCTCTTTCCTCCCGAGACAGAGCGTTAGCTCATGTGTAACGCGGCTCTGTGAGATTGGCTTAGCAGTTGGGATGGAGCGCCCCTCTCTCTCTGGCCTGGCCGCCTCATTTAGGCCCCGCCCCCTGGGTTTATTTCAGCACGTAGGAGGCTCCGTAAGTGCCAGGTATAGATTGGAGCCAACAAGCTGGTTTATATGGTAGTGTAGCAAGAGGGGTGTAATTAGTGTTTGTTATCCCAGCAGGTTTCACTGGATTTTTCTGTGTCCGGCCCAGTTTCACCACAGCCTGGAGCAGAACAGATCTGATTGGTCGCAGAGTGTGGCACATGCAAAGGGGGAAGGGCATAAATCCTATCCCCCTCAGGCTTCTGCAGTTTAATGCGGCTTTGTGTGAGAGGTGTACCGTCCGTTAAGTCTGCCTATTGAATCATAATCATCAGAATATGGTCAGAATGCGGTTTCTCATGGCTGCTCCAACAGGTGCGTCTCAGTATGACAGTCTCACTCTTTTAACCTGGCACAAACTTGCCCTAGACATCCTGCACATCAAACTCTCCTCGTCCACGATCCAAAATACTCCGCTGATGTTGCACTTGAGAACCGAGCGTTGGAGTCTCACGGCCCTCCAGCAAAGCCCAGCTAAACGTCCGAAAAATAAACAGGCTTGTGATTTTAAAGCTTTTATTCGATGGGCGGATCCACTAAAGGCGTTGTTTCTCCATCCCGGGGAGAAACAGGAGGGGGAAGAGATCGCCCAGCAAGGGCCTGGACTCTCCATCAGCGCTGTGTGGTGCAGGTGGGGGTGTTATGGTTCCACTCTGATCATAGACGGAAATGAAGCAGAGGAGGGAGGTGGAGCTGTGTGTGTGTGTGTGTGTGTGTGTGTCCTCTTTCACTCGTTTTCATGCTTTTCTTCATGTGGAATTCTGAAGTGATGCAAGTTACCAGGCATCTCTCAGCAGCACCAGCAAGAACCGCTTCAGTCTGTCTCCTTAAAGACGCTCCCACCCTCCGTCTCCCTCACTCATACTCTCTCCCCCTCAATATACTTGCATCACACTCATAAGAACGCTGGAACAGATTAACCAGAGACAGGCAGAGAGCTGGACAGTCGGCCGGAGGTGGATGGGCTGGGTAGGAGTGGTTCCAGCCCTGCCCGGGTGTTGGTGCGCTTCAGCCAGTGCACAGATGGGAAAAGGAGAAGTCTGGAGGGAACAACGCCCACGAATGATTGCTAAAGCTTTTAACTGCCTCTGCCAGATTGGAGTCGAGAGGGCCGTCAACATCCCCAAGCCATTGGCTCCCTCTCTCTCTCTCTCTCTCTCTCTCTCTCTCTCTCTCTCTGCGATGTCCATAAAGATCTTCCCGATGCTTCCCTTAACCTTGCCCTCCATATCTTCTCAAGCTCGTTTCCAAAACCTCAGGTCTCCTCTGCTCTTTTGCACACGGCATAACATCATTCATGAGGAGAGATTCTCATTTGGTGATGTAATGCAGGCAGTGACCCCAATGACGTGGCCAGACTTGAAAGTGAATGAAGGCAGCTTTGTGGAAAGTCCTGCTCCAACGATTCCACAAGGTGCTTCTTTCCTGACTTTGTTTCTGTTCAACTTGCTTGGATGGTATTTCTCTCCCCCCAAAAGGTGATCTGGAGAGCTCCGATCATGTCATGGGTAAATCTCTGTATTGTGTACTGTTGTATGCATTCTTCTGCCCTGTGTGTGTGTGTGTGTGTGTCCATGTGGTCTGTAGACACTTATCTCCTGAAACCAGCCGCTCCACGTTGGCTGGATTACTGCCCAGATACGCTCACTATCTCGGTATGTCTGTCTCTCTGTTTTACTGCATCTGATTGCTGATGCCTTCACTCACACTGTGTCTCTGTCTGGTGGCTTTTGTTCACTGGTTGGTCTGCAGCTGGACGGTGGGGGAGCTTCCTGTGTGGGTGTAGGGGCTGTAACTGGCTCAGGTGTAGGGTTGGAGCTGGTGGGGGTATGGGGTTGTAGCTGGGAGAAGAGTTTATGGTTCATTCACTCTGTCGTGTGGTGTTTGCATTCAGTGGGCCAGAGATGGGGGCTGTGTGGGCAACACCCTCCACTGACCTCTCTCTCTCTTTCTCTCTCTCTCTGGTAATGTGATAAAGGTTGTGTACTATGACTGCTCTCTTCCAGGACCCTGGACTCTATCTATAGACTGACTTCACTCCTATAGAATGCTCCAAAATACAGTTCAGTCTGTGTGGTGTAAATATCGGGGGGGGGGTTGTGTGTGCGTGTGTTAACCAGTGGGTGTTTCCTTGATAAATAACAGCTGAACTGACCATGATTTGTCTTGTGGTTACATTAGTTCAAGAGGGTTGTTTTTGTGCATGTACGCAGAGAACAACTTGAGAGCTTTTCCTCTGAATGAAAGAATCCTGCATTGAAGTTAGCATCAAGGGGTGTGTGTGTGTGTGTGTGTGTGTGTGTGTGTGTGTGTGTGTGTGTGTGTGTGTGTGTGTGTGTGTGTGTGT
>JAOXYF010000020.1:3158103-3170286 GCA_028565775.1 Sternarchorhynchus goeldii | reverse complement strand
GTGTGTGTGTGTGTGTGTGTGTGTGTGTGTGTGTGTGTGTGAGAGAGAGAGAGAGAGAGAGAGAGAGAGAGAGAGAACACCTTCCTGTACTACATGAGTAGTCAGAGTTCATCTTGGCTGCGGGTTAATGTTTGTGTGTGTGTGCATGTGAGAGTCGGCAGGTGTGTGTGTTCAGTTAGAGGAACAACAGAGTCGGGGCAGGTTAAACATTAGCTTTTGCTTGCAGTGGTTCTGATAAATGAGAAGGCCCTCACCGCTGCCAAGAGGAAGACCAGTACTGTGTGTGTGTGTGTGTGTGTGTGTGTGTGTGTGTGTGGGGATGACTGTGTGAGAAATGGACGAAGAAATCGGGGAAGTGTTGCAGAAGCCTGCGATTAGGTAACCCCCACCACACACACACCATGGAACCCCTGCTTCACAAAGCAGGCAGTGGCAGTGTGAGTGTATCATGGATCAGACTGCAGGGCTCTGCTGAACACGGAGGTTCATCACCTTTACTGTCATCAGCCTCTGACTGTTCTGTACTAAGTAAGTTGGTGTGGTGGGGTGAGAAGATGAAACTGAATGAGCGAGAGATGTCTGGGCAGGGGGGGAAAACTACTAAAGGTGTGAGAAAGATGCGAGAGGGGTGGAGAGGAATAGAGACAATGGAGAGAGAGAAGGACTGTTTACAGAGGAGTTCACAGGAAGATGAGATGGTGTACAGAGCCAGACACGCACACAAACAGTAGTGTTGAGTCATCAGCAGATCCGAAGTGGGGAGTGAGCATAGACGGTAAACACAGGGCTCCGTAATTACTGGCAGACCGCCAGGAGAAGGAGAGACCGTCCGTCACATCGCTTATTCAGCTGGGTCCTGAATCTAATGAACGGGACGTGTCCTGTTCCGTCCTGTGTGCTCGCCTGCCGGCCAGTTCCTGAATGAACTTCACTTCAGGGGGATTTGTTGGCGAATGAATGGTTTATTGAGTGGGGGGGGGTGGAGGCATGATGGGTTTGGTCACTGATTGCTGGTGTCGGCTGGAGATGGCGTGAAGTCAGGAGTGTGTGTGTGTGTGTGTGTGTGTGTGTGTGTGTGTGTGTGTGTGTGTGTGTGTGTGTGTGTGTGTGTCTACTGCATGGCGTTCGGTTCCCCTACAGTCGGGCAGCAGCGTGCCGATCTTCATCATCTGTGGACTCTCCGGGGACTGTGGGATTTGACCACTAGGAACTGCTTCTGTTTGGATTAACGGTTTTCCATCAGAGCCCCAAACTCAACTAGAATGAGGGATTTTGGAAGACTGGAAAATGAGCGTGAATCCATGACCAGGCCAGGGAATGTGGGCATCGCCCGGCCCTCTCCGGATGAGGGTGCCGGTCCGCACGTGTGGGGCAGGGCGGGCGGCTGCATCCCAGCCCGGAGGGGAAGAGGAAAACCACACCAGCTTATCAGATAAACATGCAGCCATGCAGTTTTGTTGGAGGTGTTAGCACTGTGTATCATGTACACACATCTCCACTGTTGACAATAAAGCGCGCGCGCGCGTGTGTGCGCGCATAGAAAACCTGTTGAGAATGGGACTGACATTAAATGCTTGTAAGCATGAGGAAAAGATCATGGTGTGAGATTAAATACCAACAACCCCTCCAGCTCATATTGCCATACTGACACACGGGCACTGTAGAGGTTAAACACTCACTGCTCTACAGCCGTCAGGGCAGCAGGGATATTGATCTGTCTTGTCTGTAAAACGGTAGCACAGAACGTGTGTGTGTGTGTGTGTGTGTGTGTGTGTGTGTGTGTGTGTGTGTGTGTGTGTGTCGCACTAACCCCATTCCTGCCATCTATTCTCCATTTTGTTATCTGAAAGCAGCTTTTTCACAGGCTCTGTGATATTACCAGAGACCATTAGGACACGTGTTCAGTGAGCTCTGATTATTCTGCCCTGCAGAACCGGAGTGGAACCACTGTACGTTCTTCCACAACACTTGGTGGAAGTTTTCGCCTGAAAAGTCAAAGGCAAGATTCCCGTTGCCTCTCCCAAATCGATCCTCGGGAATGACAGCAGGTTTTCTGGAGTTCAGGAAGCACTCGACCCGATTCGCTGAAGCACGTGCCAATTAGCTGAAGATCTGGTAGACAGATGAACCTTAACAATCCCATTCCAGGTCCCACAGACCGGTCCACTAGTTTGGCTCCTTTTCAACTGGCCCTCCATGCTCCCGTCCCTCGAGTTCACCCTTTAAAGTGCAACCCACATTAAGGCAGTGTGTTTATCATGTTCCTGTTGGCAAAGAATTGCAGACAAAAACAACTTTGGTTGTTGTACTGTTCTTAACTGACATGTTTTTAGGCAGAATCCATAAAATGCTCATGTTAATGTTCTAATGTTTATATTGTTTTATGTGATACTGAAATAGTAGACTAGACAAAATGCTAAAAGGCTTTTCTTTAGTAGAATAATCTACCCTGCCAGGCTTGCTCTCGCTCTCTCTACCTCTCTGCCTCACCATCTCAACCAGATGTTTGATGTGGATTTATTTATTGGAGTTAAATTGGAAAGAACTGAACCTCTTTACAGAACCATGATGCTCTACAAGCTCTTAAATTCTGATATACTGCAATAAAAAAGCTTTAACAGTACCCAAGTGGAATAAACGTTGGTGATTTGTAGTATTTATCATGGCCCCAAACGTGTGTGTGTGTGGTAGGAGATTGCAGTAGATACAGATGATGTGCAATGGCTTGCAAAACGGACAGACAACCGTAAACAGTGACCTTTAATTTTAACTTGCTCCTCCAAACAGAGGATGGTACGCAAGCGGAGCTGGGGTCTGATTGGCTAGCGTAGTTGCGCACTCATGGAATGGGCCGGATTATCTAGTCATGTGATGCCTTTAGCCACTTTCCAAGGGAAACGGATACTCATTCGCTTTAATGCGCGCGGTGCTCGTACACGCGCGGTCATCGACGTATGTAGCTTTGAAGTTCTACTCTCGTGTAGCCAGAGGACAGATCGTCTTCGAGTCTTCGTTGTCTAACAGCCTTTTTCCGGGAATGTATAGCGAACGGGAGTAAACGGAGCTGCCGGCGAAGGCGAGTGTGGCGTTTTCAGTCCTGGGACTCTCCGTAGGGAGGGGAAACTATGCGTTCTCTCTGAGTGGAAGCGCTGCCGTGCGTTTAGGAGAGATCCCGCAACATATACAGGTGGGTGCTTTGCTTAAAAATTGCTTCAGACATTTGTTCGAGTGACTGTCTATGAAGTATTGTGACCAACTAAGACCCCGTCATACCAGCGCTTGATGCTACGAACGAAGCACCTCGCAATTTATTTGTATGTAGATTATATCAACAAGGAAGCGAAACTGTGGTTTAAAAAAACCCTGGTAAAATCCCTGCTCTGTGAGCGTTAGTGGCGGATTTTTGAATACTCGCAAATGTTGCACAAAGACTTGCCAAGAGCATCGGGGCAGTGCGATTTCAAACGTTACGCCCTTTCCTTCTGCGAGGGGGACGTTTGCTTATTCTGCACGTGTGTGTTGTTTAGCGCCCTTTCCGAGTGCCTTGCAGATAGACTGCTATTGTTAGCCGAGATTCTTTCCTGGTATTGTTGGTGTTGGAGTTGAAACTCGATCCCAAACTCATTGGCTATTAATAGCCTCGGCGGAGTTTAAACTTGGGCAACTCTTCCTTGGAAGTTACGGAGCGTGTACGGGAGGGCGCGTGGCATAGCGGAGAGCTGAGCAGAGTCGCTGATAACGGCCGGAATTTTTTTTTTTTTTTTTTGGAAGTACCGATCTGTACTTCGGCAGGGAGGTGTTACCAGGAACGATGCTGTTTCGGAGATGGACTTTCGCACCCAGAGAGATGATATTAGTGGGTGTCGCCGCGTATGGCGGTGTTGATTTCTGTTGACCGTTTGCGGTAGTTTGGAATCAGTTGCGCTGTCTCGTTTAGGGATTAGAACGGTATTGGCCAAATCCGTCTCTGGAGATCTTTGGCGAGGTCCTCTCTCTTTAATTTTAAGATGTTTAACTCGCTGTCACTGCGATCCCTGTTCAGTTTCTGTTTCTGAAGCACATATGTTGGCGTGTTGATGCTCTGGCAGCGATGTTGGCGCACTTTTTTCCAAGTGCCTGCAGTCTTAATAAAATTGCTAACGCACGGTGCTGTAGTCAGCGTGACAGTCACACACTAGTAGTCCAGCGGTATTTTTGTGGGGGAGAGAGCGAGAGAGAATCCTGCGTCTGGGTGAAAGGGACTACACAATAGTACATTGAGGGTCTGAACACTGTGTGTGGGTCTTGTGACTGTGCCATGGTTCCGGGGCGGGGGTGTGAGGGTGAGAGGGTGTGGGAAGGCGGGGGTGCACATTGCTGGTCTCCTGAATTTATTTCTCACAAGTCAACACAGTAAAAGCCCATGTTATCCAACCTGTGTGTGAGTGAGCAAGCGCATGCTAGAGGATAATTGACTATCTGGAGACTCTGTATGTATAGACAGATATAAAGGAGGAGAGTGAGAGCATTGTTAGGAACTAGCAGAGCTGTTAACAGCTGCAGTGTATTGTAGGATTATACAGTACATCACTTGTTGATATTTATTGTTGCCCATAATACTGGCATATCAAAATGCAAATAAACCTTTCAGTAAATCAGTTTATTTATCTGTATGCTGAGTGTCCTGCTCAGACTCATTATAGCTGATTTGCTCTGTGAATGTTTAGTAACTATAAATAAATAAATGAGATCAAAATTATCCTTTTAACGATGTTGCATCAAAGTTTCAACCATGTTGATTTGTTGGTTCACTCTAGGCAGCTCTGATGTACCAGATTTCCCCATATTTAACTTTTTAAGGGCTGGGGTTTCCTTTGCTGCTTGTATGCATGCGTCTGCAGCTCTGTCTCCCTGCTTCTTACCTGCTGTGTGGTTTTGTGTTCTGGAAGTTGAAGGTGGCATTTGGTCAGCACGCCTGCATCCGCGCTGGGTGGAGCAGGTTGGCGGTTTGGTGTTTTCTGCAGACTGGAGCGATTTTTGCGAGGGTTTTGAGCACGCAGGACAAGGCGGGAACTAATGTGAGTGACGGTGGCCAGGGCTCACGGGATGGTCGGCATGCCGATACTGACCTACAGGAAGGGAAAGTTGCAATCGCCACACCTTTATGATCTTGTGACTTCAACACTCTGCTTTATTTACGCTGAAGAGCTTCAGGAATCTGTACTGATTGATCTCGTGTGTGAGATAGCAATCGGCCATACAACTGATACCATCTTATCTTGTGCATCTCTTGAAACCACATGTTTGTGATCGGTTGCCATGACAACGAGATAAATGTATTCACTGGCAGCCCGATTAAACCCCACCCTTCTGGCAGTGTCACAGACAGCTAGGCTCAGGAATTTTGTGTGTCTGTGTGTGTGTGTGTGTCTGTGTGTGTAAGTCAGTTGTTTTGCATGGAATGTTTACTTTTTTATTCTTCTGTAGAAGCCCCACTATAATCTGGAATAGTTGTCTCATGCCCACTGTAATCTGGAATAGCAGTCTTGTCTAATCCAAGTATTCCTGGTCACCGTCAGACTAGGACATGGCTGATCTGAACATCTTTTAAAGTGCCATTTAAAATCAATGAGCAGATTAGCAAGAAAAGAACAAATGGAGACAGGTGGGGCGGACCCCCCAGAGAGATGGGGATGGAGAAAGGGAGAGATCCCCTAGAGAGATGAAGAAAAGGACAGTCTTTTCTTAACCTTTCACTTTAGTTTGCATTTGCTCTCTCTCCCACACACACACACATACACACACTCACTTTAATACACGTGTGTGAACACAAATATTTATACGATTGGTTTCAAATACGGTTTGGTTTTTCTGAGTTATAAACACATTGTGCTGATATCAACACATTAAGCAGTTTCTCCCAAACATGCATGCAACATGTCTAATCAAAAGATGAAATGTTTGTTTTTAATGAGTTGAACAAAAGTCGTGTGTGTGTGTGTGTGTGTGTGTGTGTGTGTGTGTGTGTGTGTGTATACACACACACACACACGCACTCTTTTGGTGGTTTATCAAAATATCTTTTACAGACGAACCTATTTCCCTCTTACTTCTAGATGCAAATTTGTTTATCTTATCTCTGCGTGTGTGCGTGTGTCCCTTGCGGTACTGGTTGGCTATGTTTTGCCTGCCAAATAAGCTTTTGAAGGTCGTGTACTGTGTTAACCCCCTCTGCCCTGGTTTTGGCCTGGGTGTGTTATGTGCCCCATTACACCTTCACACCTCCCTTAACGTAAATCCGCGGCTTTTGCGTGTGTGCACACATGCACGCACGCTCCAGGCATGAGGAGTTTCTTACCTCTGCTGCTTTGTCTTACGGCTTCATTCTAAGCCCCGCCTCTGGGTATGATGCGTTAGGATCATAGGATGACTTCTCTCGCTGGTTTTTTTAAAAAAAAATTACTGGAACAAGCTTTCGCTCGCGAGTAATTGACTTCCTTCCTTCCTCTGTTCTCTCTGCCCTCTCCGAGCAGGTGACGTGCAGTACAGACGTGTTACGGAGATGAGCAGAGAGGCGAGTGTGGACGTGGTGACCACGCCTCCCAGCGCCGGGCCCCGGGAGCGCTACTTCGACCGCATCAACGAGAGCGACCCAGAATACCAGCGTGCCCGCAACATGTCGCCCGACCTGCGGCAGGACTTCAACATGATGGAGCAGAAGAAGAGGGTCACGCAGATACTGCAGAGCCCTGTAAGCACGCAATTGAGCGCGTCCGTGCATACACGTGCAATAAAAGTACACACACAGAACGAGGGCGCGCGTCCGCCACGCACACCGCTCTTTTATCCACGCGGTTCATTTCCTTTAGAATACGCGAGTACGCTGCTGTAAAGTTTTCTGGCAGGGTTATTCATCTCTCTAGTCAGGCCAGGCCTTAAATAGCTGAGTGGAAGCAGTGCAGGTGGAAACTGAGCAGTCAGGCCAGCCATGTCTCTGCCTGTCCTGGCTCACTTCCCCATCAAAAGAGAAACTGGGATTTTTGGGGTTTGGTTTTGTTTTGTTTTTATGTGCGCTTCGTCGTAGTGAAAGTCTAGAGATGTGCTCGTTATTGTGCAGGTAGGTTCAAGACTGCCGCGTGAATGAAAGAGTTGGGGCTGGATTTTGTGATGTACTGGAGTTCGTCAAATTTTTGATAATAACTTACTATAATTTTAACAAAATAAGGTGCTACAATGCTGTACAATCCCTCTCTCCTATGTCTCTCCTTATTAGCTAACGTTACTGCTACCTCTTTCGCAGTCTTTCATTAGTCAACGTCACAGCTACAGACTACAGCGCCTCCTCAGGACGCACCTTTTTCAATCTTGGAAAATATTTCTCAGTATGCGTCAGGATTGATGTTCAGTAAAAGACGTTGAGTTTAAAGACTCATGTAGACTCGCATATTGAGCAGGTATATCCAGCACGCTCACCAACCTGTTCTACCGTAAGCTTAGCCACCCTAGCTAGGAGGCTAGTAACTTATTGGAGGTGTTGATATAACCGTGATTTGACCGACGTCTGTGTTAAGACCACATTATCACAGCTAACTTGAACGCGTCCTTTTCTGTAAGTCACTCTGTACAGGTGTGCCAAACGCGGTAAATGTTTTCAGTTTCACCGAGTTGCGCAGATGCGCTAACCGTTCATGAAGTCGGGTTTGGGTTCCGCTATCGTATACGCGATACTGTATACCGAGTGCACGCGGAGGAGGAGGGGATTTTCTCATGCCGGACCCCCGTCAGTGTTTTTGTGAGTGAATCGGCGCGCACGCAGATTTGCGACGACATAAGATCGAACCATCGTAAATGCTTAAAAAGAAAATTCTCTATGTGGCGGGTTGCCACATACAAATCGATGGCAAACACTGCAAGGTAATGTCTGGGTGCTGTACTGAAGATGACGTCTGTTGCAGTTTCTGCTGATTTATTGTTTACTGTTTACATGTTGGAAGGTGCAGAAACACCTGCAACACAACCATAAGCACAACTATAACCAGCGTTAACACACACACACTGCACTGTGTCTGTGGGCTGCAGGATACACTGATTTACTGAGGCTGCGGTCTCACTGCAGGGACCTGCTGGAGGAGGGACAGGGTCTCACCGTGGGGGCGGGGGCTGTAGGTGTAGGCTGTAGTTCTTGAATGCGTGTGCGTGCACTTCAGAGAGAACAGCTGTCTGAATGATTACAATCAAAGTGTACAGATGCGTGTTTTTATAATGATCTGAGTTCAGTCGTCATCAGTGTTTTTTGTGGCGTTGATATGAGAGAAGCTGCCTGCTATGCGAGCGAAACGACTAATCTGAAGGAAGACGAATCTCCTGTAGCAGGGCAGTGCTCATGGATACATCACCAGTGATTTTTTTTTTTTAATTCTGTGTGCAAAATCACATTTGCATTCTGCTAAGTGTCATTCGCCTTTCCATGAATTTTTGTTCCTGGCGCTAAACTGACCTCAGAGGTCCTTGGTCACTTACATTTTGGCTGCCGATTTTATCCAAAGCAATTGTGAGCGCATGCATCTCAAGTAAATGAGGGTTAAGGGCTTTGCTCAGAACCAGCAACCTTCTGATTACTAGTCGAGTACCATAAGCACCGGGCTACCACTGCCCCAGGTCAGGAGGGATTGGTCCTCAGCATGCCTGCAAGTCCAAGCTGGGAACGGTTTTCAGAGCTTAGCTGTGGAAATCCCATCGTGGCGAGCGTCGGCCGTTGCCATGCCAATATTAATCCCGTTATTCTGCTGCCGGACAGTTCAGTTTGGGTCTCGCTGTTGATCTCTCTCGCTCTCGTACACTCACTCAAACCCCCCTCATATTTAACTCGGGCAGTTAAAGTTTCTCCTAAAATCAACTGAAATTAGAGTTGTTGCTTTTGTTTTTGTTTTTGTATTGTTTTGTTTCTCATCCCAGCTGGCCCCGCCCTCAGTTATTAGGACGCACCGTCCGGACGGCCCCTGGTCTTCCCCTCATCTGGGATCCTCTCGTGGGTGTCCCCGGTGGTGCCACACGTCCTCGGGGGGGCCCCCTGGACCTTAGAGGGTCTGTCCGGATGGCGCTAGTGAGGCTAGGCTAACACCTGACTTTTTTGCCAATGGCGGCCGTTAGCTTGATGTTGGCGCCGATTTGAAGGCCAGTGGTGGTTCTCTTAACGGCTGGTGGCGCGGGTGGCGTTTGATGCCTGGCGGGAGGCCGAGCATCATCTCCCAGACTAAACAGCCTTTGTGCCGATGTAAACCGTAACCCCGACTCAGTCCCCGACTGTTTACTCTCAGACCTAGCTCTGTACTGGGTGTGTGTGTGTGTGTGTGATGTCATTGTTTCACGACAGCTGTCTTTGGACCTGTGTCAACTCTCTCTCTGTGTGTGTGTGTGTGTGTGTGTGAGAGAGAGCGCGTGCGTACAGCAGGGTAGGAATGCGTTTCTACTGCTAACATGGTTCATTCTGTCGAGTCAAACGCTCAGTATGGTCCCAGTTCTACTTGTCCGTCCGTCTCTCTCTCTCTCACTCACACACACACACACACACGCCCCAGGTGTATGTCAGCTTAACTACTGAGTAATTCAGTAGGCCTCTGTGCATACAAAACAAGCCCTGGGCCATTTTGATTCCTACCTGCTGTGGTGTTTACATCACTTTAGATTAGGTAATCAGATCTGTTAAACACACACGTGCGCACTCGCACATATAATTATACAGCTTTGTCGTTTGGATCAGCCCGTTGAGAGGCTTCAGTACAGGCGGGTTTAGCAGCTCCCGGGTCCGCTCAGAACCAGGCCCCGCGTCGCAGACAGCTGTAGCCGAGCGCCGAAACCCTTCATACCCGATGATCAATCTATGAGTGGCGAGCGTCCAATCCAGGCTACGGACGCCCCGCGCCACCCTCACAAGTGTCATCGGTCATCGCCATGGGAACAAAACCACAGGCCGGGCGCTAGCTGGAGAGATGCATGCTGGGATGCCTCGATTGGGTGGTTTCCAGCGCATAGCGGTTCTGCCAAACCCAGCGGTTGCCTCCGGCGACAGGGGAGGAGGGGGGGCGGCTGGATGAACAGAGCCTGCAGAGCCTGGTCCACAATGGCCTTTTCTTTGTGCAGGGCTGCTGCCGTACTCGATCCTCAACACACACAAACACACACACACACACTTTTACAACAGGTGTCCCGTCCCGATTGTGCACTGGGAGCCGATGCGTTCCGCTGCAAACTGCCCGTAGTTGTTTAGACTTGTCAGCTTACAGGTGGTGAAATGGAGGAATGCGTTTGTGTTGTTGCGTTACATTGCATTACAGCTTGAAAAGTGCTGATCATACTTCCGTGGTTATTATAATTACAAGCCGCTCGCCTGTACAGGTACGTTAACGGCGCACGCATGAGCGTATGACGTGTGCCGCGGCCCACGTGCGACACCCGTCATTACCGTCTCTCAGCAGCCTGTCGTCATCCCGGAGTGAATTATACGCTTGTCCGATCGCTTGTCAGTCTTTGTGACAGGAGGTGGTACTGATCTAGGAACAGCTCACCTGTTCCCTGCCTCCTGGTTGTTTGTGTGTTTGCGCAAGAGAGAGAAAACATGTCCTGCTTGGCGTTTTTAATCTGTTTGTTCCTCTTCTGTCTCTCGTTTTCTGGTGCTGTCTCCTCTCTCGCAGGCATTTAAGGATGAGCTGGAGGGACTGATCCAAGAACAGCTGAATAAGGGCAGTGACCCAGCAGGCCTCTTGGCCTTGCGCCAGATCGCTGACTTCTTCATGGCCAGCTCCATAGCTGGCTTCCCCACCTCCCCCCTCAGTGAGTGGCGCAGTCCGTGCATCCATGACAACAGCCCCCCCCCCCAAATCCTGTGGCTCCGCCTCCTCTCCCCAGCTTAGCTAAGATCTAAGGTCTCTTCGCTCAGGCCTGTTCACTACAGAACGCGGAAACACAAAACACCGCCAGCTTAGCTCAGACTGGGATTTCACTGCGGTTCAAAGAGAGTTCTAGAATTACGAAAACTTTAGAACGCTTGCTGATCAGAGCTCTGGCTTCGCCTCGAGTTCGTTTCAAGGGTGTTTTGAAGACGAGCAGTATATGCTAAGCGCTGTAGCTGAAATCGCAGCAGATGTTTGGATGTGGTTGTTGTCACACATCCAGAAAACAATTCTGACCAGCAGCGATCAGCCTTGCAAATAAAATAACAATGACTCCACGTAAAATATCAAGTTGTAACAGAGCAGTACTCGGGCGTCTTTATTAGTTTACGTGGGTTTGCCTGTGGCCATCCAGCTAACTCTCATTTGCTACATATGGCTAGCTGTTTATTGCCTGTTTCTCCATTAGATTAGTGTTGAGGTTTTGATCAGGCCTGTAAAGATTCATGGGATGTTGGAGATCCAGGCATTTGAGGCCTTAATCCTACATTTCGCTGGTGTTTGACTTTATCGGGGTGTTTTAACTACTTTAATGTTCTGAAGCGAGTCACCAGCGGTCGTAAATGTCAGAATCTTTCACATTTAACGTGTTTTTGTTTGTTTATTTTAAAGATGGATTGACTTGTGATATTCTGGATTGCTCACCCCAGGTCTGGGAATGGTTTCTCCCATAAACGACTTATTCAGCGTGGACTCAGGGGTCACCATAGTGAAGGGAGAGAAGCAGGCGCGCTGTAAGCTGGCCAGCCTCTACCGTCTCGTGGACCTCTTCAGCTGGGCACACTTCGCCAGCTCCTACATCACCGTAAGCACCCATCTGCTCTTGTACCTGTAGCATCACCACCGAACACAGAGTTGTCTGTTTATGATAAAACAACAAACAAACAAAAAAACACACCCTCCAGCCGGTTCGGCCAGTAACGGCGGCGCAACACGAACCGAGGAGACGAAAACCATTCCCTGCTGTGGAAGCGTTATATTTAGGCGCTCAGCAGGAAGTGACGCTCACCTCTCTTTATTTAGCTGTGGGAAAACACAGCTGTGCATGGGTGTTCTTGGGCATAAAAAGTCGTGTGTGTGTGTGTGTGTGTGTGTGTGTAGGTCCGGGTCAGTAAGGAGCAGGATCACATCCTCATCATCCCCAGAGGATTGTCCTTTGCCGAAGCCACTGCATCCAATCTGGCAAGTCCTCCTTTTGTTATTCCTACATTTCCCAGAGTTCTACATTTATGTTGACCTTTTGATCAGTGGTTGG
>JAOXYF010000020.1:3143552-3148487 GCA_028565775.1 Sternarchorhynchus goeldii | reverse complement strand
ATAAATAAATATAAAAATCTCTCTCCCTCTGTTCTACATGGGCTCCATGCCCCTGCACTGTGGTCTGATAATCCTGTGTAGAGTCTCTGTTCAAAGCAGCACCTCGCTGAACAGCTCCTACCAAACAGGTTTAAAACAATCACGTTTTAGTGAAGCATAATCTCATTATCATGTTTAGTGGAATTCACCTTTAGACATCAACTCATCTCCTAAATATTTGTTGTTGTTGTTTTTTTTTTTGTTTGTTTTTTTTGTTTTTTGGAAAAAGCAAGATTTGGTATTTGTCCACTCAGTTTTGTACTCATTTATATACTTTTACAAAGATACGAATGTTTAAGCATGTTTGTTTGTTTTTAGTTTGGGTTTTTTTTTTTTTTCGTGTAGTAGCTAGATTTCTACAGCTGATAATGTAGCGATGCTTGATATTTCTCGGCTGTATTATAACTGATTACTAAAAACATGTATAAGAACTGGAGGAGTGATGTATTGATATATTTTATTTTTGTGCTGCACTTTTACTGTAGTGTATAAATATATATATATCTATATAAAATAGATGATTTTACCATTTCATGGAGACTGGGAGATTGCAGAAAGTTTTGAGAGATGAGATGTTTTGGAGCAGGTTGCAGTGAAGACCAGGCAGAGAAATGAAGTTATTGGTGATCTGTGTTAAACTACAGTGCACTCTAGATACGTATATTTGTAGCTTTTATTAGTTGACCAATCCTGCGTCCCAGATCAACATAAAAAATGAACGTGTTTTGTGGCAAGGGATCTTTGCTGGTTTCTTCGACAGTTATGTACCGTTTTTAAAGCGTTATGTTGTTTAATTAGCTGTCCTCTTAAGTCATTCTTAGGACAGCCATATGTTGCTCTACCACGCCAAAAGCGACCGTGCAGCTTTGTTGCCATGGTCACCATCCAAGTACAGGAGTTGTTGCTACTATGTTGGTTTGTCTAAGTCCCCGTCCCCGTCCCCGGACAAAAAGTGTGGAATTGGACCACTTTTGCCGTAGAGGAGAGTTGATTTTGTCTTAATTCGCGAAGTCGCACGACGTGAACTCCATAATTGCGGGGGTACTCGAGCTTTCTGGGTAGCCTGCAGTGAGCGTCGGTCAGCGAGTTTCGAGTTTTCTCGGATGGTGTCCGGAGAACAGAGGAGCTGTTAACCTTAGTCTGACCCCCTGCCAGGCCAGAGCAGTAGAAAGGTTGTCATAGGCTACAATCCCAGGACAATGCTGTCAAACGATCAATCCCATCGAGCAATGTGAATTAGCGACGTGTAGAGGGGCGCGCCTCTTTAGATGTCTAAATGGCACGTGTCTTCGGACAGAGCGAGGCGCGGGTTTAAGATGGACGACGGTCATGAACGGTTGTAAGAAACGGAGAGACTAGGAACGGCAGAGTGGCACATTAAAAAATAGTAATAAAATGAGATGCTCAGAAACTTAATGCTTCAGTTGTGCTGTTTCGTTTTCATACCCTTTTTATGCAAAGTTGCTTTCCTTATATTGTATCGCAGTAACTTTTTTTTTACGTTTACAGAGATCTACATTTTTATTAACCGTTTCACGAGCGTTCAACTCGTGGAGAAACAGCTTTCAACTGAACCAATGTGCGTTGCGTTTTTGTTTTCCTTTTCCCTTACTCCCTGACCGTCTGCACCTTTTTAACTAATGCTTTTCTCTGTGTAGTTCTCCGTTCCAGATGAAATGTTTTACTTCGGCATGCGAGTGAGCCAAGCCGCGTTGTGACCTGTGAAAACGTATATAAATTGTTATCTAACGGACTTGCCTTAGATTGTATTGCTAATCAATGTAAATTCACAAATAAAAGCTATTTTAAGAAAAAAAGACCTGTTTCGTACTGAAAGCGTAACACAAAAAACAAACGTATAACATTATAAACACACAAGCAGAATTTGTGAATTAAGACCATTTTTCAACAAGATTAAATGGCATTTTGTTAAAATCCAAGATAAGACATTTTCGTGGTGTATCACGCAGCCAATACACCAATTTTTGTTTTACTTTCTTGAAGCGGACTGCCCAGTCAGGCAGGCAAAGAAATTGTCTTATTCACAAGAACTGGTTTGTGTACCCAATACCCCTTCCCTCAGACTCCACTAAATACCATTACAGTCTCAGAACTGTGGATTCCAGTTTCTGATGTGGCATATGAACGTCTGTGTGTTTGAGAGAGATTAAAATGTTTTTATCTGAAGTTTGTCTTTTACGACACACCCAGATATGTTCTGTCGCCCACTGCTGCAGCATCACTGCTCCGGCTGCCTTACCTGCAGTGCCTAGGCTTAGCGCATGCTAAATCGCTAAGTTTAAATTCAATTGTCTGAGGGAGAGAGCCCCACACCACTTATGCCACTTCACAGAAGAGGCCCTGTTGCAGCTGCACAGGCGTACAGTAGAATGACTAAACCAGGAAAAAAAAAATTCAATACCAAGTCCTAGATCAGACCTTTTGTAGTAGAAATGTTAATTAATTCCTAATAGCTCTCTTGGCAGTTCTGTTCTGGCTTTAGCTACTCTTTAGTTATTCTTTATTGCCAAATCTGTCCACAAAAGACTCACATAGTAATTAGCCATTATCTAGGGTCAATGTAAAACCAAATGATGCTCTCGAATAAGATTCTAAAAAGTTGAGTCTTGGTAAATATTATTAATAAACATCTTTAGTAGCTCCCCTTATACATGTGATTAGCATGGGTTTCTGTAATTTAAAATCAGAAGCATTAAAACATTTGGGTAAAACAGTTAAAGGCCCATCAACCTCAGCAGACCTGAGGAAATGTGTTTATGCATTGTTTTTGTTTTCTGCACGGATTCAGTTTGGTTGATCTTGATCAAAGAGATGTAAATCAACAATGGTGGTGTCTGAAATATTAGCATTTTGGGCAGGGAGGACACAAACACAACATTCATTAGAAATGTTGACTGGTGAACGTGTGGCCCAGCATGTAAATAAACACACACACACACACCCTGGAGAGATACTGGACTGCACCACCATGTCGTGCTCTGTCCTCACCACAAACGAGGCCAGGAACACCCCTGCCGTCCTGGGAGAGGGAGCTACAAGCTGAAGATCAGGAGACGTGGGGAGCCGGTCTGAGCGTGGGGGGGGGGCATAATTGTGATACAATAAAGCCATTGAGATGCAGAGAGAAGAGCTCTCCTAGCAGCGTTCTGTAAAGAGGCTGTTGTGAGTGTTAAGATAGGGAGAGAGAGAGTGAGGGGGGGGGGATCTCTCCAAACAGACTCAAACTGTGATTGTTGGAACATCGAAGCAGCTTGCGTAAGGATGGAGGCGTCGCCTGGGGGGGGATAACTGAGAGGGACGTGCAGGCTCCCCCTACGGGTGGAGAAGGCATGGTGCACTGACCATGACGATGGGGAGACAACCTGATTTCCTAGTCTAAAGGCTTCCGAATTTGCTCAGAATTGAATCTGCACCAGGGAAACAGCGATGCTGTACGTGGGGCACAGATCCGTGGGACTCGCTCTGCGTGCGACAGTTCGGTCTGATCTCCAGCTGAAGCAGCAGTCACTCGAAGCAGGAACGTGGTCAACTTCATTAAAGCCCAGGAAATCTTTTAAGGCTTTCAATTGGTTTTTTAAAAAAGTAGGCGTGGCCAGACTGCATCTTGTGGAGCAGGCAGTGAGGATTTGTCATTTGACTAAGAGTTTTATACAGGTTGTGAGAAGTATTTATCTATCTACCAACTTCAAAGGTTAATTGTTTGTCAAACTGTAGAATTTATAACTTAAACATTACTTAATTTCTTAAAAAAATGTTTAATTATAAACATTACATCATTTATAACTTAAACATATGTCATTACTAATTGCTGGAATTGCCTCCCTGTTACATGCATATGGGTTTTTAGACATTTACATTATATAATGCGTCTAGAAATCTAAGCGTTGCATGGGTTCAAGGTAACAAGATTTACTGACAATATACCAATTACTTGCGCATTACGACTGGATAAATATTGTACAGAGACTTTACAAATGATATTGTAACTAGCAGAACTACAGCACAGAAAAATATACAATTTGATAAAAACCTATAGGTCCATATGAGCGTTTCCTTCCTTATAAGCCTGATCTTACAAATGCATCATAAATTGTGAATAACAGAAGACTGAGGCATGAGAGTCTCAACCGATGCTCAACCAGGACTCGTAGGGAGTTTCTCAGACTGACGGATAACTGGAGATCTTTTGAGTTGCAGAACAAGTACGACGGTTCTGTTGGAAGTTTATCTGCTCCGCATTGGTGCTGGGACTTGAGCCGAAACCCGCTGATGCTGAAACTTCAGAGTAGGAGCCCGGTGGTGATGCAAGAGGACTGCAACTTAGTAGTGCCCAGGATGAGGGGTATCCCAGCGGGCCCGGCAGCAGAGGCGTCGACCAATCAGACGACCGCGTCGAACGCGCGTTAGTACTGCAAGACTGGCGCTGCAGTGCTGGCAGTTCAAAAGGCTTTGCCCAACATCGTTAAGACAGATAAAAGAGGCGATAGGGTTCTGCTACAGTGTCCCAATTGATTATGTCATCTGCTGTTCAAGGATGAGCAAACCCTTGAAAAAGGAAAAAAAAAATTGCGGGGGGGATGGGAGGGTTTATCTCTGTTGTGACGCAAGCCCCAACACAAATGGTTGTAAGCATCGTTAGAAGCATCATAAAGTGCGTGAGGCGTGAATTAAAGGTTCGGAGATAAGACCCGTGTTATCTCCCCCCCCTCCCTCCCCCACAGGCACTTTCTATGCGTTCTGCGCTCAGAACATTCAGTCCGACTGCCTGGCGGGTCGGCACGACCCGGGCCTCAACTCCGACCTCCACAGAGTTCCATATGGGCGTCAGGATCCACGACGGCTTCGGGGATGGACCTGACCAATGACATTTGTCCG
>JAOXYF010000020.1:3133552-3138552 GCA_028565775.1 Sternarchorhynchus goeldii | reverse complement strand
TCTCTCTCTCTCTCTCTCTCTCTCTCTCGCACACACACAAACACACACACACACACAGATGTGGTTCTCAGCCAGGGCTGATTAATGGAGGTTTCTCTTGGCTTGCTGCTGCGGTGGAAGCTAACAGCTCTGTTCACCGCCGCAGGGCAGTGAGCGACTGACATGTGTCCAAGTGAACACTGCCATTGCCTTCCAGGGCTGGCAGCTGAACCCCCGCTGCTCCACTGCACCCGTGACACAGCCTCTACATCTGCACTGGCCTGTGTGTTTGGACACCTGCTAATTTTATGGAGCCGAATGAGGCAGGGGAAACCTGTGTATCATTTCAGCATTTCTCATTCTCTCACTCATTCTCTTTCTCTATCACACCCAATACACACACCACAAAGTGCTCCCCTTCCCTCTCCCTCTCTCTCTCTCTCTCTCTCTCTCTCTCTCTCTCCCCCTCCTTCCCTCTGTCTCTCTTTCTCTCTCTCTCTCTCTCTGAGTTAATTTTTTTTTTGGCATAATAAAAAAATAATTTACTGTCACAGCTCAGTTTATAATAAAAGCAGTGAACCAATAACACTACTGGGGCAGTAAAAGGAAGTTGTATGACATAAACGAAAATCACTATGAAAACAGAATGACAATAGCTGTTCATTAGGCATTAAATAAAAAAGAGCAGTGTGCTCTCGTGTTGTGTGTGTGTGTGTGTGTAGGCGTTTATTACTCGCACAGAGATGTGCTTGGCCTCACGCATGACGTAGACCTTGTTCCCGTGGCGAGCATGCAGTTGGAGGTCCCACACCGGGGTCCCGCAGATCAGAACAAGAACAATGCAGGACTGCAGCGTGACATCATCCTGGGGGGCCAGTAAAGAGAAGGATAAAAACAGAAACAAACAAACAGGTCAAAGAACAAAGACCAGAAGAGAGGAAGACTAGGGAGGGGGGCAATAAAAACCAGAAACCAGATGGTTGGAGGTTACAGGTAAAACACAGATCAAATATGAGTGAAGGACAGACAGCATTGTGTCCAAGAGGGTGGAGGAAAAGAGGTGGAGATAAGAGGTGAAGAAGATGGAGGTAGAGAGAAGGAGAGGAACCAGAAGGAAGTGCAGGGGACGTGAAGGAGCAGCGAGGAGCAGTGAGGAGCACCAGGAGCGGAGGGTTGGCTGCCTCTGCTCCTGACCTGTATTCCCGTCACTGTGGAAAAACAGACCTGCAATACTCCTGTGTGTGTGTGTGTGTGTGTGTGTTTGAGTTTGAGTTTAAAGGAAGTATGAAGATATCCAGGTCACCACCTCTACCTATCTCTACTCTATTAGGACATTAGGTTCCGCAAGCTGCTCTATGATTCTCTCCCTCCCTCCCTCCCTCCCTCCTTCTCCCGCGCTGTCTCTCCCTCTCTTGATCTCCCTCTCTGTAATCATCTCTCTTCCTCCTCTCTGTAATTGCTTGTGAGGGCCCTCACGCCAACAGCCCCTGGGCGTCCGCACTGTCCCGCCCCATCAAAGAGTCAACAGCAGCTCGTTTACCCAGGGCACCTGCGGCAGACATGCTGTGTGCGTGTGTGTGTGTGTGTGTGAGAGAGAACCTCCCCATGTCTGGAGCCACACATAATCACAGCTTAGCCATCCTGCAGAGCTAACAGGGCAAGAGTGGAGGCCACTCTTCTGAACTAATGGGTTGAAGGCTCCCCCCACCTCCCCATCATGACTCAGCAAAACCTCCTTCACCCTCAAACTCAACACACACCCCACAAAGCTAAACCTGTGCAATATTAATGAAATTAATAAGCACTCCATTTTAATAATATCGACATGAAAAGAACTAATTAGCTTGACCAAATACTTGATCAAGATCGGAAAGGTAAAATAAAGAGGAAAAATAATAAATACTTAAATAAATAAGTACATAAAGGTGTTTATAAACAGGGCAATTCATGTGCATGTGTGGTAGACAGGTGTATATCACCAAGCTGAAGTACTGCCTCTTCTCTTCTCAGAAAGCAGCAGTTGGGGTGTGTATCATGTAAAATCTTGCATAATCAATTTGCCATATTTGGTCAAATGTTTCATATTCAACGAGGAAGTGCAGCTCTGTCTCTTGCTGTTACACTGCTGGCAGAGTCTGTGTTCTCTGGGCTGTCGTGATTTCTTGTGTTGTCTGCTCTGAGCTGCTTTCACTGAGTCTGGACTTTGTCAGTGTGGTTCTATGTGTGACTGTGACTGTGACTGTGACTGTGACTGTGACCGTGAGTTGATCGCCCTGCATTTTGCTTTTGTGCCTGTGTTTGTGTGTTCCAATGGGTGATGTAGTTTCTTTTTTGTTTTTGACGAATTATGATTTGGTTTGGTCTGATTGTATGTCAGACTGGTCCTGAAATTTATTAATTGGTAATTGGTTTGTCCCTCAGTTCATTACACCTCTCTCTCTCTCTCAGTCTCTCTCTCTGTCTCTCTTTACCTCTCTCTCTATCTCTGTCACTCTCATACTCAAGCCAGATGTCCATCCCTGGGAACATTCTAGAACAATAGGCACGGGGAACCAGAGGTCACCACCTGGGAGGAGAAGGCCTCCTGCATGACCGACAGGTTCCTCTTCTTCTCCCTGCTAGAGTGTGTGAAAGCATGTGCACACGCATGCATGCGTGTGTGCGCATATGTGCGTACATGCGTGCGTGTGTGTGTGTCTGTGTGTGTCTCTGTGTGTGTGTGTGTGTGTGTGTGTGTGTGGCTGTTTCCTTTACTCTTCTGCTCACGGTTGACAGACGTGTTTCCGAGACGTCAAAGTGTTTCAGAGACGCTTAGATTCCTTGTGGTGTTTAGCTCCCAAAAGACCAGTCTAAGAGACAATTTTACACTGGAAGGGTTGCTACAACACTTTTGATACCGTAGAGAGCAAAGGCACGTGTGTATGCGTGAGAACACATGCAGGCGTTTGTGTTTGTGTTAGTGTGCGTGTGCATGAAGAAGAGAGTGTATGCCTTTGTGTCTATGAAGGAATGCAAAGGTATTCTTTATTTCAGGTCCAGTGTGACGGCAGTATTCAGGATGGGGGGGGGGGTAGGGCCTGTTGTTGATAGTGTATCTTGGGAAAAGGGTGAGAATAGCCTGGTTCAGATAACATCCAGGAAGCCCTTCCCCATCCCAAGCCTGCCCTGCGTCCTGGAGACCACAGGCCAAACAAAAGAGACACGGAGTGCCGGCAGATAATGCAGCAACACAGGGCCCCACCAAGCTGCATGGCCTGTCTCTCTGTCTCTCTATCACTGTCTCTCTCTCTCTCTCTCTCTCTCTCTCTCTCTCTCTCTCTATCACTGTCTCACTCTGTCTCTCTCTCACTGTGTCTCGCTTTCTCTGTTTCTCTCTCTGTCTTCTTCTATATCTCTGTATTTCTCACTCTTTCTGTCTGCCTCTCCGTGCAGGAGACAAGTCTTACTTCACTTCCATCATCTAGATAAATGGAACACAGTGGTGGAATAGGACTTAAAGCAGAGCATAGCAAATATGTTTATATTATATATTTCTAATAGTCTAATAAACTGAGAAATGAGATTAAATGTACCGCCCTGTCCCTGTCCCTCTGTACCTGGGTCCGTAGAGAGAATGTTCCAGAAACTGACTTCCTGGATGGGCTTACGGTGACTGAGGCTTGCTCACGCCGCACGATAAAATCCCAAGGGGTTGAAACAACGCCTCTGGCGTCCATGCCGGCTCAATTGTGCCACAAAGGCGCAGTGTTCGAACCGGCTCAGCCCCTTAGGCATTAATTCAACACAGGGTTGCTCTTGCTGCGTGGAACAGCGTGCCCTGCAGCCGCGCCAGAGGCGGAGCATATGCAAAGCAGGCTAGTCAAACGAGGCTCCGGGCTGGTGGCAGGACACGGCGTTGGTCGTGATCGTTTGGTCTGATTGGCTGATTGGGTCTTATTGTTCGAGGACAGTGTAGGTAGTGTCACAGAGAAAAGGCAAATGCCTTAGACAGTGAGGGTTCAACAGCAAGACAATGAAGGGGGAATTTACACCATGGCTATAATGAAGGGTGACCTCAGAAATGAAATACACACACACAGTGTGGAAACACACACACACACACACACACACGAAGACAACACACTCACACAAACATAAACATGGTCAGAGCAAACAAAGCCTGTTTCTTAGATACACACACATACACCCACACAGAAAAACGCCTCAAACTGGGTGGTCCTGTGTTATGATAGACATTACTCAAACGTCTTGTGAGGCGCAGGCTCAATGCAGGCAGCCGGCGTGCTTTCACGCACCATCACGGGCCGCATTCATAACGGCTGAACATGTGCAAGCCAAGACCGAAACCCCTGGCTGCTGCCCATCTCACGGCATCTGCAACGCCCAAGTCTCCTTGAGTGGGGCTGGACGCGTCCAAGTTTAGACCCTGGAGCTTGCAGTCAGATGAGATCACTGTGAAGTTGCAAGGAGTTTATGATGACCAGCTGTTGACATACTTCGAGTGACAATTTCCCCCCCTTTCAACATTTCTCTGTCTCTCTGTCTCTGTTTCTCTCCCAGAGGCACCCTTACCCACGAATGACGCAGAACTGTAAACACTAATTTGACTGAGTGAGTGTGCGTGTGTGAGTGTGACAGTAATAATCACATGAATTATTATATTATTATTATATTACATGATGTGTTTTTACAACACGCATTTCATTTCCTCCTGGGCCCTAAAACACTATGCCTGATGACAGACGAGCTTCCTTGATGCCTCCGTGGAGATGAGCATTATGGGATATGGAGTCATATATGACGACTGCTCTTCCTGTGTGCAGTTTCCTGACGTGACGGCGATGAGCCATTTGGGCTGCTGGCAGGAGTTTAAGCTTGAAGTGAATCACTCTGTTAAATATTTAAGCAGGTTAAGCAGACTGAGCTCCATCGCCATGGCTCCCAGTCAAAGCCCAAGGAATGAATCTCCACCTGTCAGGCTCTGGGACCCCAAGGAGCCGGTGGGGGGGGGGGGGGGGGGG
>JAOXYF010000020.1:3121681-3132126 GCA_028565775.1 Sternarchorhynchus goeldii | reverse complement strand
TTCTGTGAAGTGTTTGCATTTGCATGTAATGATGAGTATTTGTGTGCATGTATGTATGCTTTGCTCATGTCTGTTTAGAACACTTGACCCAGTTGTAAAGTGTCATTACAGGAATGACACACCTGCAAATACAAAAACATGGAGGATCAACTGCACACATGCCTAGACCATCTCTTACATTAACGGCATGACCTTTCTAAGGCCTTGCCGTGTGACTGGACATCAGTGAAATGTGATCAGGTAGATATTCAGAATGCTTGTGGTATATGGCAATATGACAGTATTACGGTATATGATATAGGCATATGACATTATTACAGTATATGACAGTATTACGGTATATAACTGTATTACAGTATATGATAAGGGCGTAAAACATTATTACGGTATACGATAGTATTACGGTATATGATATGGGTGTAAGACATTATTACGGCATATGATAGTATTACGGTATATGATATGGGTGTAAGACATAATAGTATATGACAATATTATTTTGTATGATATGGATGTAAGAGATTATTACAGAATATGACAAAATAACAGTGGACAATATGGGTGTAAGACATTATTATGGTATATGATACAGGTATAAGCCAGTATTAGGGTATATGACACTGGTGTATGACAGCATTATGGTGTATAAGAGAAGAACAGGAAGTTCTGGCATGGTGGGTTTATTCTCCCTGCAGCCTCACTTCACATGTTTGACGTTGGCCTCTCACTCAGCTGAAGGACACACAATAATTCCCTTCATCCTCAGACCAAAAAGAGAGCTGTGTAGAGAGCACAGCCAGGTGGATACCCCCACTCACACACTCACCACACACAACACATAACCCCACACACACACACACACACACACACCTCCACACTCTGCTAAAGGCCACAAAGTTGTTTTCCTCCTCCCTTTGCGAAGTGCGAGCGCTCCAGTTCTCGCCACCTCTTTCATGCTGTCTGTGAGGTACACTTCAAACACCCGCGTGGAGGCTTTGAAGCACTAGAGGAGAGTGCACCCCCACTAACCAGCCACTCTCTTTTTCACTGCTCCCCCCCCTCACACACACGTATCCACCCTCATCCTCGTCTGCAGCTGAGAGCAGGACACAGTTCAGACCTCCACCCGAATAGCCTGTCTGGAGCACCTCCACATGCTGGTCAACACAGCCCAGCAGGCACCACCTTACACTTGGGCCTTTGGCTTTCCAGATGCTTTTTGGAGCCCCCTCAACATATTGGACTGCAATAGTCTTTCATGGCAAAGCTTTGAGGCTTGTATGGGAGTTTTTTTATATTTAGTGGCAGTAAGAGTACTATAAAAATGCTAATGTTTTTTGAAGTACTCTTATTTGAAAGTTCTCCTCCAGAAAAATGCATTAAAAAGCATTTAATCCTCTAACATTTCAGACTCCTGCCTATCAATCCAGACACTTTCCTCACTCTTGTCAACTACTTGATTTAGTATTAGTTTCGGTGTAATTACTGAATAATTCATAGTAATTACTACATAATGTTCCTCTTAAGATTAATAAAAAGTTTAAGAAAGTACAGGTACACGCCACATTTTGACGTCAGATTTGAACGTCCAAATATTTTCACGCGCACCATAAATATGAACAAATCTTAAGGATTTTGGATCGGAATATAGATTTTGCACCTAAAAGTATGAAAGGGATATGTAATAACGGTATTTATCGAAACGCAATTAGATTGTATATATGTGGAAAAGTCAAAGTGGTGTAGAAGTACTAATGCACACCATGTGTGGATACTAGTTTGTAGTTCTTAGTTTAAGAAAAGGTAGTAAATATTTAATATTTGATTCGGTTCGTACTAATAGCAAGTGAATTTGTTCGAGCATCAACGTGTGCTCTTTTTGTTTACGGATTACAGCATAGCATGGCTAAATGAAAAAAAATCGACTTTGCTATTATACAGCTACATCACAACATCAAATTTCGAAGCCTTCGGGACACTGTTTTTAATTTTATATGCATGGGACGCTAGGACCCTGCGGTGTCCGCGGCTTTCCCCGCATCCATAGGATATCAGTCCTAGCGCCCAGTGAATAGAGCGAGATACTGCGAACGGCATCTCGGATTAACTGACGTTTAGTTTTCCATTCAGAGAGAACATTCTGTTAACCAGCATAAAAATGGTAAGAAGTGAGAGGCACCGACGAGACATGAAGGCTGAAGATGTGTTTTTGGAATCGGAAGCGTCAGTGGATCAGCAAGATTTTGATGTGTCTAGTTGTCCTTTCAATGACGTCTTCAACTCCAGAGACTCTCCTATAGACCAGATAGACACTTTTCTCAAAAATGTGCAAGTTTTGCTGGAGGCAGCAAGTTACCTGGAAAGCACTGAACGAAAAGATGGAAGTAAGTAAACTGGTACGCCGCAATGAGTTTTGTAATCGTATGGTCCACTGAAACAGTTTCATTGTCAACAGACAACAAAGGATCGAGTTCACCCAACGATCCGCTAAGTAGACAAGGAGTAAGCGCTGTCACAGTATGCGACTTGCGTGCTGGTAACTTGCCGTTAAGGGATCTAGTTTCTGGTCACTCTAGGCTATCGCAGTTTATGATATTTCTACTTTACATTAATTTTAACATGCGAATATCCAACTTAATTGGGTAGCGTTAATGTATGCGAACCTTTTGTGGAAGATTAATGTTATCAGCACTTGGTCCATCATTTAGCTGGCTGGATATTTATGTCTGTCGTCGAGGCGGAGGGTGTTTTTTTTCTGAGAACGTCGCTGTGTTTTATCCTGCAACCTAGTTAGGCCGCCCTCGTCCCTCGCTATTGCCCCAATTCGCTACCCGTCCCGTTGTGCTGGCAGACGCTCGTGTCGAAGTCTGAAGCCTTTTGTATTGTTCAATGATGCTGCACTGCGAGTTTGGTCCCACGTTCCAGACTAATCTGTATTTGATAGCAGGCAATTAATTTATGGACTAGCTAGATAGTCAAGTCATTTACAGGCGTCTGATAGAACAAGCCACTACTTATTCAGTTTTGTTTCACAAATAGAAAGAGTGGTCATAAAGTTGGGTGGCATTAATATCGTCTGTAGTGTACACTCTTAGGGAGCACTTGAAAGCCTACACTTAATACATGTAAAACTTTTAAATAATACATATTTAAGTCATGTATTTATTTAAGTAACTTTAAACTGTTAAAAGAGTTTTAGCCATGTAGTAACTATCTTGACGTGTATATTATACGAGGTGCTCAAATGGGTAATCCCACATAGACTTTTCTAGATTTTTTTTCTTTCAGAAAGCTAAACAAAATGAATAAAGTGCGCATGAACTGGCTACGCAGCGCTTATGGTTTTTGCTCGTTTCCTTGAAAGCACGAATCACATTTAGGTAACTAAAAGGACTGTAGTTCAGGCTCAGAGTTCATAATTACCAGAAAAAAAACATAAAGTAATTTATTAATAGGCCAAGTGAATACTATTGTTGACACACACTTTTAAATTAGCTACTGTCTTAGTGAATCCCCACAGGTAACAATATATTTAATGCTACTGTAGGTTTTATATTTTCAACTTCCCATATTTGCTTCCTGGTATCGGGGGCGTGCTCACATGGTTTCCACATGAGATCTGTTGGCTGCTCAGATTGGTCAAAGTTGACACTGTTGGCAACGCTTAGCAGGACTCTATTCCAATAAAATTTGTGCCCAGATATGACGTCAGGTGTTGCTGGGCCTTTGGCCTGTCTTGAACGTGGCTTTGAAAGCTACGGGTTATGGGGAATGAAGTGCTTACAAAAGGGTACACAAAAACTTAAATTGAACGACTTGCAAGTCCATTTTTTGACGTACGCTTTAAACTGCACGTCAGTAGCGATATTATAATGCAGCAAAACAAAGCGTTACATGCAATACTGAAATATTTTGTTCACAAGTTACACATTAACTTCCCCTATGTCTGTAATATACAGTCTCGTCTTTTACAAGAAATGAATATGTATGCGTCGACGCCGTGCTTCATTTATGTGAATACCATGTTTTATTATGTCAGTGTTTTGGTTCCAACAAAGCATAAATGCCTGCGATGTCAGTATATTGTTGTAGGAATAACTCGATATCCCAGAACCCTTTGCGTTGGGGCTCGCCTGTTCTCGTCTCCGCCTCTCAGCTGTGAAGCTAGGTAAACAAACTGGGGGAGGAGAGCGCATAAGCAGCAAAGACTTTGCAGCCGCTGGGCTTTAGGGGATTTTGTATAGTTTATATTAATTTTTTTACAATTTTTAGTCGCTCATTTCCTAAGTACTTTTACTATTTTAATACTCCTATATTGTTGAGGGTTTTTTATTTGTTGGTCCTGACAGAACTAGCTTGCTAGCTAACCTAACTAGCGTTGGGGAAGAAAAATATTTCAGGTCGGCACTCGGTTGTCAGAGCCAGCAAATTTAATATAAACATATATATATATATATAAGTATTTTTTACATTCTTGGAAATATCGAGTAATATATTGTCACGATTTAGTCTAACTGTCTTTAAGCAATAGTTGTCATCTTATACCATAAATCCATCTTAACGCTAGCCCTTAAAAACAGTATGACTGCGGTGCTAAATATCCAGAGGTTACTGGAAGCTGCCGAATATTTAGAGAGGAGAGAAAGAGGTAAGTGTTACTGTATTTGTAGCTGTTAGCATAGTTAATTAACGAGTTTATTGCGTTGTCAAGATGCCACTACCGTCAATGAATACATGTTTTTGGAACTAAAAGATAACGATTTATTGTTCTTCTTAACTTAGGAACCTAATTTATACCGTATTAGTTTTTTGTGATGTAGCTTCGGTGTGTCAGTAGACTAGAAATATACCAGTGATTTGGTTCGTAGCTAATTCGCTATTTTATTTCTCTTTCGCACAGAGTGCGAACACGGATATGCCTCGACGTTTCCGTCTATTCAGAACTCGAACTACCAGAGACAAAGGAAACTCCGGAATAAAAAGTATAACAACAATCACAACAGGTAAGCAGAATTCTTACACAATTCTATACCTGGTTTACGACGAAGGTTGAACGATATCGCATTGCGTTCTCATCGACACGGCAGCATCGATATAAACAATGACATCTGTCAGAACCTGCGGTTACCAGCTAATCGGAAATCCAGCTATTGAGATATAACTTTGCTATGCAGATATTTTCAAAACGGCTCCAAGACGCCGCTTAGCCTGGTATATCAGTGACACGTTGGATGGATTTAATGAATGCTGAGTATTGTTTGCGAACAGAACGTGCAGGTGTTATGTTGGTCAGTTTGTCTTGGGGGAGAAGGGGGGAGGGGGGGCTTGTACAGCTCGCTCTCATCAGCTGATTGTCAAACTGCACTGCTGCAGCATGGTGCTTAGGGACGATGCGAAATTCCTTTACTGTGCCGTACCGAAGAGTACACGATTGCGGGTTTTTTCTTATCCCATAATGCCAGGGCACCAAACCAAACCGTTTATTTTGGCTCGTCGTAAATTACCGTGTCAGACTCTTTACATGATATTGTGCTGATTCAATATAACAGCTTTTATCGCTACGGGCAGGATGAGAGTTTTACCGCTATCCCTACTCGACGTTTTATTTACAGCAGTCGTTGTTTTCTATATGTAAAAGGTGAAAACACGACAATATTTGACTGAAAATCATTGTCCGTGCTTAAAATATGAGATTAGTTGTTGTACTGTCACCTTACCGAGGGATCATAAGTCACCCTGTCGAAAAAATAAGTGCTTAAAAGACATTGTAACCTCCATGTGGACGAGAATCTGTTATGCCTTTTCGAATATGTAGTAACGTCCACTAGCGCCTTTAAAGTAATCTTTCTGTCTAACATGCGAACGTGTTAGAGCATAGCCTGATGGTACTGCAGCCATTTCGTGCTAGCTTGCATGTTATTCACTGGTTACACTGTGTTGTATATGCGAGTTTGCGTGCAGGGAGGGCTTCTTAGGTGTATGTGCTTTGCTTTTCTCACTGTCAGACATCTTGACGACTGATTTCAGTTCCATATGAGCTGTTCACAAAATAGTCTGTGTGTGGCTGTCGGAGGGGGGGTGGTGGTGGGGGTGTAGACCTATGGTGTGCTATCTGATCTGTGGGCATACCTGTCAGAGTGTGCTGGAGGAGCTTCCATTCAGCTTGTCTTACTACAATAGAGCTGTAACTATATAGGTAAACAGAGCGATTATAATGATAATGCCATGATAATATCATTTACTGCAGTCTCTCTGGAATTTTTTATACATTTAAATCTAGTTTAGTTTCGCTTAGTCCTTTGCATTTAGGCATTCAGTCCACCCCCCCCCCCATTTCCATTGCGGTATTAACACGTAAGGTGGTTATTACATACTAAAAAAAAAGTAATTCATGGATCAGTACAGTACCTGTTCATTGACGCCACGCATCCTGTCACACGACATCCAGAGCCGCAGAAATTGAGCCCCCCCCCCCCTTTTTTTAACGTGCATCCTTTCATGTGAAAATGGGGCCATCAGGTCAGTGGTGGGGAGCCAGGAAACAACAAACAAACAAAAAAAAACATGGCAACAGTATTAATGGTTGGCAGCAGAGGGACTACGTGACGTGAGCGCCCGTCTCCACCCACGCCGGGCCACGTCTCCACCCACGCCGGGCCACGTCTGTAGCCCGCCCAAGTGCTCAGCGTGGCTGCACAAAGAAGCCGATTCACTTTGCATTATTAAACAACACGCTGGCTCGTGCTCCGGCCAGAGCTAGGGGAGTGGGGTCTGGCCTGTCTACCGACAGTGAGGGGAAACTCTCTCACTTATATAGGGGACACATTCTCTCTTTGTTTTTGGTGTTTTTTTGTTGTTTTTTTCTTCCATCACTCGTGTGTTTGCAGTCTCAGTGTCCCCACAGTGAGACAGACAAAGCGTTCTGGTTGTGTGCGTAAAATGCTTGGAAGCGACATAGAATTTGGGGTGGTGGGTGGAGGTGACGGAGGGGGTGGAGATGAATTAATAAATCCACACATGGCTCAAACCATGTCGCCACTCGTTAATGTACAGGCCCAGGATCAGCCCCCTTTTGCCCCTGCAATCCCGTTCCTTATGATCTGGAAGCACAAATACTCAATCTAGATCAGATGTTATACATGTGGCTGGCCCGGAATAGTCAGCATTACGAACCGTGTACAAGCCAGCCAAAGGAGTTTGTGGTAAAGATATGGGCTTGGTTTCCCAGAAACATCGATCATCTTTAAATGGTAGTGTGAGTATTATACTACCCACATTCTCATTTAAGACGATATTTGTGGGAAACAGGTTGCGTATCTGTGATTCAGTACTGTCCCTTCCTTGCTGTGTTTTAAAATGGCGTCTGCTGTTCTCCACAGGTCCACACACAACGAGTTGGAGAAGAATCGGTGAGTAACAGCCAAACACTCAACGTATCACCCAAACACTTCCATGTAATTGTCGGCGAGCAGGTTGCAGTACTTCTTAACCCACACCCTTGCACAGGTCTTGCAGGATAGAAATCAACACATGCTTTTGCCAAACTCCTCCCTCCCCCGATGCAGGAATACACACTGCTCAGGTGGGCTCTGGCATCCCTGTACACAGGGTCTCCTCGCAGGGAGTTCGAAACCAGACACTCCTGGGTCACCCTACACTTTATGACGTTGCGCCATGCATAATTCAAGTTGCATAAAAAGGCCTCTCCAAGAAAATCTGTTTACTTTAACTACAGATGGATGTAAGATATAATGCAGCAACACAGAAAGCCGAATCTGAAGGTTTATCAGAGACAATGAGAACTGAACACTATGTGTTCCTGTTCGACAGAACAGACTGTGTGTACTCCCCTGCGAGCGTGGGTATGCTTGTGTGTGTGTGAGGTGTGTCCAGAAACCTTTTATCTGATTTGAGTTAGAGCCCCACAGGAACGTGGGGAGGAGGGGCGCACCAACAAACGCGCAGAGCAAGGAAACGGCGGAAACCTTCTACACCAGGTGGAAGCGCCCGAGCGCACCATCCTGTCTCCAGACCTGTGAGGCGCGTCCGAGTCATGACCCGGCACTCCTTTTCCAAGCGCTCCCTTATTAGGTTGAGAAAAACGAAGCTGATCCTAGATCTGCTGTCTGAGACATGCAAGAGCCCCAGTGTGGTGAGGTCTGTCGTCGTTCCTCAACCTCGGGAATTTTCAGGTTTAGCTGTTTCGGTTCGCACTTTTCTTCTTCTTCTTCGTTTCCCTGAAGTCACATGGCACGTGTTTTAGTCTTTTGCGTGATACTAGGCGTGTGTGTATGAGTCCGTGTCCACTCATCTACTTCACAACCAACTGGTTTTGCGAGATAAGAGCCAGACGTGTGTGTGTGTGTGTGTGTGAGTGTGTGTGTGTGTCTCTGTTTGTGTCTTCGGAAAGGCAGCCTGGCACTGGGTAGATGTACACCGAAACCCTCACCTACATTCGAACTTCCTGCTCAGACAGGAAGTCGAATATGATGCTATTGTTTCCTCCCACACATGCCACTTCAAAGACAAGAATCTGACCTTCTCTTTGAAGTTTTGCCACATCCTCTGTGAACCTTTCCTTGCTCCCGATGTGGACCTGCATTTGTTTACTTCTCAGGCAGATTCAAATGAGCTACACATTTGAATCCAACCAGATTAAAATGATATGAGGGACTGAAAAAAGCAATCGACATTTTGCTTCGAGCTACAAACCAGTCGTGGTTCCCACAGTACAGGCTGCAGGCAATGGCTTTGATTTCTGATTCAGATTCTGCCACATTTTTTTGCCACACAGTCAGACCATTGGTTCGACATAATAGTATCAAAGTGTAAAGATAACAACCAGAGAGAGAGAGGAACAGGAAGTGGTAGCACTGGAAGTGCACACAGCCCTTCCAGAAGCCAGCCAGCAGGTTTGGAGAGTTTAGAAGCCCCGCTGGTCAGGTGACGCATCTGACTCGCCGGACAAGCACGCCTGCCTTGGAGCGGGTGCTTTCAGGGCGCGTGTCACGCGATGTCAGCGTCAGTGGAGGGAGTTTCACAGAGGAGCGCGGCAGTGCCACGCCGTGGTGGGGTGGCAGACGGCCTTTTTGTGCGTGTTGGCGCCCGTAACTGCCGCGTGTGTGTGTGTGTGTGTGTGTGTGTGTGTGTGTGTGTGTGTGTGTGTGTGTGTGTGTGTGTGTGTGTGTGTGTGAGGCCTCATTTGAGGGTGCCAGAAAGAAGATGAAAGACCCAAAGCCACATTCCGGTGCCACACGTGTCACCACATGCAGAGATAAAACACACAGACCCATGTGAGCGCACACACACACACACTCTGCTGTTTGATCACCCTCACCTTCCGTGCTCACGGCTTCTCACTCTGACCACGGCTGCTTGCTCGGGTCAGGTGCCCTGAACACAAACACCACATGGATTTAGGCGCCAGCGGTGCAGTCAAAGTACACTGCAAAGAAATGAATGAATAAAACTACACTAAATAATTGTATTCATGATACCATGAGGGCAACATGAATGTAGACAATCAATTTCATAGAGCGTAGTCTTAACTAGTACGGGAATAATTCAGATTATTTGTAGGAGTGTGTTCTAGCTATTTCAGCTAATTTGACTGAGTATAAATAGTATTTATTAATGCCTTTCTTTTTAGTTTTTGAGAGATTTTTGCCATTTAGCACTGAGCTTTCTGACTCTCTGACTGTGCTGCCCAATCAGTGTCTGGGAGAACATTTTAGAACCACCACCACAGGGAGTTTCTCAGAGTGCTGTGCATCTGAGGGGTTCGAGGGTTCTGATGGTTAGGGTTCTGTTTCCCAGTAAGTGAGGTTCTAGTGCAGAAGCAGAGGATGATGAAAGGCTTGCCAACTCTTGCTCATGCCAGACTCCGCCCCTCCGCCACCACCCGCCCATCCCATTGGCTGGGAAAAGCCCATTGCCCCATGTGGGTTTGTGACATGCTATAGTAATGTGTCACCTCTCTTACAACCTGGCACGCAGGTTTCTGTGCATCATTTTTTCAAATAGTTTTGTCAGTCATTAGCCGTGCTTGGGCGTGTTCTCTGAAGCCTTTGCGGCTTTTATATTAGACAGTTGAAGTCTTTGATGGTTGCGTACGAACAAACAAACAAGCAAAGATAGATAGATAGATCGATAGATAGATTAAAGATCGATCGATCGATCGATCTTTATTGATCCCTTTGGGAGGGTTCGCTCAGGGAAATTAAGACCAAGGGAAATTAAGAACAACAACAACAACAAAAAATGAGTATTTGAAAAGAGGTATATTTAGGCTGTACGCCCAAGCCCTGCGTTTTAGGCTCAGGAAACGTCAGCCTGGCACCACAGCCTCTGATGTTGGAGGTATAACCTCACAGCCTCTGATGTTGGAGGTATAACCTCACAGCCTCTGATGTTGGAGGTATAACCTCACAGCCTCTGATGTTGGA
>JAOXYF010000020.1:3039726-3113411 GCA_028565775.1 Sternarchorhynchus goeldii | reverse complement strand
TTCTTAGCGTTATTAAATAAATGCCAAGCATTTAACCTCTTGGGTGCTTCCTGTCAGTCAACTAAGTAGCCGTATTTAAGGTATTCTGAATATTACTGAAATACTACATGAAATACCCAGCTGAAAGCTGATTGACCCTTGGAGTGCCCCCTCCCCTGTCCAGTGCTGTATTAATGAGTTCAGGGGCCCCTAGGCTACACTTTCTGGGGGGGCCCTCTTCTGCCCCCACCCCCTCGCTCTCCTCTTCTCCTCCCACTCTGCAGAGGAGATCGAGGTGGATGTAGAGAGCACCGAGTTCTCCCATGGAGAACTGGACAGCATGAGTACAGCCAGCACCAGCGACCTGGACGACCACAGCAGCCTCCAGAGCCTGGCCAGCGATGAGGGCTACTCCTCCTGTAGCCTCAAGCTCGCCTTCAGCTCCTAGACACACACACACACACAAACACAAACACAAACACAAACACAGTCCCAGCAACAGCAGCTACTACCATCCCTCCTCCCTCCCCCCACCACAATCCCCGCCCTCCTCCTCAATCCACTCCAATACAATCAGGTCCCCGTCACTCCCCACCACCCCCCAAACCAATCAGAACCTGTTGCATCATTCAGGTGACCAGAGCACAACCCGCCCATTCATTAGAATGGTGTTTTGATTGGCTGACTGATATTTATGGATGTTTAAGAGAGTGTGAGTGAACAAAGACTTGAACAAGCTCAGAGGTTTCTCACCTGAGAATATGATTTTGTCTTTATAGAGTTTTTATAGATGGCCTACAAGGATGTGGCAGTTCATGTTTGATACCAGACTGAATGATTTTACCAGTCGCAAACCTTTATAAATACGATCTCGGCCAGCATTTTACATTTCATTTGAACTTCGAATGAAACTAAAGTCGCTGTAAGTAGAAGCAGAGCAGCTGTATGGCTGTTTTTTTAAAATTTGGTGATTAAATTACTTTACTCCTCTGGATTTAAAAGGCTTGTGAACTGGTCACCTGCTGGAACTTTCTGTTGAAGCAATGGTTTGGAACATCTTTGCTCCACGAAGCGAGTGCGATTCGGACGTGTGCCCCTGCGCATCAGGATCTGCGGTGCTCTTACCTTTCACACACCATCCAGTATCGTAAGATCAGTGGTTACGAGGCTTGAACTATGTCGATTGGTGCTACACAAACCAATAACGAGGGGCGGGCGTGCCCTCGACGGCCCCGCCCATCTCATCGCCGATGATGTTCAACAGCAGAAAACCATAATCTAACAGTCTTTCCCATCTGTAATGGGAAGGGCCCTTTTTTTTGTGTGTGTGTGTGTGTGTTAAAACCACGGAAAGCATAACGTTTTCCCACACAGCAGCTATCTGGAGCAACTCGGCACCCGTAGAGCTGATCGTAGAACCGGCACGCTCCAAAGAACCATAGCATCCTAAATGTTCAAGTAGATGCCCCGCCACCCCGGTTTTGCCCCGTCCCTGGCAGTAATGAGCAATAACTCCACCAGTCCCATCTTTACCTTAGAATCACACCCCTCCCTGCCCTTTCCCTCCCTGCCCTTTCCCTCCCTTGTAAGGCACTTGGTGTCCGTCCAAAAGAGCAACGTACAACTTGCTTGTTTTTGTATATAATACATAAATAGTTTAATAAATTAAGACAAAAGAAAAAAAAAACAGAGTTTAAAAAAGGTAGATACCAGTGGGTAGAAATATCACCTCTGTTGCTGTTTGTCTTGTGTTTTTTTGTGCATTTTAAATTATATTTTTGGAAAGATTAATATCCTCTTCAGATGCTGTGGCAGAGTTGTGTGGACAGTATTACCATTTATGTTCATTATGGTTTGGTTCTCCACCCACCCCCCGGTTGTAATGTACACCTGATTCCATTCTTTAACTGCCCAAACCTAAACGTTTGTAAAAACTGATGCTCTGAAACACATCGAGCTTGAACAGGAAAACAGTGCATGAACGGATGAACAGGACAAAAAAAAACAAAAACAATGCGACAACAGGAGAAAAAAAACAAACAAACAAAAAAACAAACAAAAACAAAAAACAACAACAAAAAAAAAGAAGCAGCAGCAGCCGACATGCCCCACCTTGGGGGTGTGGCCTCGAGCCTGGACGCACTCCTGGAGGGGTGTGGCCTCGAGCCTGGACGCACTCCTGGAGGGGTGTGGCCTCGAGCCTGGACGCACTCATGGAGGGGGTGGGACCTCGAGCCTGGACTCACTCCTGGAGGGGGTGTGGCCTCGAGCCTGGACACACTCCTGGAGGGGGTGTGGCCTCGAGCCTGGACGCACTCCTGGAGGGGGTGTGACCTCGAGCACAGATGCGCTCTCGGCTGAGATGCGCTTTTATTTATTAGCTAGTTATCGTTTATTATCACTTTTGTGTGTGTGTTTGCTTGTTTGAAGCTAAGAGGCATTCCACTATTAGTAACTGTGTGCTGAGGGCGTGGCTGTGAGAGCCCGTGGGTGAGGCTTTGGGCACATGGGCGTGGCTGTGAGCACCTATGGGCGTGGCTGTGAGCACATGGGCGTGGCTGTAAGCACTTGTAGGTGTGGCTGTGAGCACATCGTTGTGGCTCAGAATGTGCTTCTCTTCCATTCTACAGTATCAAGAAGGAGAGATAAATACTTAAAAGCAATTAACAACAAAGAAAGAAAGAACACAATGCTGAAGTCCTCCTCAGGCACCTTCAGCCCTTTTGCTGCCTGTCTGATTTCATCTTTTATCTGCACAATCTGACTGTTTTGGATTGTTTGTTTTTTATTTGTCCTACTTGATGCTGCACGGCAAGTTTAAATTTATTGATTTAATTTTGCTTGTTTTTTTTTTTCCAGTTCTCTGGTTTTTCTAATGCTGTGATTGCATTCCTGTCCTGTTCATGTAGTTGCTTCTGTTCAAGTAGGAGTATCCAGTTCTTTGTAATCTTTTTTTTTTTCTTTGATTCTGAGCTTGTCGTCCTAGCTACAGCTGCTGTGCCCCATATCTCTGTGCCAAGCTCCGCCCAGAACAAGCTCCGCCCAGAGCGGCCATACCACAGCCATGCCCCCCACGCGATTAGGCGAGACCACCTAGAACGCCACTGTGATTGGGACAGGGGCAGAAGCCACGCCCTCTGGTATCGGAGGGCAGGTTTGTGTGGACGTGGTGGCGTGTGGTGAACGGTCCGCACGGCTAGAGTGCGGCCTGTGTGAGGCTGCACAGACCCGCCCCTGTCTGCTCGAGAACTGACCGCTATGTGGTGCTGTTTCCCAACACCAGGCCAAACCACAGACGAATACCTTAAGGATGTAACTACCTTACGCATTGTCTCTTTTATCTATCATTTTGTTTCATTTGTTTTGTGTGGGGTTTTTTTTGTTTGTCCTCCCCCCACCCCCCTTCTTAATCGGCACTTAAACCAAGGCCCCATGGTGAGAACCAGAGCTTTCTAACACCACACCAAAGAAAACCAGTTTTGTACCCCCCTTCCTCCCTCCCCCCGAGTGTTTGCTGGCCTGTTATGAACCATCTCATAACAGAAGTGCCATCCACTTAGTCCCATCTAACCCCACTGCACTCCTGTACAGCAAGCATGGCCTGCTGACTGCACTCTCTGGTGATTCCAGCTGTCGCCTCCGGGGGGCAGTGGTGAGGGGCCAGATGCGTCACTAATCTCGGTAGCACAGACCGACGAACATTTCCTGCCCTCCCTTACAAGTGTGCTGGTTCGCATATGGAAAGCCTGATCCTAGTTTAGGGGTATCATTCATAAATTTGATTTGTTTTGTTAAAACCGCTGTTTGTAGATATGGCACTTATGACTAAAATAGAAAAAAGACAAATCTGTTCTGAGATCAGTCCGAGACTCTAGTGTTGTAGCACAAAGTGGGGCATCGGTGGGCAGCAGAGAAGACGTAGCTTCTAGACTGGGTCCCGAAGTCTGAGCTCCGAGAGGCTTGATGCACACGCCCCCCTTACTAGTGGTGCGAGGGTGCGTGTGGTGGTCAGGAGGCTCTGGAGAACAGGAGAACGGGTCTGGGTTACACAGTGCTCTTCCGTATGGGAGAAGCAACGTCTTGCTAAACTTTGTGGCCATTCTTTGTAAACATGCACTCTGATACTAGATGTAAGTCGAACTGCAATACTTACAATAAACACCAACATTTGTCAAACCTGAAGACCAAAAAAAAAGCCTGTCTGGTGTCTTATTCAAAAATGTAATGATTTACATTTTTCTCTTTTGGAAAGTCTTATGCTGTTCTATGCTGGAGCAATTTTGTCAGTGTGAGAGTGAGTACAGTTGTAGTATTGCACATTTTGTCAATGTGCCAGTGCGTACAGCAGTGCCACCTAGAGGTCGGCAGTGGTGTTGCACATTCCACTGCTCGACTGTCATAGTACACTCACAACTACTGGGAACAGTTGGAGTGTGTAGACATCATTCAGCTCAAAAAACATCCAGTCAGCAGTGGTTCTGTGGTAAGGAACTGACCAGTGGTAAATGAACTGTAGGTGCACTGTAGATGCTAAAACACACACACAGTGAAATAATCATTCACACATCTTGCCATGTTTGAAGCTCAGATTAAAGTTACACTAGTTACTAGTGCACTAGTTACAAGACACAATGTTACATTACCTTCCCATTGGTTGATGGTATGTTACTAATAAATGTTTGAAAAGTGCTAAACACACAGAGCACTAACACAAACCCAACAATAGAGGGCAGATCTGCACTGTTCCAAAGAAGAGATGGTTTTTTTCCTCTTCTTTAAAAGCGATTTGTTACTTACATAGACATTAATTTTGCAATGAAAAATTGCATACAGCTACAAATGTAAAGAATGTAGATAATATATGTATAATAAATAAATATATATATACTTTTTTTTGTCTTGCTGACGCATACGAATGCTAACGAAATCACTGAGTGATTGATAGCTCTGCGTGATTTTGCATTCCTCTCAGGGTTCGTTTATGAGTCATCCACTGGAATATGATAAGTTTTGTTTTTTTTTTACTTGGGGAGGTACATGACCAGCATCCGTACAGGCAAGCCACATGATTTCTATCCCACGCGGACTCCGTATGTAAATCTCAGCCATAAGCCCTTTGCGCCCTTCAGCCAGCGTGACATTTTGAACGAATTAATTACTTAGTGTGCAAAAAAGACTGCCTCTCTCTATATATATAAATAACCCTACATTTGCGGTTTGAGCTTAAAAAATATAGTACTACATATTTCTAGAATTAATAATGAATAAGAATGTTATAAACGGTTGTATAATATCAGCAGATGTGTACATGAAAAATAACAACAAGATTCCTATATTGACGCACCCTTAAATAACATAGAGAATACAGTTACACATTGTACATTAAAGCATTATATCACAGGAATGTCATCGTCTCATTAGTTTATAATAATAGCCACAATCCAGTTTGTCACTTGGGAGCTTGCGCATTCTTATCAATTCTAGAAAAAAGCTGTAGTTTCTGCCTTGTCAAGCTCTTTCGCTTACGTTCATGGCTCTCAGTAATGAATCTTTATTTAGTATCTCCCACTTTAATGCGCACGGCTCTTCTCACTGGGTCACGCTGGGAGGTCGAAAATGGCCCGCTGAATGCTGTTCGCGCGTCCGCGAGTTTTTGATGTGTTTCGTTTCTCACAAAGTACAAATTACACCAACGATGAAGATTTGCTCTGTTCGGATTAATAAGCAGTGCCATATTCCGTTTTAATTAAGTACCAACGTAATTTTTTAAACGTTAGAATACACATTGGACACATGACGTCATCAAGGAACAGGCTATCCTCAACTCTTAACTATCACTTAGGCCTCTCCCTGTTAAATTTATTTAATGTTCATCAAGGCAATTCGGCCTATACAGTACGTCACGTCGTGAGTGTGTTGTAGGCCAATATAATATATTGTTGGTTTTCAGACAAACGACGTTTACGTACATCATTCGGTGACTTGTCGAATAAGTCAGTATGTCTTCGCCTTATCTAGCACCTCGAAACAAGCCACAAGCCTATCGCTTCCTTCCATCCCAGGAAGGCTAACTCACGTGAGGGGAAATGCATGGAACCAACACAGATCTTGGGTCAGTCTGAGCAAGGCACTACCGCCTGAACACGCACCGTGAGAACAAAAATTATTGATCTCAGAACAGCCAGTTGAATGGATTTAAAATACTACTCGGACGGCCTTAGTTTGTACGTAACTTACTACATCTGTAATGTCTGTAATGTGTGTGACAATTTGCTCCTATATTTGAAATCTCGAAATTTTATTTTTGAAAATATATTTGAAAACTTTGAAATCTGGGCGTGTCTACGCGTCTTTTGTCGGTCACACATACCACACATTCTTGCCGCGCGACATATTGATTAAACGGTATCTGAAGCTGTAGAACCGCGAATCTTGGATTTTGTCTAAAGTCTCGACTTACATGGCTGCAGGCTGATCATACATAGATCTATGTAAAATACTGACATTTAATGCGTATACATGCAGTCTTTATATATGTAGTATATATCTTAAGACTATATATATACTATATATATATAAATGTCGTCTTTATGTATGTATCTACCAGAAGTACTGATACTTCTGGTAGATACTGATAAGACCTTTGGTAAAGGCTTCCTGGAGAGCTTCCATGCTTGAGAAAAAGTGCAAAAACTCTTTTTCCAGATAACATGAATATTTAATATTTATCGACAGGAGAAGAAACACGCCCCTCAGACTGTGCTCTGGCAAGGCCAGAAAACCTGAGCACAGACTCAGAGGAAGGTCTGCTCCCTGAACAGGGCCATACCCAGGATGGAAATGTAGGAAGTAGGAATTGTTTTAATACAGCCTTACTATGGACACCACCAACAGGACCAGCTAAAACGAGCTAAAGTGAGCTCTGGAATTGTGATACTGGACAAAATAGATTTGCCTGCACTATTCAGTCAATTAGTTATTTCATCCTTGTGTGTATTATTAATCTGAGTCAGTGCCCAGTGTTCTGTTCATATAGAGTATGTGTGTTGTATATTTCTTTGTATTATGTATATTTTTACTCTTACTTGGGAGTGTGTTCTCGGTACAGACTGTGCTGCTGGATCAGCAGTAAATCCCCCCCCCCCTGCACACACATACACACTCCCACACACTCACACACACATTCAATACTGCAATAGTGCATGACTACTCTTAGTGGGGGTTTCAGAGGTGACTGGTGTGTGTGTGTGTGTGTGTGAGAAAGAGAGACAGATATTGAACTGATGACAGGGAAGTTTGGCATGTGTTTTTATATTAATGTATTTGAATAATGACAGAGACCAAGATTCTGTGTGTGTGTGTGCGTGTGGAATGAAGTAAAGTGTCCACTTCCTGTGTGCTATAGAAGGGGGCAGATGGATGACTATGACAAATTTCACACAAACACATACACTCTCATTAACGGCTCAGAATGCATCTTAACTCAGTCAAGGCACACGATACAAGAACGTCAGTATTATTGATCTGCAGTAACTGCCGCACCACACACACTCAAAGTGGGACATCTGAGTGAGAATAGTGAAGTCAGGAGCACTGACACCCACCCTGACTGTGAACCCAGCTTTGGAGACGTTGCTGACTGTGTGTGTGTGTGTGTGTGTGTGTGTGTGTGTGTGTGTGCGCATGTGTGTTTGCTTGCTCTCTCCTGTTTCTAAAGTGTTATGTGTGTGAGTGGGTCACCTGGGCTTTGGAGAGCTTAAGTGTCCATTCATGCTTGAGAGTGTGTGTGTGTGAGTGTGATTGTGTGTGTGTGTGTGGGGGGCAAAAAAGGAACAAAGAAAAGCACAATTTAAAGTTAGAGGGCAGTCTGCCTCTGTGTGTGAGTGTGTGTGTGTGTGTGTGTGTGTGTGGGTGTGTGTGTGAACTGATTCACTGAATTGCTAAATGACAGCATCTACACCTGCCCTGCCTTCCTACCAGCTGACACACACAAACCTGATTAACCTCTCGCTCTCCTGCACATCTCATTTCTCTTTTTCTCACACTCTGTCTCTCTCTCTTTCTCTGTGTTTTCTCAATAATTATGTTTTACTACAAACAGTTAAAGCACTATGTGTGGGCTGTACCTGAATCAGAGGTACGGTATGGTGTGTGTGTGTGTGTTCTGTGTCACCCCTCTGCACCCTCACACACACAGCTACTGCTACATGGCTCCAAAGAAGCAAATGACGTGTTTGTTTGAATTTGCTCAACACACTCTGGTCAGTGGAAACACACACACACACACACACACACACATCTGTGCCATTACCTCTCTCCCTCTCTCTCACTCCCTCTCTCCATCTCTCTCACTCCCTCTCTCTCATTCGCTTTCTCCATCTCTCCATCTCTCTCATTCCCTCTCTTTCACTCCCTCTCTCCCTCTCTCTCACTCCCTCTCTCCCATTTCCTCTCATCTCTCTCTTGCTCATTCTTTCTCAATCTTTCGTTTCTTTCTCACCCCCTCCCCTTTTGCTCATGTCTCTCTCTCTCTTTCTCTCTCTCTCTCTCTCACACACACACACACACACAGAAACACTCTCGCACACTCCATCATCCTCTGACCAACAGGAAATGCAGTGTGAGTCAGAGAGTGGGTTGGTTCTCTTGACGCTGCTATGCGATGGGCTTCATCCTCAATAATATTTCTTAATGCAAATGACATTCGCATAATTTGCATGCATAATTAATATGCAGCACGCTCTCCAGCAGTTGAAAAGCAATCAGCAAGGCCTGGATACATTGTAATACTGTGTTGTGGCGTTGCATGAAATCGCCGTAAAATAGTGTTGTTTTATTGTGATGTGTTATTGTTCTAGTATAATATAGCGTTACTCAGTTTTATGCTGCTGTAATCCTGGTTTGTGCTGTGGTTTGATATTGTGCAGCTGTAATGTTGTGTCATTTCAGGACTGATTGTGGTTCATGTACACTTCTATTCCCACTTCCCATTCCTTTAATCTTGTAGACAACCAACTTAGAGAGTGTGAGTGTGTGTTTCACAAGAATTGAATCATAGTTTCTGTGTCCATGTCATTCTGTACCGCATCCCCAACAGACAATAGAAAAGTGTGTGTGTGTGTGTGTGTGTGTGTGTGTGTGTGTGGTTAACTATAAGAATGCATCTCTTTCTTTCAAATATTTTGTTTGTTGTTTTTTCTACAAAGTATCAAATACTGACAGGATCTGCAGGCTGCATCAGCTGGGAATAAACAAAACGAAACGAAACCCATCCAGGCATGAGAACAGAAGAGGAGCAGTGTGATGCTTGACATCAGTACTGAATGAAAGGGCTCTTTATGTTTTTAAGCAGGATATTCAGCAGTGATAAAATATCTATTAATGTCAATCAGTGAATCAAAATGTGAATCAGTGAATCACCCTAGTTGATTCTGAACTCCTCAAATGACTCTTTCCCCCTGTGGTTCACAGTGGGTCATTCATCCCGGGCTGCAGTGTGTTTCAGACTCAAACTGTGTGACACTGCAGTTCCTCTCTCTACACACACACACACACACACGCAGGAGGTGAGATTGGGCTGCTAATGGTGTTTACGTAATTGGTTTTTTTTTTAAGCTACTAGTGTGTTATTGAAAGCTAAGGCCAAACACTCTTAGTGAAGAGAAACACACATGTTGTGTGTGTGTGTGTGTGTGTTCACTAGCTGGGTGAGTGACCACACACCAGCAGCACAATGAAAACAATGTAGGTGCTCTCTAGGTTTCTTCAGTTAGAACTCAGAATCTCCACCTTCTACACACACACACACACACACACACACACACACACACACACACACACACACACAACACTTAGATAACAAAGCCTTAAAGTATCCTGCTAGACTCCACAGGCAAGTCTCACACACACATGCACTACGTAGAAGCACGCAGCCTGTGTGTGTTTGTGTAACTTTAACCTTTAATGTGTCAGGTAATGTTGATGCACAGGCGTCATAGTGAGTCACCAGTAAGTGTGTGTGTGTGTGTGTGTGTTATGCTTATTGTTAAACAGTAGTGCAATAGACTTGATGCAGTGTGAATGCACTGGTTCTAGCTATGTTACTGATAGCTAATCAAATACTGTTTATGATCACAACCTTCTCCTCTAATCCCTGTCCTCTGTAGCACACACACACACACACACACACACACAGCTAATATTACAGTGTGGTTAGTGTATTCCTTATTCAGAACTTCCTGTCCCTTCTCATAGAATGAAACCTTTGAAGTATTTTTTCACTCATTTTACAGTCTGTGGAGAGGCTGGGTGAGACAGAGAGATGGAGCCCTCATGTGCATTAAAGACAGCCATTGTTTAACGCATGTGTGTTTTACATAAAAGGCCTAGTATGCATGTGTGTGTGTGTGTGTGTGGGTGGGTGGGTGTGTGCGCACGCTCGCACCTTCTCTGCTTGCTAAGAGTCCGATCTTGCTGAAAAGGGCTTGAAACCAGACTGTAACATTAATAGCACAATGTGCGTATTACATTTGAATGACTTGAATGACGTATGTGTGTGTGCATTAGTATAAGTGCATGTATATTTGTGTGAATGTGTTAGTGTGTGTGTGTGTGTGTGTGTGTGTGTGTGTGTTTTGTTTGTTAGTATTTGCACAGGCTTATTGGTTTATTGGTTATCCAAATATTATCCAAATATTATGTGGTTTATTGTTCCAAATATCAAATATATCCAAAATTGTATCTAAAGAGAGATTATATTACTACAATAATATGTGTGTGTGTTTCTGGCAGCTTTTCAGAGGATGTAAGTATTGTGTTAATAATACTCATAGAGCTTTGAAATGTTCAGCTTTTAATTAATTTAAATGGGTAAATTCATTTTGTTTCAATACATTGTATTCAGCGTTGACTCTTAAACTGATATGTGCATGTTGGAAATGTGAGTATTCTTTAATGTGAGTATTCTTTAATGTGAGTATTCTTTAATGTGAGTATTCTTTTATGTAAATATTCTTTAATGTGAGTATTCTTTAATGTGAGTATTCTTTAATGCTGACTGCATTGAAGTGGTAAAGATTTGATAGACCCTTTTTTAACATATTTGCCCAATCTGAATGTGCACCACCCAGTGACTGTTTGTGACTGTTTCTACTAATGCAGTTCTATTCCACTTTCTTTAGAAACAAGGCCTGGACTGTTAGCGATACCATCAGATAAACCGGCGTGCTATGCAATGACTGTTTACTCACAATCATGATCTCATAACAAATGCCGTTAGACGACCCCGCTGGGCCGTGCCTCCCGGCCGAAGGTGGAGAAAGTTTCGGTACCGTTATGAACGCTTCACTTCCGCTCTCAGTCAAACCTGGAACAGTCCCATACAGAACAGAAAGCACATGTGGAGGCGGAGGGCGTCCCGATACGACATAAACAGAGTTTATCTCAGTGGACATAACTGTGACTTAAAGCATGATTGCTCAGACAGACACTGCAGTTATCTCTGGTTCAGTTTTCTATAAACCGTAGAACAACATAACATTATACAGCTCTGGAAAATGAAGAGACCTCTGCAAAATTCAACATTTACCATTTGTGTTTTAGTAAAAGAAATATTTTTGTTTTATCCCATAAACTACTGACACAGCAAATGTAATATTTATTATCTTAAAAATTATTATTAAAAAATTATTAAAATCTTAAAAATATATATTTTTAGACCTCAAAAAGTAAAAGAAGTTTTTTAGACCTCAAATAATGTAAATGTATTCATATATTACAACACAGTTCTTAGGAAGAGTTCACAAATCAATATTTGGTGAAATAATGTTGATTTTCAATTGCAATGGTCATGCGTCTTGGCGGGCTCTCCACCAGACGTTCGCATTGTTCGTCAAATAAGATTTGGTTCAGGTGATCATCTAAACTTCATTAAATAGAATGACATCTGTGTTGGAATTCAATGACTGGAACACGCTGGCGGCCATACACGTGCTAGTGGTATCTAACTAGCTAACACTCCTGTATGCATAACTCGTGGATGAACTATAGTAGCAGTGTTTTATTTGTGCACAGACCTCCACTGAGCATGCTCCAACCACAAGATCACGCCACTGAGCACACTCCAGCTACAAGGTCACACCACTGAGCACACTCCAGTTTCAAAGTCACACCACTAGGCACACTCCATCCACAAAGTCATACAACTGAGCACACTCCGGCTACAAGGTCACACCACTGAGCACACTTCAGCTATAAGGTCACACCACTGAGCACACTCCAACTACAATATCACCCCACTGATCACGCTCCAGCAACAATGTCACGCCATTGAGCACGCTTTATTCATGAGGTCACACCACTGAGCACACCCCAGCTATGAGGTCACAGCACAGAGCACGCTCCTGCTATGAGGTCATGCCACTGAGCACGCTCCTGCTATGAGGTCACGCCACTGAGCACGCTCCAGCTATGAGGTCACACCACTGTGCACACTCCTGCTATGAGGTCACGCCACTGAGCACGCTCCAGCTATGAGGTCACGCCACTGAGCATGCTCCATATACAAGGCAGAACAATGCACGTGCCTTGCGTGGTACGTGGGGGTCTGGAGTGCTGAAGTAAGCGAAACACTCCCGTCTGGACGGCGTCTGCTGGTCCTTCGCACGGGGGGATTCTTTATGTCGCACGAGGATGTGGATTGTTTCGGGAGCCAGCCGGCAAGGGCCGTGAGCTGCTCCCATTTCCTGTCGGACAGGAAGTGCCAGGCCCCCACTGGTCTTTGTCACTCAAGGAGACAGGAAGGGGAAAGGACCGAGAGGAAATGGCTCCCGTGCAGATGTAGGACCAGCAACAGAGAGTTGATAAACACAGAATGCTCTCTCACATACTGTACAGGCTGTCTCTCATACAGTACAACACATACGCCCTTGTCCATGTATGTTGTTCTCTCCACCAAATTTTTTTGGGGGATTTCCATCTATCTCACCTTCTCACCTGCGTGTGGACGAGACTTTGCATTGCATTTTTAAAAGCAAACCCAGCCGACAGTGACGTCACACAGTACTTGTGCCTGACAGTGTACTGAGCTCTGGTTGCACCTGAAAACCCACCATGAGACTTTCCACGAAACTCGACCAGCATCTGAGTTTTATAGGGAAGGAAAGCGTGTGGGTCCATCGTCACCACGGTAATGTGTTGAGTGCAGCTGTTCCACCACAATCTCTCTCTCTCACAAACACACACGCCCATGCACACACACCTCTGCTGGTGTCTTCAGAGATCCATAACAGAAACAGCCTGGCAAACCTGTACTGGGACCAGTTTGAGGCGTAATGTGTTTTTTTCTCAGGTTTTAGACTAGTTCTGGTTTTTGCAAGCAGGCTAGAAACTGTAACATATTGGGTGTGTGCGTCACAGCCAGGAAGAGCAGAGTGGTGTGAGCTAACCCCGCTCTCAGATGCACGTAAACACACATTCGCACTTACATTGATGCATACAAATACGCAGATTTGCGTAAAGTACCCTCATATATTCTCAGCCATACGTGCATTAACTACGTACATGTTATTTCCAGTTGTATTTCTGTCTTTCTGTGGGGTTTTGATTCACCATGTACACACTAAAAGTAATGTTACTGTGTGAGTGTATGAGAAAGAAAGATCATTATTATCACGCTGTTTATCCTTGTGGTCTTAACAGGGTGGACTGGAAAATCTCAGATGCTGAGGTCACCTGAAATGCACACGTGTATGTACGCACACACACACACACACACACGCACTCCAGTAGTTTGCTGAATCAAGTTCATCAGCACTGGCATCCTAACAAAGGGTGTATGTTTATAAACAATTTGAAGAAACATTGAAAAGTAATTATTTTAATCATCAATACTAATGTCACGTTAACCTACAAGAGCAATACTGTAAAAGAATTAATCATTTAACACCATCTGTTGTTATAGCCAAATTGAGTGTAAGACACCTTATATCTTTTGTTATGAGAAAACAGTGGGGATGGGGGGGAAGCGGTAGCTCAGTGGTTAAGGTATTCGATCAAGTACTCAACTGTTAAGGTGTTTGATTAAGTACTCAGCTGTTAATCAGAAGGTTCCACCATGTTGCCACTGTTGGGCACCTGAGAAAATCCTTTACTTCCTCAGTCACTCAGTCATAATTTTAAGTCACTTTGGATAAAAGCATCAGCTAAATGCTGTAAAGATGTAATAAACATTAAGTTTATTACTTTAGTCTTTATTATTTATTTCTTACTTAAAGTTTCTCATTGTGTCCAACCTTAAGGGGATACAAACAGACCAAAATAACATTTTAGATAAAACAGTTTAATATCATTTAGACATTTAAAATGTTCTATTATATATTAAAACTCTATTGTATATTCAAACGTGAAGTAAAATTCCGTGACAAATGTTATTTTCTTTACAGTCAGTTATCTTCTTTTGTAATGCACCATTCGGACAGGTTTGGACCTGCTTGGACCAGTTTTGTCAACTTGTTATGAAAGGCAAAAGTTTATAATGTTTAGAAGCGGAGCGCACAGCCCTGCTGCTGCAGGCTGTTGGGTTTCAGCAGAGCTGTTAGCCATGCGTCAGGTTTACTATTTACTTATTGGAGGTTGACTCAACAATTCTCACCATTTTCAATACGTTTAATAATCCAGAGGATTTTAGAGCCATAACCCCTCAAGTCTTGGACTTGGTGCTGCTGACCACGGCAAGCTAGTTGGTCAAAAAACAAACAAACAAAAAAGAGCCATGGGAATCTGGAATTTATAGAACTTCCAACATGCACATTCCCAGGTAGTACCACAGAGAATCTGAGTTCTGACGGTTATCACAGCCCCAGACACATGGCATTACAGCTCTGTGTGAAGTGAGGGGAGTGTGAAGTGAGGGGAGTCTGCAGTATGCAGTGAGGGGTGTGTGAAGTGTGGGGCTCACACAGCCTGCCAGGTATGTCTAGGGCCAGGACCGCATCAGACCATCTTCAACAGACCAGATCAGACCAACCCCTCTGCAAGCCTACAAGAGCTTTAAATATTGTCATTCTCTGTTAATACGTCACTCCCATCCTTCCTGTTCTACACATCACTTCCTCCCATTCGTGTAACATTAGGTTATTCCAGTAACAGGAGGTCATTCTTGTTACATTGTTAATGAAGTGTTTGCATGACATGAAAGTACTTTCCATCACACTGTGTCCTGGTATGCACACATTACTAAATCATAAAATAAAATAGAACACTCTGACCACACTCACTCTCACACACACACAAGCACACTCACACACTCACTCTCACACATACACAAGCACACTCACACACTCACTCTCACACATACAAGCACACTCACACACTCACTCACACACACACACAAGCACACTCACACACACACAAGCACACACTTACTCACACACACACAGGCACACTAACACACTCACTCACGCACACGCAAGCACACTCACAAACACACAGGAAGACTAACACACTTACTCACACACACACAAGCACACTAACACACTCACTCACACACACACACACAAGCACACTAACACACTCACTCACACACACATACACACACCTCCACAGTTGAATCACCCAGTGAGTCATATCGATGTGTGGTGTTAGTTGCAGAGACCCAGAGAAGGAGAAACTCCCCAACCTCCCAATCTGAATATATGTCAGAAGGCTTGCAAAATGGAGACACTAATAACTCTGATATGGTGTGTGTGTGTTTGTGTGTGAGAGAGAGAGGCACAAGTGCAGAGATAAACACATGTACCTGTATATGATGGATTGTATGTACATGTGTGTGTATGTTCAAGTCCAAATACATTGGTGAAGATGTGCATGTTTGTACGTGTGTGTGTGTGTGTGTGTGTCCGCATATGTGTACATTTGTGTGTGTGTGTATGTGTGTGTTCTGGCTGGGTATAAGGCTCTAATAAAGGCACTGGGTTAGTGTGCTAAATTTAGCATCTCCCTGAGGTGGGGGAGGAATAAGCGTCTCCACCTGAGGGATCTTTCACCATTCTTTACCTCTCTCTCTTTCTCTCTCTCTCTCTCTTTCTCTCTCTCTCTCTGTATCTCTCTCTCTCTTGGTCTCTCTGTATCTCTCTCTCTCTCTCTCTGCTCCAGTACATTTCTACATGCAGATGAAAGTCATGCCCCCAGAATAAAAATGCAGCTTCAATAAATAATACAAACCAGTGAATCACTCAATCTTTCTCTCTCCCCCTACTCTCTCTTCCCAATGCTCCCTCTTCTTCTCACCTCTCTCTCTCTCTCTCTCTCTCTCTCTCTCTTCCCTACTCCCTCTCCCCCGTTCTCTCTTTTTCTCCATATTCTCTGTCTTTCTCTCTCTCTTCTTTGTAAAGTGGGATGTGGATATCAGGTCTCTTCGTGCGCTCGTGGAGGTGATGGGTTTCGACTGGAGTGACTCATGACGTTTCTTGGTTACGTAACGAGTCGCTCGCCCTGCCCCTTGCGGCGATGCTCCTGGCACCCGTGAGACATTTCCACCCCGCGATGAGACTTGGCGCGCCTCGGTCGTAAGAACGTCACCGATGCTGACCGTTCCCTACCAACACGGGCTTCCGTGTCTATGAGACGTCTTTGGCTGTGAAGATTTTACACATAACGTTGTTAAGCTGTCGGTTGGGGTTTTTTGATCGGATTGCATTTTTTAAACATTTGTTATATACATGAAAAAGACAGCAACACATTAAAGGTGAAAGGAAGATGTCCAAAATATCTAAAGATATTTCCAATGTGGTGGATATAAGACAGAAGACAGGATGCAGGCAGAAAAATTAGCACAGTATATGCTAATTATTAGCCCAGGCTTAAGTCAGTATGGATGCCCAGCACATTTACAGTGGCAGCAAGCGTTTGGGTGGCATGGAGGGTTGTGGCTTTTATTCCCTCAGTTGCTGTCTTTAATTTCTGTCTTTACTTGCCAGAGATTACGATGGGCTCTTTTCTATGCGCTAGTGATGTCATCAGCAAAGCAGTGGACCATAATGATGTCAGTGCGGGGGAGGGAGGCGAGGAAGAGGAGGGAGGATGAAGAACAGAGCTGCATGAGCCAGCAGCCACTTCCTCCGATGTGTGGGAGAAGATCCAACTTGTTCTCTCCTCTTATTCTCTCGTTTTCTCCCTCTTTGTTTATCTCACTTTCTCCCTCACCTGTGTGTGAGTCACACACACAGCAAAACCCACCCAGCTGATATTACAGGCAGCATGAGATGAATGTAGAGAGGGAGGAGAGAGAGAGAGAGAGAGAGAGAGAGAGAGAGAGAGAGAGAGAGAGAGAGAGAGAGAGGGAGGGATTTACATGCTCTGTGTTGCTGTCTTGGTAGTAGTGTAGCGGTTGTGTATTAAGTGGTCACACCTGCATAATAGCAATACTAACAAATTACAGTATGAAAATACCGTATGGAGCGGCAGGAAGCACCACCTGTTAGATGGTGAGCCTCAGTCCTGCTGCTGATGACGGTGATGAACTTTGACCCCAGGTGACGCTGCCATTAGCAGTCTGATGATGCCCAGCGCGCAACAATGGCTCTGATGCCTGACGGCTCAGAACAAGGGGATGTCCAGAACATGCTACACTGAGCGCAAACACACACACACACACACACACCTGGGGGAATCTATAACTCATCTATGGTTACCTATATGTAATAACAATTTTCTTAATCCTACCCTAAGCTTAAGATCAGTAACCAGAGAAATGTGGAGTACAGTTTTAAAAAAATGAAAAAAGCTCTTGAAACATGCGGTTTTGTTGCTCCTGAAGGTAAAATCCACCCGTTTGTACCCAGATGCTCTGTGCATTACAAAGAAACCCAAAACATGCCTGAATATGGTCAACTGTGCTACAGTACATTTAAAAGAATCTACTTCCCTGAACACTAGAAGGGACACTGTGGGAAAGTACTCTGTGAATATCACTGCCATTAGAATGGCAGTATATCACACCTCCACACACCACAGGTCCCCAGAAAGGGGAAGAAATTAAACCCAATCGCAATCCTTCCCAAGAACAAGGAACCGAGAACCAGGCAGAATGAAAAGCACTAACACCTTCAAAGGTCATTCACACAGCGTGTACCACAGAAGTGGGACACTAGAATGTGCGCTAAGCTTGGCGGTAAGGTGTGTTTCTATGGTGGGCGTGTCGGTAGCCTGGCGTGCGAAGCAGGCTGATACAGAACCGCCCGAACCCGGGAGCTCAGCCTCCACCTCCAGTAGTCACACTTACACCTGGGTCCAACCCGAATGTCATTACACTGTATGCTGAGAGAAAGGTCGTACACCTTTCACACACACACAGAAAAACACACCAATTCTGAAGTATAGTGTGAATCCCATACTATAGAGAGAGAAGGACGAAGGTAGAGAGAGAGAGAGAGAGAGAGAGAGAGAGAGACAGAGGGAGAGAGAGAGGTAGAGAGAGAGAGAGAGAGAGAGAGAGAGAGGGAGAGAGAGAGGGTGGGAGGTAAAAAAAGAGAGACAGGGAGAGAGAGAGAGACAGAGACAGAGGGACGAGAAAGAGAGCAAATGAGGGAGGGAGGGAGAGACAGAGGGAGAGACAACTCGTGATTACTCATCTCAACCAGCACGTCCTTTATCAGTTCCCCTCACTGTCTCTAAATAGAGAAGCACTGAGACAAACACACACACTCACACACTCACTCTCATGTTTTGAACAAAGATAGCCTGCCCTGAATGACTATACTCAGATATAGTTCACAAAATGAATAGGGAATAAGTAAAGAATACTTCGAATGCAAATCACACACACACTTCGAGTCCCACTGTTTTGTATGAACATGTAGAAAAACATCTGGAGGCTTTTTGTGCCACAGCCAAGTCTTTTGTTCTTCTGGATGTGTGTGTGTACATGTGTGTGTGTGTGTGTGTGGTGGCAATGTGACACAGGGTTGATCAGCAAACAGACTGAAAGAGTCAGTGGAATGGGTGGTGTGACTCAAGGCCTACTGTGTGTGTGTGTGTGTGTTCTGTCTAAGTCAGCTCGTCTCAAATAACTGTCATAAATACACCAGCCTGTCTGAATAACCCCGTGTTTGTTTAAACAACTTTTGACACTTTCAACTTTTTGAATGTTTCTCCATGAGCTGAAATATTACTGTTGATTCCTGTCATCAGACATGCAACATTTGCTTCAATTACTGGAACAATGGTACTGAAAAATACTTCTCTATTGTAATGTTTTATGTATCTGAATGTTTTAAAATCTTGCAGTATCCCGTCTGCTCTGTCACTACCCATATGTATGTGTATGTGTGTGTGTGTGTGTGTGTGTGTGTGTGAGTGAGTGTGTGTGAACATGGCACTGTTGTACCAAGTGTGTCATGTCCCCGTGCCTATCCAGCACTCAATGGAGATTCAGTCATTCCATCACTTCACATCGTCATGGCTACCATCGTCATGGTTGCCTTCACTCTCATCCTTTTTTAACCGTGTTTCACGGCGACTCAGCTCGGCCTGAGTCTGACTCCACCGTTGCTGAGTGCCGGACCTTTCCAGGCCCCTTTATGTTGAGGCCGTGGTGTACGGGATGAATCCTGTAGCCTTTGTTTCAGGGCTCAGTACCTCGGTTCCTCAGGGCTCAGTACCTCGGTTCCTCAGGGCTCAGTACCTCGGTTCCTCAGGGCTCAGTATCTCGGTTCCTCAGGGCTCAGTACCTCGGTTCCTCAGGGCTCAGTATCTCGGTTCCTCAGGGCTCAGTACCTCGGTTCCTCAGGGCTCAGTACCTCGGTTTATTTGTTTTATGTAATATTCCGCCTGTAGTCCTAGTGGTTTATCAGTGTGGTTGGTCTCTGAGTCATTTAACCCAGTGGCTACACTGAACTTTTCCGATGTAAGGAAGAAGGGATGGATGGATGATTACATAGACAGGCAGACAGATTGATCCCTGAGGAGAATAATTTTGGAGTAATGGAGCCCGCGTCTTCCAGTTGGCAGGCGACTGAGTCCATGTACAGCCAATGCAATAATATGTAGGTTCCTGCTCCAGGTAAGGCTGGAACACAGCCTAGGCATGTCTTCACAAGCACAGCTGGAGGAAAAACCTACCACCCGCTGACCAAGTGCGCCACTGGATTCCCCGAGGGCCGACAAATCAGTGCTGAGGGAGGAAGGGACTGCGCCATCCATGCCAACAGCACCACAGCCACGAGCGGCATAGGGCGCAGCTGGGATTCGAACCTCAAGTGGAGCTTGCAGTGCTATTTAGGTAAATAAGTCGTGATGTAAATGGATATTGTGTGTGTGTGTGTGGTATACCGTAGTGGGTAATGATGCCTTTCCTGTGGATGGACCAGGGTTCAATTAAGACCATCTGCCAAATGCGGAAAATATAAATGTGTGTGTGTTAAGAAATGTTTTTGTTGAGTATGGAATTTCTGTCAGGAATCCAGGAAGCACCTGTATGCATGATTCCATCTTATGGCTCATCCATTGTGCGAGTTTCTTTATTTTAAACTTTTATGTTCACCTCAGGAAGTCACTCTCCATGCACACACACACACACACACACACACACACACACACACACACACACACACCCTCACACCAGGGGAAAACACAGTAGAGAACATACATGGTGGGTAATAATACCATGGCAGAGGGGAAGTCCAGAACTCGCAGAAAGACTGGAGATCCTACTCCTGAAGAATGTGTTCTCACTCACGTCTGGAAGTCAGGTGCACTACCACCGCAGCCAATCAGGTGTGTAAAGCACTCAATCCATTTGAACCAATTAGAAAACAGAAACACGACACCATATAGGTTTAATGGCCTGGATCTTCTTAAGTATCTCTGGTGTTGGGATTCAGTCCTTAAATATCTGTTTGAGCCACTCCTTCCATTAGGGAATCACAGAGAGAAAGCAGTGGCCTTCCTCTGAAGTGTACTTAGAAACAGGATTCATGGATTACACAGTATACTCTACTCTAGGATTCATGGATTACACTGTATACTCTACTCTAGGATTCATGGATTACACAATATACTCTAATCTAGGATTCATGGATTACATAGTATACTCTACTCTAGGATTCATGGATTACACAGTATACTCTATACCAGGATTCATGGGTTTCAAGGGGCCAGTATAAAGTCTGCAGCTGAGCTAAAAGGCTTTGTTTAGTCTAATTGAAGACAACCATTAATCGAAACCAAATGTAGCCCTGCCCTGCAGTGTATTGGACAGGGCATTGTGCATGTCTTGTTGTTTTAATGGGTGTGAACATCAATGGGCACCTGCAGGGTTGTTCCTGTCCAGACCTCAATATGGGACCAAAACTTTAATGGTGAGGGCGGATAAATCCAGTGTAAATACATGCACACACAGACGCACACAAACAAAGAGATAGATGTGCAGTGTGGTGTGAACATAGAGAAAAAAATACTTCCTATGAATGTCATGTGACTTCTGCTATGTCTGTTTAATATTATCTATGCAGACTTATGAGACTCACCCCCCCTTCCCCACACAAACACACACACACACACACACACACACACGCACTCACACATTTTAAATACCGAACAGATCCTGTTCATAAGATAATAACCAAGGCCTTTATGGGGTGGTCACTCCAGCACAGTGCCTGGAACAGATCATCTGTAAGTGTATTTAGAATAATGAGAGAGAAACTGTGTATTGCGAGCTCTAGTTGAGTTTGCTGGTCAGTCCTGAGCGTGCTCAGTGAGTGTAAGAGTCTGTGTTACCCCCAGAGCTCTGTGATGTCATCAGGAGAGAGATTACACTGAGGGCATATGGCTGACTGCCTGTTGCTCTAATCCACTAACAACCTGCTCTTCCTGTTACACACACACACACACATACACACTTGCTCTCTCTGTCACTCTCACACACACACATTAACACTTGGCACTGGCATCCCCATATACACGCAAACACTCACATGCAAATTCACACATATTAACAGTAATGCATTTACACGTCTCTCTCTCTTTCTCTCTCTCTCTTTCACAGACACACACTTCCTTTGCTCAAATGAAGAATGCTTACGAATAGATCACTTGAACTAACACTGTACGCCCTAAACACCCGCAGGTTTCAGTACATACGGCAGCCTATATCAACTTATGCACTTTTGCGAAAGATGATGCCACTGTAGTGACGTTTAGACGCATTCGTTTTTAAGGAAATACGACAGAGATATGCGGAGGGGAAGTTTAGCGCAGTTTGATTACCGTCCGTCTAGCACTGCCATGGAACGATTCATTATTCATGAACTGACGTATTGTTCAGTATTTATGTCTGCAAGCAAACCCTACCGACAAGTTCTCTGGAGTTTCGGAGGGGGGCGGGTTCTCTCATAATACAAAATATTACACTTCCTAGGATCTGTACGCTAAAACGACTCATTTTCATCACTTAATCGGTTAAAACACTGTATAGACCAGTGGTTTCAAACAGTCCAGCTCGAGGTTAGCGCAGTCAACACTAATGGGGGTGGGCCGATTTAGATGACACCTTGTCGGTGTCCATATTTGGTTCGTGATGTCACAAGCCGGAGGTTCCATTCATATAAAACTGATCCCACGGAATCCCCTTAGAGGAAATGTAGGCTTAAGCACAGTAGGTTTGGTAGGCTATCAAGAGCCCTAAAACCTTTCACCGAAACCGAAGTCAGTTCGTTAGTTTTCGATCTTCTTTGGACAAGCAATATGAAGGTCGCAAGTATAGATTGTCGTCGGTTGAAGAAAATTATTAGAAAGGAATGTGGAAACTGTCTCATTGTGGACTGCCGACCTTATTTTTCTTTCTCGAGCTCTAATATCAGAGGTTCGGTCAATGTAAACTTGAATTCCGTTGTGGTCCGGAGGTCCCGTGGTGGTCCCGTACCCCTGCAGTTTGTAATACCGGATGAAAAGGCTTTGTTTCGGCTTCGGCAAGGGAGCATCTCAGCTGTTGTGGCTTTGGATGACCGGACCCCCCATTTTCAAAAACTGAAAAAGGACAGCATTGCTCAAATCGTAATTAATAGCCTCTCACATCTAGCGAGTTGTGCTAACATCTGCTTCCTAAAAGGTGAGTTGTCATGGAAACGTTAAAGCAGCAGTTTAGCATTGTTTTATTTAAATGTATATTTAAGTAATGTTCAACTATTATCTCTATAGTCTCTTGCATTTTTAGTTCAGATGTGTTGCCTGCTGTTAGGTTAGTTACAATATTTCTGTAGGCCACGACATAGCTTAGTTTGAATTAAATGAATACGCCTAATCTACTAAATAATTAAATCTTTGACATTTTAGAGAACTACATGTTTCCGAATCACAGTCTACACTATAAATTAGGCCACTGAAATTGGTTAGAGAAGCAGACTGTTTCCATCCAGGGTGGTTTTACAGGAACTGTTAAAAATACTGTTTTTTGAATTCACGAGAAATTACATTTATTAACCCTAGTCAGACTCATTTGTTCAGTCATGTCCCATTGAAGTAGTTTCCCTCGTGAGCCATGCATTTTTCAGGTCCTGGAAAAAGATTCAGTGTGCGTCAAAGGACGGATGAGTCAGAGCGCGAGAAGCTTCAGAACAGACACTGTAGTGGCAGATCATTAGCCTTACCGTTGACAGTGGTTTGTTTAAACGAAGTGTTTGTTTGCGTGTTTCTGGGGTTGGGTGTCGATGCTTGTTTCTGGATTAGTCCAAAAATTTCAAGGCAATGTAGTCCCCAGATCTGGCAAAAACCCCAGTGTTAAAATAACACCTAGGAACATAGGGTACCGTTAGGTCACCGACCAGCCTATAATTGAATTCAACATCAGGTGTTAATATCACCTTGGGATTTTGGTCTGTGTCGAATAAACTTTGAGAAGGAACGATTGGCGGTGGTAATCCTCCACGGTCTAGGCTATACGCCACATACTGCTCAAGGATAAAGCAACCCAAATAATGACTAACATGTTCTTGATAAAAAGCGCGACGACTCAACAATCCTTGAAACCAGATGTATTTTTAAACACGTCATCTTGTCTTCACAGGGGGCTATGAGAACTTCCATTCCCACTACCCAGAACTTTGCACTGAAACGAAACCAACGGAGCCCAGCTCGGCCGAAGCGGAGCGGAGCAGTAGCGGTCACTGTGAGAAACCGAGCTCGCGGCAGAAGCCCGATTACGATCAGGTATGCAGGGAGAAAACAAAGCCGCTGCACCCACTTCCGCATTTCAACCCAATTCTATTTAACTCGCTTCCTCTTTGTTAGAGGCGAATCTTTGTGGTTTTATCTCCCCCCTCTGACACGGACAGATATATGCCTCCAACAGAGATAAAGAGAAGAACTTAAAATAATGGCCTAATACAACTGAACAGTGAATTTTTTTTAGCGTTGTTTCGATCTACAGCACCTGTGATTTTAATATATAGATTTTATAAGAGTGGTCATGAGCTGTCGCCTGTATCTGTTGGTGCCCATTTGTCTATCTTAGTATGAACAGTCACGTTATTTCTGTGGTTCGCAGCTGATGTTAAACATCCTTTTATCTGACCTTTGATCTGAAATAGGCTATGTTATTAATTTATTTACTAGCATATAATAAACTGTCCGATAGTTTTTCAGCCCCAAAGACCCTAATGCTGGCTAGGTTACACTGAGAATTTTCACCTGACGGTTTATGTGCTGTTTGTGCGCAGGGCAAACCGGTGGAGCTGCTACCGTTCTTGTATTTGGGTAGCGCGTATCACGCCTGTAGAGAGGAATATCTCAGCGATCTTCACATCACAGCCCTTCTGAACGTGTCGCGCAGGGACTCGCAGCCCGCGAAAGGACAGTACCGCTATAAATGGATCCCGGTGGAGGATAGTCACACCGCCGACATCAGTTCTCACTTTCAGGAGGCCATAGACTTCATCGGTAAGTGTCGCGCTCGTTTTCCAGCCCACGCACCTGTGTTTGGTGTTGTGACTGAATTTCTGTACTATTTTGATTACTTGTTTTTTAATGTAAGCTTATAATATCTACCGGAATTTCCGAAAAACCTTTACCTGTTCTCAAAGCAAAACGTAAAACATCGGTTTAAATAGCAATAACACGTAGACAAATAGTTGTGTCTATAAGAGTTTGATCTTGACTAAGACCGAAAATAAAACACGCCTATAAATATTTCTTTACTTACACATAAATCAATAAATAGGAAAATTAAGTACATAGGAAAAAAATACAATTAATTTCGTTTACCGCTTTCTCCTTAAAACTAAGGAAATGAAAAAGGGAAAAACCAAGATCTGCTGGCTTGAGTCACGATTTGTAATACAGGAACCTGATTATGACGGGTGTGGCTGGTGTGTCAGTGGACGAGTAGCTGCTCGTGGCAGGGCCAGGCTTTGTGTATACGTGTGTGTAAGAGTGTGTAAGAGTGTGTAGGTGTGTATGGTGAGTTGGACGTGACAGGGGCGTCCTTAGAAGCCGAAGTGGCTGTTGACGGTTGTTTCACAGATACGGGTGTTTATGGAATCACCTGCAGGGTGTGTGAGTCATATTTCAAACACAAAAACATAAACAGCAATTGGACAACCACTAAGATAAAGATGTTTTCGTGGATATTTATAGACAGAAAAACACTTCAGATTATAGAAGCCTCACCTGACCCATGCTGTTAAACTACTTCAGGTTTAGCGGTGAAGTGGTTTCCCAGCATAGTCTGCCATTCAGGAATGGCCTTGCCTTGTGTTTTGAACTGATTCCAGGTTAGCTCCTTTTCTATCCAAAGTGTTATTCAGTATAACCAGTCTGCTCTTCTGGGCCTGGGATTTGGTCTTTCAGAAGATTGAGAATATGAGCATCACATATTTGGATACATTAGTGCGTTGTGGGTACTGTGACACCCCATGAACTCTCCATTGCACGTGGTCTAATAGGTTTGGAAGGATTCGATAGGACAGGTTTTACCTGGATAAGAACAGTAAATGGAGAGTTGTCTTATACAAAACACACACACTCTTGTGTGAGCTGAATAACAGATAGCACTCTTAATGTTCACCAGTCCTGTGACCTACAAGTGACGGGTATGTCCTCATACAAGTGTGTGTGTGTGGGTGTGTGCGTGCGTGCGTGTATTATCTGGATGTTACAGGCTATGATAATATGAATAGGTCCACAAATAAGCCAGTATAGCTTGGGATGGGAATAAAAATATCTGACATGTAAATATAGAGAGTAGGGGGAGGGGGGGGGGCAGAGTGGGGAAAAAGATGGATGAAACACAGAGGATGTAGAGAAATAGGGCAAGGTGAAAAATGAAAAACTGTCACTGTCTACTAATCTGCATTCCCAGAAAAACAGGTTTTGAGAAGCCCGTTGAAAGATTTATCCTTAAGGGTCTTTACCAAGATGTGACAGTTGTACTTGTTTTAGCTTTACTTTACCGTACTGTTCGTGCTTCACGTCTTTCCTTTCCAGTGACAGTTGAGTTTCAGGCCAACAGTAAGACAGTCGAGCAAGCGTCGCTTTGAACGCTGCTTTGACTGTTCATACAATAGATCACTGTTGAGACACCTGGCTCTGACAGGTTATTTAAGGGAACGGTGTTTTCTAAAGTGCCTCTTCTCCATTTTTCTCTTCTTCCAGATGAGGTGAAACGGGAGGGTGGGAAGGTGCTGGTGCACTGCGAGGCAGGCATCTCCCGCTCGCCGACCATCTGCATGGCGTACCTCATGAAGACCCGGCGTCTGCGTCTAGAGGAGGCCTTTGACGCCGTGCGTCGCTGCCGAGCCGTCGTCTCGCCCAACTTCAGCTTCATGGGCCAGCTGCTGCAGTTCGAGGCCGAGGTGCTGTCGTCCACGCCTCCCTGCGTGCCGCCGGCCTCCGCCCCCTGCGAGCAGGGGACCGCCTCCTTCCCCGACGGAGACGGCGAAGCGGGAGGCGAGGGCGATGCTGCCACCGGCGGCAGGTTTGCGACTGACGAGACCTTCGAGTCCTCTGTGTTCACCTTCCCTACCTCCTTTGTGTCGCCGAGCCCTGTGCAGGCTCCGGTGCACCCGTTCAAACTCAGTCCCATCACTGCTCTGCCTTAGTGAGGCTGCCGGCGCCCTCCAACTACTTGAAAGACAAAGAAAAGGAAAGATAATTAAATAAATTGAGGTGAAGGCAAGTGGCACAGGCAAGGGCACAGGAGAAAAGAAGGAGAATGGAAAAAAAAAAGACTTTGGTTGTGATGTCATGACAGTATTTGAATCCAGTTAAAGAAGCGTTGTTTTTCGTTGATGTCGTTTGCCTTAGAAAGATTTGCACCAAACTGCGAGTACACTGCAATACAAGCCTTAGTTTAAGCGTGTGATGTTTGTCTAGTCACATCGCCCGATGAGGCATTTCAAATTAAATTATTGATTTTTTTTATTGTTTCCTTTTTTTATGAAGTGTGAATCTGTTAATAAACGTTTTTACAAAAAAACATTTTGTCTGTTTCTCGTCTAACCAGATCATAGCACACATTCGTACAGGGGCCAGATAGGATTATGCTAAAATTATAATTCCCAAAACATATTTACAAATTTTACTTAGAAATGGACGATTGAAATAACTATATAGGCTAACCTTAAAACTAGCCTTTTTATTTATTTATATAGCTACATGGAGCTCTACATTTTTATGGTTCAGTGACAATATTCTAGCGAGCATAAATTATCAGCTCCACAGCTAGTATTCTATAAACAAATAGACGTCTCATTTTGACACTTGATGCTATGCATACAAAAGCAAGCCAACTAGATAACTCAAAATAACCAAGAAGAAATAGTGACTCCTGCTGTGACCTTTACGTTGGCGAGTATATTACTGAAAGTAATATCAAGATTATCTAACTTTATGCACCATAAAACGGTTCGCAGGATCCAGATGTTATACTAGCTAATGAGAATTTTGCTATTTCGTTCACTCTTAAGTGATCGTTTTATTTAAACTGCCTAAATATCAAATTATGATGATTTGTGTGGGAGAAAATTCGCATTTCATTTTAGATACTGTAGCAATTATTTTTTTAATACAACAATAAAGCGATCACTTCGCCGAACGGAAGATAGAAATTAAAATACAACAACCGTCGCAAGCACTTCACTTACATCCAGTAGAAATTTCTCTCATATTGGCGCCCAAGTTGGAGACAGTGAGGGACACACCAATATTATGAAAAGGGGTACAAATAAGGAAAGAACCTTAAATATATTTAGCCAGAACTTAAAATGTGCTTATTTTTTTTAAACTAACGATATAAGTACATTTTTTAATTTTGTGTTATTAAATAATACTAGTAAGTTTACAACCGATCAAACTATGAAAACAAGTGACAATTGCCACAATTCCCCCAATTAATCAAGTAAGTTCGTCCATTGTGTCCCGCCCCCGTCGCCATTTTCCTTGTTATTTCTGTTTCGTGAAGACTGGAAAAAGAAAATTTTAGTTTTCATGCTAAGAATCTGCACTTATTATTGTCTACGTGTTTTTAGCTATACCCTTCTTCCCTTTGTGGAGGAGGAGGGTGTTTAACTTTTCAGTGGATACTTGCAGAACATTACTGCAAAAACAACCATGTACATTAAACAGGTAGGTGAATGAGTTGCTAACAGTCGGAAGGCGCAAGTTTGTAGCTTGCTAGCATAGCTAACTTGTAGTATAGCTAAGCTTGCTATCCTAGCTAACTAGCAGGTGAAACTGACATACATTTATCGTTGTGCTAGTATGGTCTATCTAACTATTGATGTTATTGCTATCAGAAATCAGATTTAGTGATTGTTTATATAGGGAAAACATGTAACCCATGGTTGGATCTCGTGTCCTATTTTGTGCACGAGCGATTCATCTCGTGAAGCAATTTTAGCTACTTGTCTAGCTAGCAAAGCTAACGCTACCTAGTTTAACTAGCTAGCTATCATAGCTAACTGCCCTTTGCTTAGACAGGCATGGCTAATAGCTAACTGGATATGTTTCTCATGGTACCTGTACCTAAGGTAGTCAAAATGCTAGCTATCTGTTTAATTCCCCTCCATTCCTGAGGTAAAATTAACCCAGTTGGTGTAATATTGGACATAATTAAATAATAATCAGCTAACTAGCTAATTGGCATGTAACGTTAGGAAGCGAGTAGAACGTTTTCTGTTAACATGTAATGTTAATACACTAAGTTAGCTATATGGTTAGCTGACATATTGCTGTTATGATTTGCTTGCCAATTAACTATCGCTAATCAGTGTGTTCCGTCAGCAGTATTATAGCTAAGTAGACAGCAATCTAGTTATTGTATTTATAGATATTGTATTTAACGTTTCAAACTACATGTCCCAGTGCCGACCGAACATGGTGCGCTCAGTCTCATGTTAAATAACGGGACATTTTATCTTACAGATGTAAGCTTGTTTAACCTCAGTGAAATTCAAATGTAATCAACTGTTAATACATTCCTAACAAATTATCACCAGGTCATTATCCAGGGTTTCCGCAGTTACAGGGACCAGACTGTGGTCGACCCTTTCAGCCCTAAACACAATGTTATTGGTGAGTCAGACCCGCCAGAGAGTCCTGAATATTGCAGAGGCTCTAAATCAGTATTTTTATCATGGGAACTGAATTCATGACAAACAGCTGCTTGTATTTATACCCTAGAGACAAAAGCTTTTCTTAGAGATTTTTGCTGGCTTGATTACAGATACCATTAATTTTCTTTGCCAGAAATCAAATGGAATGAAAACTAATTTGCGTAAATGAACTGACACCATTTTATTTTAAATATTCTTTAACCTTTATGTTGTCATTTTGTAAGTCCATGTGATCACACCGTAAACAAAAGCTGCAGTTTGTCATATCTCACACTGTTGTTTCCTGCAGTGGGGAGAAATGGATCCGGGAAGAGTAACTTCTTTTATGGTAATGTGCTATGAACGTCTTCTACTGTTGTGTCCTTAAGATGCCTAGTTATTGCTCAACAGAGCTGCGGAAGCATGTGTTTGGCTTTATGTCATTTACATTGATTTTGTTTGCGCCGTGTGTGTGAATGGAAGTGCTCCTGGACTTAATAGCCGGGATTTTTATTTAGTGTGTTTATAACCCTTTCTCACCTGTGTTGTGTATTTTTTTTCTATCCTCATTCATAGAATATAGGTGTAATATACCTTTTTTCCACCATCAAGGAACTGGAACCGTTGTGGTTCACGCAGGGTTCTGGTTCACGCTTCTGAGAACCGTGGTGCTATCAAGAGAACCGACATGCATTTGCACCAATTTTTCTTGGAACCAAGGATATGTCATGGTACAGCACACCCAGGAGTAAACAGTAGTACGAATATGGCGGAGTGCATTGATTATCTGCAAACATTTGCATTTTTGTTTGTTGTGTGATCATTTTCCTTTTGAGTCTTTGTACTCTTTCTTTGTAATTTTTTTTTGTTTTTGTTTTTCCCCCCTTAGCTTGTTTATTACCTGCTCCTTTGTGCGTGAAACCACTGCCCAACCCAAATCTGCCACCAGTTCACCATATATCTTTTCTTTTCTTGACCTGCCACTGCATGTCGTCGTGGTTTGCCCTGAAGAACCAACTATTCCTTGGTTCCAAAATTCCAACCGAATTTTTACGGTTCTCGAGCCTGTTGATTTTGGTGGAAACGCAACAAATGGTTCCAAATCAGGTTATGGTTCCTCAATGGTGGAAAAAGGCTAAACCCGATGAAATGGCCCCTTTTTTGACTCGCGTGGGTTGTTTTGTGTGTTTGCAGCGATCCAGTTTGTGCTGAGTGATGAGTTCAGTCATCTACGGCCAGAGCAGCGCCTGGCCCTCCTCCATGTGAGTTGACACTGGTGCTGACTCAGTGTTTAGCCATAGCCCACGGGCATGTCTTTCATAATTTGCATTAGAAACTATATTTTTCTTCAGCATTTAAAAATACATTTTGTAAAACTTCATGAAGTTACAGTGAAATTACAACTCGCATGGGAATGTTTTACTGCTCTCTTGATCCTTTGCGTGAGTGATTTAACGTTTTGTTTTCCACTAGAGCTGAGCGTGTGAGCTTCAGATAGTACTTCCAGATTACCAAACTATGGCTAAGTAGCTGTTTTAGGGTAGTTTTTGGAGGATGTATTAAAGTATTTGGAGTTTGCAAAGACAGTTTTGAGGCATTTTGTAATGTGTAATAACATAATTATTTCTAGTTGGTTAATTCGTAGTAGAAGTAGTACTATAATAGTAGTAAAGGACAATATAGATTGAATCCTAACCTCCTTTAATCCTAACCTCCTTTAATCCTAACCTCCTTTAATCCTAACCTCCTTTAATTCCTATGTTCTATGGAGATAATTGGGAGGTAAATTTGCAGCACTTGATTTAATATATTTGAAACCACCCACTTAAAAAAAGGAAATTATTGCAGAATATGGAGAAAAGGTTTCTGGAAAAAAAGTTGGAATATTTCTTCAGAAGCTCGCAGGCTCAGCCCCAAACTAGATGGCCACTGGCATCATATCGCAGAGCAAAGAGCTCCACTCGGGGCAGTCTTCATGCTTTGGTCGGGGTTGTTTTTGGCTCTGCGCCCTTGTCTGCCCACTGCTGACGTGTGACTGTAACTCCACCTTATCTCAGCCCTGCCTTTGTTCTCCAGTATGAATTATGCATTGACCCTCTGCACACATGGCTCTGCCCACTCCTATACGTATGGACCAAAATGCGTCACTTGCAGTCCCAAGCGCGCGCACACAAAAAAACCCCTCCACTAAGGCCTGGAGCCTGTGTGCTCCTGAAGCAGCATGAGTTTTGTGTTGGGTTATTATTATGATTATTCTTTTTCCTGTGGCCTGTATTTAAAGAGTCTGGTTTGACGTAATGGGTCTCTCTCGCGTCCGCAGGAAGGCACCGGTCCCCGCGTCATTTCGGCTTTTGTGGAAATCATATTCGACAACTCTGACAACAGGCTGCCGGTAAAAAAAAAAAAGAGCCCCTTACCAGTAATCTTGCTTGTACCTGCTGGGAGGTGGTACTGTGAACGTACTGCTTCTGCCACGTTGAATTTAAATTGTCATGAGCTTTGATGACACGAGCAGTAGCTTAATAACTGTGTATAAAATGTTTTTGTTATAAAAGCTTGTGAACAGTTAAAGGAGCAGTAAAGAGGCTGTGATCTGTCACTTCTTCATTTCGAATGAGAACTGTACCTAGAAATTGGAGAAAGCTCCCAAGAATCTAGTTCTGCCCTGTTGTACTCTAATAATACTTAGAAAAACAAACTATTTGTAATATGGGTTGGACCGGACTTGTGCTGGTAATGCAATATTGGCTGGTAAGACTATATTGGTATATGAGTAACAGAATTGTATTGATCCTGAATGTGTTGCAAAAACACGTTGATTCTTTTCAGATTGACAAAGAAGAGGTATCACTGCGACGTGTTATTGGAGCAAAAAAGGACCAGTATTTTCTTGACAAGAAAATGGTGACGTAAGTACCCCCCACCAACACACACACACACGCGCGCTTATAGTTTTATTTCTGCCTAAGATGGAGAAAAAGCTGGAAGGGATTTACAGATGATGGAGTGTGTGCTGCTTGCATGTGTACGTACGTTTCAGTAAGAACGACGTGATGAACTTGCTGGAGAGTGCAGGTTTCTCCCGCAGCAACCCCTACTACATCGTAAAGCAGGGGAAGGTAAGGGACCGTCTCAAAAGACACCACACTGGATGGATGACCCCAGAGTTAATGAGGGTTTCTCTGCTGAGGGAAAACCTGGTGTGGGGTTTTGTTTTAAACCCTTCAGTCATTTCCCCTTAAATGTGCTGTATAGGTCATTGTGAGTTCTTTGGTCTCAGTCTTAATGCAGTTGTGGACTTCTGTTTGCATTGGTGCGGGTGTGCGTGCATACAGATCAACCAGATGGCGACGGCCCCGGATTCCCAGCGTCTGAAGCTCCTGAGGGAGGTGGCAGGCACCAGGGTTTATGATGAGCGTAAAGAAGAGAGCATCTCCCTGATGAAGGAGACAGGTCACGACCCCACGTCACCACACGCAGCCTACATCACAGCTCACCGCTAACCCACGCAAGCCGCCTTTAATATGCTTCTTGGCATCTGCAGCCTTTACTCTCATAAGTGTCCTTACTTATAACTGAACATGAGATTTTCTTTAATTTGCTGCTTAACGTTCAACTATTGCATAAATACAATAATACTCAACAATACTCAAGGGCATATCTGCGACCAAATCCCAACCATGATGATCTTCACGATAACACACTCCCTCTACTGATCTATTGCTTAAACAGATATGCACTGTGCTCAGGTATTCAGCACTCGCTTTGGAATTTTCCAGTCAAATACACTTATTACTGATCTGGTATAGACAGTACTGTGTGCTGATTTATGTAGTTATTTATTGTGGATGTGCCCTGCAGTAGGAGTGCAGGGTCTATCTTGGTAAAATCTGATTTGGGTTTTTACCTCAAATCATTTATATCCCAACTGCACCACAACACTACATCCTCATGTAGTCATCACTGTGTAATTAAACACAATGTCTTTGCAAGAAAAGGCATGTCTGCTATCTATTATACTGTTAAAATAGCTTTTTTCTGTAAGTGTTTTGATGTTTTTGTGAACGAGGTGCGTACGGCACTTTGGAATTGTTTTCTTTTGAATGAGGGTTGTGCGAAAGGTTTTGTTGAACGAGGGTTGTGTATGTAAGAGGTTCTTTTGTTTGAAGGAGGGATGTGTGAAACGGTCCTTTTGAATGAGGGGCGTGTGTGTAAGGTTCTTTGACTGAGGGAGGTGTGTGATGGTCCTTTCGAAAGAGGGGTGTCTGTGGTGGGGCCTTTTAAGGTGTGTGTGTGTGTGTGTGTGTGGTTTTTTTGAAGGTGGGTTGTGGAAAAGGTTCTTTGTATGTGTGTGAGTGTCAGGTTCCTTTGAATGCTGCGTAGAGTTCTGCTCATTTCTGAGTGCTTGTTTTCAGAGGGAAAGAGGGAGAAGATTAACGAGCTGTTGAAGTACATCGAGGAGCGTCTGCACACGCTGGAAGATGAGAAGGAGGAGCTCGCGCAGTACCAAAAATGGGACAAGATGAGGAGAGCACTGGAGTACACCATCTACAACCAGGAGCTCAACGAGACCCGAGCCAAACTCGACGAGGTGCGCACACACACACACACACACACACACACACGCCAATGACGACGACACTCACCTCTTCCTTTTCCCAGTCCAAGCTTTCACGCGTGAAACGAGCTTAGCTTTACGCGCTAATAAGGTGTACGTGCTCAAACGCCCGGAAAGGGAAATATCCCGACTGTAATTACCATTTTATTCCCATGCAGGAGTCCCTGAGGACACGCAGCTCAACGGCGCAATCTAAACTGCAGCTGATTTGACAGAATGAGCTAACAGCTATAGGCTAACGTTCACCCTTTCCAAACGACTGAGGCAATAATAGTGTCAGTCATCAGACTATTAAGACGGATCAGTTTATGGTTTGGATGTGTTTAGCAATCATGTCACATTGTAGCATTTAATGCATAGGCTAAATATATAAAACTGGATAACATTTACAAAATTTAGCCTGTACACACATTTAATATTGCATCAGCTTGTCTTCCTGCTCCTGGAAATCTATGCATAGTCATGCCATCTATTCCTTGGTAGAAGTCAGTATGCTAAAAATGTTATTTCTTAATATTCTATAGAGTTAATGTCTGTATAGTAACCAGTTGATGATAATTGCTATATACTCAGTGTTTTACATTATTTAACCAAACTGTGCTAAGCTCCTCTTAATACCCACACAAACATGCACCGCTTTAACATTATGCCAAACCATTATTACAACAATGTAATAACTGTTAATAAGAAAAAAAACAAAACTGACTTGTCTCTACTAGCTGTCTACTAAGAGAGAGACGTGTGGAGACAAATCGAGGCAGCTAAGAGATGCTCAGCAAGATGCCAGAGACAAAGTGGAGGTAAGGTCTGCCTGGAACGTCCAGCTTCAGCTAAGCACGCAGCGCTTGGTCGTCATCGCATGGAGGGGGTTTTTGTGGGCGTTATTCAAGCATTTCTGTCTGGCAGTTTAGTGGCGTGTTTGAAGTGTCCTCTGTGATTAATGCACCTTGCATGAAGTATTACTATAAACAGGAAAGGCAAGTAGTTGTTTATAAGGTATGCTGAGGACAGGTTGTATAACCCCAGAATTCTAACACCTTTTCTCTCCCCGACACCCTTCTACTGCGTTTGCCCCTCTCCTCCACTGCCTGTCTCTCCTTCTCTGTCCAACTCCCTCCCTCCTCCCGCCTCTGTAGGAGACGGAGCGTGTAGTGCGGGAGCTGAAGGCTCGGATCTCTGCGATGAAAGAGGAGAAAGAGCAGCTGAGTGCTGAGAGGCAGGAACAGATCAAACAGAGAACCAAACTGGAGCTCAAAGCCAAAGATCTGCAGGACGAACTGGCAGGCAACAGTGAACAGAGGGTCAGCGCGTACACACACACACACACACGCGCGCGCACACGGTGCACCTGCACATGTACATTATTGTGATGCATTGTAGAATGCGTTTTTTTCCTCTGCAGTTACACCATATGTGCATCTCGGGATATGTTGTACTGTGCAGCTTAGCTAAATGACCAAACAGCCATCCAAAATAGTTGCACTCGTCCACATCTCCATCTTCCTAACTAACCGTTTGTAGGTTGCGTACAGGAGAGACAGACCGATCTCCCGTAAACCTGCTGTCACCAGCGTTATTTAAAGCCTACTAAGGTGGGCTGTATGAGAATAGGAACTGGCTGGCTATTGCTGGCATATTACAGACCTTCATGAACATAGCTTAGAGAGTGAACCAGCGTCTCTTTTTGAATCACTCCATTACTCAGTATGAGCTTATACGTGTTTGCCAGATGATCAGAAATAAGTACATATTCATTAGTTACATTTTAACTTCGGATAACATTTTCTTTTTAACCCCTTGGTTTCACCATGATGGCCGTTTTTGGACCAATGTTTGGAGATCGATCAACACTTTCCAGGATGGTGTGAGATCTTTTCCAAACTGGGAGATTGTCAACAAACACTGTCATTACAGTGCATGATTTTGTGTATAAAAATCTTTTGTTTGGATTGTAAACACATGTATTGGGTCCAGCATAGCCAGTCCCACTGCTAGTGTGTTGGTTATTCATGTATATACTGTAATATTCTGCATGTCTTTGCATATATGCTGTAATGTACATGCTTGTTTAACATTTGCTGGGCATAAAGCACCCAGTCTGTGGGGTGTGCTGGCAGGCAGCAGTGAACAGAGGGTCCACAGTAACTCCGCCTGCGTCACAGACTACACACGCTCTCACTCACACTCTCACTGCATTGGGCTGTGGTCCAGACACACAGCTTGAGTATCTGCCTGTATGTGTGAAATACACACACTGGTCAAGCCTCCTTTATCTCATCCTGGCTCACTGCAGGATTAGCCAAACCTGTGTGTGTGGTGTTAGGGGGGTGTTGGCGGAATTAAGTACGTCACTTCCACCCCCCCCCCCCCCTTCCTACTGAACCTGTTTGACTCCGAGAGAGATCCTCACTCTCTCCATGGCACACGCTTCAAGCCAGTGGTGTCCTAAATTGCTCACGAACACATGGCTGTGTGTTTGATGCTATTTAGGTAGGTCTTCAAAAACCAACCCTTCTTTCAAACTCGCTTTGAAATTGTGAATGAAAAGTTCTCTCTCTCTCTCTCTCTCTCTCTCTCTCTCTCCCTCTTTCTCTTGCTCTCCCTCTGCCTCTACCTCTACCCCTTTACCCTTCCCTCACCTCCCTAGAAACGGCTACTGAAAGAGAGACAGAAACTGTTGGAGAAGATTGAGGAGAAGCAGAAAGAGCTGCAGGAGACCGAACCCAAATTCAACACGGTGAAGGAGAAGGAGGAGAGGGGAATTGCCAGGTGAGGCCCAGTCTGCCTACAGGAACTTCCACTCATCGCCAAATAAATGTGCACCTTGATGAACGTTGAAGGCTTTTGTTGAGCACTGCAATAACCTTTGCTGTTGTTATAAACATTTTACATATTGTATTTTGGTTGTCTTGTATATTATAATAATGTTTAAAGCAAAGTAACTCTTAATTGTAGAACTAATTCAAGAACCCCCACCTGCTCTTCCAGCTGTATGTTAGTAACAGTATGTTCAGTTATGCAAACGCAATCGCATGTCAGTTATGCCAAAGTATAAACGCCCCACTCGGAGGGGGACTGAACAGCATGCATGTGCTCCTGCGTGACTCCCAGACTGGCTCAGGCCACCCAGGAGCGCACAGACCTGTACGCCAAGCAGGGCCGCGGCAGCCAGTTCACCTCCAAGGAAGAGAGGGACAAGTGGATCAAGAAGGAGCTGAAGTCCCTGGACCAGGCCATCAACGACAAGAAGCGACAGATCGCTGCCATCCACAAAGACCTGGAGGACACAGAGGCCAACAAAGAGAGGAATCTGGAACAGTATAATGTAGGAAGCAGAACATATCTGAGGGACCGGGGGCTGGGTATATGTGATCTGTGTTTTAAGAAAGTCATACATAAATAAAGGTTGTTTATTATTTTCTGTGGGGGAAGAGCACACAGGAGCACTGAAACGCCACCATGTGGACTTTATATTGATGATTATAATTGTAAATACAATGTAAAACAGTTATTTGAAACGTGTAGAGCCCAGTACCTGCAGTGGGTATAAAGTATCTCTGAGTCCCGAGTGCTGATGTTATACAAGCTGTTTCTGACCCCAAGGACCCACTGCTGGCTGGCTCTTCTATGGCTGGTGGGCCATTTTCAACAGCAGAGACACTGACATGGTGGTGGGTGTTGTGCTGCCGTGAGCAGACCAGACACGACAGTGTCCTGATGGATGTTTTAGTCTCACCTGACTGGTCTGCCTCCCATAAATATCCAGCCAGCAGTGAACTTGACTTCAGAACTTGACCTCTTGAAGATTTGAGGTTGGTTAACGGTCGTAGTGCACGTAGGCATCTCCAGTATGTTTCTGTTAACACGAGTGGTGGAGATGGAGCAGAACCCTTTACCCCAACACGCTACGTCTTGTATGAACTGAGAGCTTGGCTGAGAGTCCAAGAGTCTCATTTATAAAATGAACACAAACGTCTTACCGAATTTGTTCAAGAAAATTGCTCCACATTTGATCCCAGCTGAAGGCTGTGTGTTATTTAGGGGGGGAATAAGGAGCTTAAGCCCACTTTCCTCCGTAGGGACTGGAGTTGGACTCGTTTCCTCGTGCAGGAAACGTTAATGTAGGGCACGTTGTGTTGGAAGGGAAAGTCCGCTTTGAATACGACTATGAATGACGCTTCTGTGCCACTGATGCTTTTATATATATATATAAGAAGTGAAGAGTGCTAATGTCAGGGTTATCACCGTTCTCCTTTCTCTTAATTCCGTGAGCTGCACAGTGTCTAATCTCTCAGAAACCGTCGTTGTCGAGCTGAAGAACGCTCTCCCTTCCCTCCTCCTCTCCCCTCCAAAGAAAGATGGGTTACTGTGTGTTGCTTTGCTGCAGAAACTGGACCAGGATCTGAATGAGGTGAAGACGCGTGTGGAGGAGCTGGATAAGAAATATTACGAGGTGAAGAACCGGAAGGATGAGCTGCAGAGTGAGAGGAAGTAAGTACCCCTGCACTCACACTTCAGTGGTACACCCTCCCTCGATGCTGGACCACACCCCCTCGCGCACTCACCCTCCCTCGATGCTGGACCACACCCCCTCGCGCACTCACCCAAAAAGAAACTTTAGAGAAGATATACTGTCCTCCTCATTCCAACTCTCCTCTTTCTCTCTGTCTTGATCTCCTCTGTTTCTCTGTGTTGTGCTTGTTCTTCCTCACATACTCTCCCCTGCTGAGGTGCTGTTTACAAATACCACCTCGCAGACTCCCACATGCAGAGGCGTTACTGTATGCTTTAGCATAAGGCCCCAGTGCGGAGCCTGGGGCTTGCCTGGAAGCAAGCCTGGGCATGGTGTCCCTAAGCTGGGCTGATGGGTGTGTCTGTGCTTCTGCTCCTGCAGCTATCTGTGGAGGGAGGAGAACGCAGAGCAGCAGGCCCTGGCAGCCAAGAGAGAGGACCTGGAGAAGAAACAACAGTTACTGCGTGCGGCCACCGGAAAGGTTGTGTGCGCGCGCGCGCACACACACACACACACACACACACACACTTCTCTGCTTCTGTTTTGTAAGCAGGTGCCTCTATGCCTGCCACTTCTGTCACCCCCTCTAGTATGTGTCAGTGCAGAGCAGAGTGTAGCGTCTTCTTCCTGTTCAACAGCACTTCTCCCTGCACACCTGGTTCTTCAGTTAATAACAAGAAGTACTTCACGCACGACAGAGCTGAGCACTGTCCGTGGCGAGGCGGGTTATGGGTCGAATTCAGGGCTCGGGAGACGCCTGGAAGCCCCGTTCTCTCCCTGCTGATCAGCCGTGTGTATCAGCCATGTTACAGCCTCCAGAAAGAGCAGGCACTGTTCCTAACACCCACGGATCATGATCATTTGAATAATGGGTATTTGGAGGTTGGAGTAATGATTAAAGACGTTGTCGGAGATCTCTGTCTGTCTGGAAGCGCGTTGAGCGTCTCAGATGGGCATCCTGGCGCTGGGAAACTACAGATGTAGTCCAGGCGCTCTGCATATGGGACCATGTAGCGTTCCAGAAATGGCATGGCTGCTATTTCAGATTTGTTCCGTGTGTGTGGTTTATGTTGACTGTGTGTGTGTGTGTGTTCGTGTGTTCGTGTGTTCATAGGCCATTCTAAACGGCATCGACAGCATTAACAAGGTGCTTGAGCACTTCCGCCGCAAAGGCATCAACCAGCACGTCATCAATGGTTACCATGGCATCGTCATGAACAACTTCGAGTGCGAGCCTGCCTTCTACACCTGCGTGGAGGTGACCGCCGGAACCAGGTGGCTGTCCTTACTGGCCGTTTGATCGAAAAACTTGCCGTCCGTAAATAAGCGCTTGAAATTGCTCCTCGATGTAGTAGGCAACAATGAACTGGTTTCAGACCGCAGTTAGACTTGATGTTTACACCCTGTTTGTAGTTGCTAAGTGTGTGTGTGTGTGTGTGTGTGTGTGTGTGTGTCAGGTTGTTTTACCATATTGTAGAGACTGATGAGGTAAGCACTAAGATTCTGATGGAGTTCAACAAGATGAACCTGCCTGGAGAGGTCACCTTCCTGCCCCTCAGCAAACTGGATGTCAGAGACACTGCTTACCCCGAGACCAATGTAAGCGCGCGTGTGTGTGTGTGGGTCACTGTCTCTTCGAGCATATCAAATAAAGGAGTGAGTTCTAATTTAGTTAGCCCTGTTGCGTAAATAACAATTTTGGAAACCACCACATCACTTTCAGCTCTACTTCAAGTCCTGACCAGCATTTCACATCTCTGTGATGACACACTAATTGCAGCATCATTGAACAACAGGATAAGCTTTGGCTCAAATGAGAACTGCATTACCAGTAATCATAAACTCCAGACTTTGTAATTTAGGACTGTTATCGACCAAATTGTAACTTTGACAAAATGTCTTGATAGTCATACATTACACAATAATATATTTCATTTTGTTTTGTTTTGTTTTTTTCCTTTCTCTTCTCACGTATTTTCCTAGGATGCCATCCCGATGATCAGCAAACTTCGTTACAGCCCGAACTTCGATAAAGCCTTCAAACACGTGTTTGGAAAGACCCTTATCTGCCGCAGTATGGAGGTCTCGACACAGCTGGCCCGGGCGTTCACTATGGACTGCATCACTCTGGAGGGTGCGTCATCCACGCCTTCATACCAGCCGGCCGCTCTCCTAGAGGCTTGCGTTGTTTTCCACGGTCTCGTTTTTGATTTGATGGTGCTACAGTGCTGGATTCAGTGCTGGATGGAGTGCTGCTCTGTGTTTGGCTCTGAGGCTCTTAATGGCTGTTTAGAGCAACCGCGGTTCTGGACAGTGTTGTTCCGTTGGACAGGGTTTTACCGTGGAAGGAGAGAAAAAAAAACAAAGCTGTTTGTGTGGCTGTGTAGGTGACCAGGTGAGCCACCGCGGTGCTCTCACGGGGGGTTACTACGACACCCGGAAATCTCGTCTGGAGCTGCAGAAGGACATGCGCAAGGCGGAGGAGGAGCTCACCGAGCTGGAGGCCAAGCTTAATGAGAACCTTCGCAGGAACATCGAACATATCCTTCCCTCCATGCGCTCCAGCTGGGCCACAGCGCTGCTGCAGAGGCACCTCTTTATGCCCTTGTTCGGCTCTCCCGCTAATTAAGGGCCCCCATGTGTTCTGCGCGTAGCTTTGAAACTGTGCCCACCCTGTGGCTGTTGTGTTCTGACTTGATATGTGTCTGTCTTTCTCTTTCTCTTTCTCTTTCTCTCTCTCTCTTTCTCTCTCTCTCTCTCTCTCTCTCTCTCTGTGTGTGTGGGAGTGTGGGTGTGTGTGTGTGTGTAAGAGAGATGAAGTTTCCAGATTATAAGCCATCTTGCATCATTTGTCTGTTACTGCTTGTCTGTGCCAAAGTTATTGAAAAGCCGGAAGGGAAATCGGCTGTGTGATACCCTTAACGGGGGTGTGTGGGGTGCTAATCTGGTCGGCAGTATTGTGCTTGTATGATTGGAGTCTCTCGGTCCCAAAGCTGATTAACAGGACACAGGCCTGTAGAAGGCAGCTGCATGACTCACGTTATCACTCGGTTATTTGCGTGCGTGTGTAAATGAATGGGTGGCTAGTTAAAAGCCTTGGGTGTGTAGGGGATGAAATATTAAGTGTGTGAAGTGAGAGAGCACTGTGTGTAAGCATAGGGACTTGATGAAGCAGTTTCAGGTGTGAACCTTTGACAACTTGCTGAAGGAGCGGTGACTGGATATATAAGTGGGAGACATTCTTGGACTGCAGGAGAGAAACTGTGTATACAACCGAGTGTGTACATGTTTGTATGTAAATATGTATGTACACCAAGTGGCAGGTGTGTGTGTGTGTGTGGGTGTAGCAGCTGATGACATGGTGGCACTCCTAGGCTGAAGTGGTGAGTCACATGCAGGAGTGTGTGTGTGTGTGTGTGTGTGTGTATGTGTGAGTCACACGCAGGAGTGTGTGCTTTAACCTCCTGTTTTCATTCTCCAGCCTTCACTCTCGATTGCACCCCTCCCACAGGGGCTTTGTCTGTGCTATTCTTAGAGGCCCATTGAGAAGCCACACGGTGACATAACCCTGCAGGCTGAAGCACATCCGGGCAGAGAGACAGCGCCGCTATATGTAGAACTGATTCGAAGAAGTTCCAGGAAGAAACTTCTGCCATCTTGCTCTGTTAATTAGCGCGTGTAAAGCGTCAGTATTTCTGTGTTTTGTGTGTGGTGGGTGGTGTGAATTTCTGCTGCTGTTAAGATGCATGGAAGTAGTGGTGTCATCGCACTACTATCGTGGGAGTGCGCTTGCTGCAGTTTGCCTTAACGTTTCTGCACGTATCAATAATGAGATTGATCAGCTGATGAACCAGATGCAGCAGATCGAGACGCAGCAGAGGAAGTTCAAGGCGTCCAGGGACAGCATCCTCTCAGAGATGAAAATGCTCAAGGAAAAGAGGCAGCAGTCTGAGAAGACATTTATGCCAAAGGTAGCGCTCAACACTCACAAGTGAACATGTTCACACACAGACACACTAAGGACATAAACCGCATGCCAAAACTAGTGCTCACGTTTACCCATTTGCCTCACAAGATCATTTGTGCATTTGTTTGCATATAAAATATACATATAAAGTGTGTGTGTGTGTGAGATATATGAAAATACACACACATTCTGAAAAGAGATGAGAAATACCACTCCACTCCACCCAGCAACGCAGTCTGCAGAGCCTGGAGGCGAGCCTGCATGCGATGGAGAGCACGCGGGAGTCCCTGAAGGCTGAGCTGGGCACGGACCTGCTGTCCCAGCTCAGCCTGGAGGACCAGCGCCGTGTCGACGACCTCAACGACGAGATCAGGCAGCTGCAGCAGGTACACCTTCACCTGCCCTCCAGCCGACTCCTCCCGCCCTTCGTTCCCCTGCAGCCACGTTGATTTATCCACCCTGATCTCCAGGTAGCTTCACCCGCCCTCATAGAGCTAAACCAGCCCCCATATAAAGCATGGCTGTTTTAAAAGGCCCAGTGATGAGACCAGAGCAGCTGCAAGCAGGTGCCGTACTTGTATTTGCACGCTGTGCCAAACCGGATTCTCCTAAATGAATAAGGTTATTTACTTCAGTTGACCCTCGTATATTCTGCTGAAGCCATTTGACTGTCAACGCTCTCCGTTCCCTGCTTGTGCCCACACACACACACACACACGGCAAAATGGAGTTTGTGGGGTCGCTGTGTAGAATCCACCAGTTGTATACAACCAAAGGGAGCAGATGTCGTACCGATTATTAGAATGGCGCTGAAACTGATCAGGGGTGACTGCAGCCAGCAGCCTTCCTGTGCCCAACATGTGGAGCTGTGTTTTTTTTCTTTTTCTGCACTGCATCTACATCATTGAGAGAGGAACCATCACACACATACCGCTGGACGGAACACCCCACAACATCATTTCTCTAGGTCTTCATTCTCACTTCCACCTAAAATCCGTGAAACGTTTAAAATAAATAACTGCTCTGAAATTGCCCGCATACGTTTTAGGATATTGTACAGAAGGTATTTGACTTTGATTTCCCTAATTCCGCAGGGCAGAGGAAGATTCCCGTTATGTAAAGTCCAAGTTTGAGTTGGCACTACTGGCTCAAACCTATACTAGTTTTGAGCCTAAACAGTAAATTGAAGCTAATGAAGTCCATCTAAATGGGTCCAGTAGCAGAGCATTAAGCAGAGATCTTATCGTATGATAGTTTGCGGTATGTGTAATAGCATCAAATTGAGAGTGGGTAAGAATGGGGAAGTAAACAATTTCATATGTTGAGGTGTCTTAAGGGCACAACCTTTTTCATAATTTAAGATAAACACTGTTTAAATATCTCTGTTTAAATATCTAGATGGCTTTCTACCATTTTACATTCGTATAATAATCTCTGCTTGTAGCACAGATTTAATAAAGCCATATATGTAAAGTAATCACCACGAAGCACGTTGGTTCTTGACTTGGATGGGATTTTACCAGTTTGACATCCATCTCCCAATAGAACCCAATGGAATGTTACAAATCCAGTCCTGTTTGCAAGCAACTGTGAACTGTTTTATTATGCAAAAGTCTTTTAGTGGACGACCCCCCCCCCCCCAACCAACAAGATACACACTCAGTTACACAAACCTTTGACTTCATTCCTACAGCTAAATACTTTTGCATATGGTAACGCATCCAATCGATTGTCACTTTTAATGATCATTTTATGTTGTAGGACAACAGGCAGTTGCTGAATGAAAGAATTAAGCTGGAGGGCATCATGACCAGAGTGGAGACGTACCTTAACGAGAACCTTCGCAAGCGCCTCGACCAGGTGGAACAGGTGGGTAGCAGCAGATCAGGCTACTTCCCTGCTCCTGTGCGGGAATATTTCTCCCATACTAGTGGACAGCTTATTCCATGCTCTCGCGCACACACACCGGTTCTGGTTTTAGGAGCTGAACGAGCTCCGGGAGACTGAGGGAGGAACCGTCCTCACAGCCACCACCTCCGAACTTGACGGCATCAACAAGCGCATTAAAGACACTATGGCCCGCTCCGAAGGTGCGTACAGGGAGTATCAACCCGTGCTGAATTAAAGCCACAGTTAGTGGGATGTAGTGCAGCATCTAGCCATCGCACGGTCCAATGCTGTCCGACCACGGTGGTGTTTCTCCGGACGGTCCACGTGTTTGGCTCAACCCTGCTACCAGTACTCCTGTAAGCTGCCATTCAGCTGCCAGTACGCTTTGTATCTGATCAGTGTTCTTAAAAGCTCAGATCTAGTGTTTTGGGAGGCTGGCTGGTGGGACCTCGGGGCTGGGTTCATCATCTGAAAGGCTGTTTATGTATCTGTGAGGATAGCTTGTATGGAAACCTTAAACCCTGTTGCATCTGGCCAGACCTGGACGTGCTGATCGACAAGACGGAGGTGGAGATCAAAGACCACATCAAGAGCATGGAGCGGTGGAAGAACATCGAGAAGGAGCAGAACGAGGCCATCAACCACGACACCAAGGAGCTGGAGAAGATGACCAACCGGCAGGGCATGCTGCTGAAGAAGAAAGAGGAGTGCATGAAGAAGATCCGAGAGCTGGGTTCCCTGCCGCAGGAGGCCTTCGAGAAGTACCAGACGCTCACGCTCAAACAGGCACGGCGCCGCCCCCTCTCCACCTACACCGTTTCTTTCTCTTGTTCCGTTCTCCCATCTTGCTGTTTTTCGTCTCCATGCCTTATTACACTCAGTCTTCTGTGAGCAGGTCTGTCCCCTCCCCTCCCATCCTCTCCACTCTTCTCCTCTTTTGTTTTTTTTTTGTCTTGCGCCGTTCCGTCGTGTTTAATTCCTCTTTCTCGTCTCGGCTCTCTCACCCGTTGCACCCTCTACCCCATTTGATACCCTTTTCTACACAGCATTTCACTGCTTCCCCCCCCCCCCGATGCTGTCAAGGCCCTCCCACACAGAGGTGACTCAGGCCTTCATTATCCCCCTTCTCCCTCTCCATTGCACTAATTCCTCCATGGGTGGTGAGGGGGAGAAGCGGGGTATTGAGAATCATGTCATTTTCATCCATGCAGCCTGAAATGTCTTTGGGGATTTATAAATATATATATTTTTTTTTTATCCCAGTTTACTGCCGTCTATAACTAGAGCTTCATTATTCATCGTTTGATTAGGTGAAAAAGACTTGAAGGCTGCAGTCGCCGTTGGTAACCTCACAGCCCTGAATGTAACTCTAACAGAGGAAGCTGAATGTTTATTGTGTGTGTATTTCCTGCAGCAGAGAAAATTGACCTGCCACTTATGATGATGAATGCATGAATGTTGCCTCTTACTGGGCTTTGTAGTTGTGTTGTCTTGTTGTGAGTTCTGTGAAGTTCAGCCATCCTGCGTGTTGGTGGGTGTACTCACGCACGTCTACCTCTGTCTTCCTATGCAGCTTTTCCGTAAGCTAGAGCAGTGCAACACTGAGCTGAAGAAGTACAGCCATGTGAATAAGAAGGCCCTCGACCAGTTTGTGAACTTCTCTGAGCAGAAGGAGAAGCTGATTAAGAGGCAGGATGAGCTGGACAGGGGCTACAAATCCATCATGGAGCTTATGAACGTCCTGGAGCTGCGCAAATACGAAGCCATTCAGCTCACATTCAAACAGGTACAGGCGCCACGTGCGCCCACAGACGGATACAGATGCTGTGCCCCTCACGATTGCTGACTGACAGGTTTGTTTGCTTGCTTGCAGGTGTCTAAGAACTTCAGTGAGGTGTTCCAGAAGCTGGTTCCAGGTGGGAAGGCCACTCTGGTCATGAAGAAAGGAGATGCTGAAGGGGGGCAGTCCCAAGACGAGGGTGAAGGCGGGACCGACAGTGAGAGAGGCTCCGCCTCCCAGAGCAGCGTGCCCAGTGTCGACCAATTCACAGGAGTCGGTATCCGGGTAAGGACACCGACGTAGACATTTTGTATCTCATGTGCCCAGTCTACAGTAATGCAATAAACATGGCAACTACACTGTTGGATGCATTAATAATATGAACACTTTGTGCGTGAAGCCAGTAAACTTTCTTAGCAGCATTGCCCCAGATTTCTGTGTGAAGTCTCACCAGTGAGCTGGTGTTTGTCTGTCGGGCAACAGGTATCCTTCACAGGTAAGCAGGGCGAGATGAGGGAGATGCAGCAGCTCTCTGGAGGACAGAAGTCTCTGGTGGCCCTGGCTCTCATCTTCGCCATCCAGAAGTGCGACCCTGCCCCCTTCTACCTCTTCGACGAGATCGACCAGGCCCTGGACGCCCAGCACAGGAAGGCCGTGTCGGGTGAGGCTCTCGCTGGACTCCGTTCAGATCTCTTCCCCAAGCTGTCGGCTTTTTTTTTTGGTTCCCCCGGGCAGGCAGGCCGCGTTTCTGTTCCATTTTAACCCCGAACACTGTTGAATGGGAGCCAGTGACCACACAGTGCATCCCTTCCCTCAGCTAGGCCAGGAACTGAAAAAAGACTCCGCTGTGGATCGAGTTGAGAATCTCTGACCTAAACGACAGCTGTGTTGGGAAATGTCAGTATTACTAATCTTGAATTACAGCCGTTAGTAGGCGGAAAGCATTATGCAGGTGAGATCATACTAATGTATGCTCTCTGGTTTTCATTCTATCAGTCATGATTGTGCATTTGGAAGAAATGCTTATTAATTGTCGCTTGAAACTAGACTGTACAATTGAAAACCAAAACAAATAGGTGGCCTTATTTTAACTGAGGGGAATTCCAGTTCTGTTTAAACGTTGCACTGGATTTAGGAAGTGTTATCCTGGGGTTTTTATGCTTCAATTTCAAAGGCCCACAACACGGCTCTGTTTCATAAATTCCTCTGCCCACTCTCTCAGCCGTTTTAAAGATTAGCAGATAAGTGATATTACATTCATGCGGCAGTGGTATCCTAGTAGAATCAGAAGGGTGCAGGTTTGATCTCCAGCCTTGCCAGGCAGCCCTTGAGCAAGGCCTTTAACTCTCTCAGCTCCAGGGGGCGCCATACAACGATTGACCCATGCGCTCCTATATACACGTGTGTATGTATAACCAAATAAAGTCATTCCATCTGGCCTCGATCAGTGAGCCCATGGAGATTTAAAGATTATCAGTTAAAGAACTTGACAAATCTCTTGCATTAGCATGTTTGTTTGTTTGTTTGTAGACATGATTGTGGAGCTGGCCGGGCACGCTCAGTTCATCACTACCACGTTCAGGCCGGAGCTGCTGGAGTCTGCTGACAAATTCTACGGAGTCAAGTTCAGAAATAAGGTATTGATGTGAGAGAGCACGCATTAAAATAAACGCAGACTACTGCTTACGTAGTCTGGACTCCCAGTCTTTGGCAGGCCAGAACATGCCATCTCTCCCACTAACAAGCCTCTTCGCTGCATCTATGCTTGTCTGTGTGTTTAGGTGAGTCACATCGATGTGATCTCAGCGGAACAAGCAAAGGACTTTGTGGAGGACGATACCACTCACGGCTAAATCTTTTGTGAGGACGATGCCCCTCACGACCCACTCGGCAATCTGCCCGGTTTCTTTGAGCGAAACATGGAACACATTTTTCTAGTGTGATTTTTAAGCAGGTGAGGAGTTTATTTTGTACACTGTTGTGTTCGAGGGGAGCGTCTTTTTTTGTTCAGTGTTATATTTCATGGAAGAAAACACTGAAGAATGAGCATGTTTCTCTTTAATAATTTTGTCAAAATGTGATGTGCTTTACTTAACGCAGTTCTCTCAGTTTTTAAGGCACCGTCTCAGCTAATCACTCAGTTGTGGGTTGTTTTTGTTTTTTTGTTTGTTTTTTATCATCATCAAAACCAGTGGAGGTCCAGGTTTAGAATTTTAGGAGGCATTAGTGTTTGACTGAATGGCCATTGTGACTCATGTTCAGAGTCTGTTCCCTTGATGGTGCGTGCATCTTCCTGTCCCACGGGGGAGCCAAGCGTTACCCCTCCTTGCCTTTGTTGTGCCTGTACCTGTATACATTTGGAGGTCAAAAAATGCTGTTGAAAATATATAAATAAGTTTCAACATAAATAATTGTCTACTTTTTTAAGGTAACGTTTTGTAGTTCCCCTGAAGCGATTAGAATGTATGTCTTTTCCCCTTTTTTTTACATTCTTTTGGCTGTTTTAGATTGCAAACTAGTCTATTTTACATAATCATCTGATTTAATGTGTTTTTCTCACCTGCTATTCTAAAAGGAAAAAATAAAAACGCCCAAACATGCTTAGCGGGTATTGTTTTTGCAGTTTGTTGCTGCGCCACTAGGTGTCGCTGTTATAAAATCGAGGTCAAGGAAAAACTATGGACTTTAAAAACACATTTACAGACCTGGACAAGAATATAAATACAGAAAATGTTTTGGACATTAGGGATGATCTATTGCCATACAGACACACGAGCCCAAGATGTTTGTATATTCTACTGTGCACTGCTCTAAGTTGCTTTTCTTCCTAATGCGAATCACATGACTTTTCTCTTTCAATGTAACTGGTAATGTTTTTAAAATGATAATAAAACAACTTCTGAAGTCAGAAAAGCGGTCTGGAAGTAAATCTAGAAAAGGTCTGCACAAAGAAAAGTGCAAGAACAAAATAAACCACCGTCCTGCCAGATTCTTTCGAGATCTGGGACCGTTATACAGATGTTTCACATTATGAAGATGCACTTTCTCACACAAGCATTTGTATCGTTAAAATGTAATAAATGGCGATGACCGTAATGGTCGAATAAAAAAGGAAAGTGTCGAGTTTCTGCAGTTTAAATACATTTAATGACAGAAGTAAAAAGGTCACATCTGCTTTATAATCCTTTTGCTGGAGAACTTTGTCGTTTTAGTTGACGGCCAAACAATTCGATATTGATGCAAGAAATAAAACCATAATATACGCGATACAATAACTCCTGTTCTTGGGTCACGTGCAAGCACAGACCTTCAAAACCTGATATATTTATTACCTGAATGCAATTTTGGCGCTTGCAGAGTTTTGTCGAATGTACCACAAAGGGCACTGTTCGCAGATCAGTTCGCAGATCTTCACTCTGCTTTTATTCTACAGAATGAATCTGAGACTGACATTTTAATAGACTCTGTCTTGTTGCTGGGGCTGGTTTTCGGGTCCTCCTGGGGCTGCTAACTGCATATATACAAATCATCTTGTAAAGCTGCAATCAGTTAAGGATGAGTCAGCAAATGATACACTGGCCAAGAGACCCCCTCAAGCACTTCCAACATGACTCACTCATGCAAACAAGCTTGGCACATTTCGATTTCCTGATCTAAAAACTCATCAATCGTGTCTCTCTCCCCGTGCTGTAAATGAGCTCTCACAAATCAGTTCAGCCCTAGATATAATCAACACATGATCGCTCACTGTAGTCAGCGAGAGACCTCTATAAACCCAACATAAATCTACTCTCCCCTTACAGTCGTTCTCTGTACGAGTAAATTTGTTGCTCGACAGGTGCCATGTTGAAGCGCATTACCACCATCTCTCCCACAGTGCGCGCTTGCCCTTTGCTCTGCCCTCTCTCCCCCTTTAGCTCTATGGTTAATGTTAGGGTATGAATAAACTTGTCATTTTAATGAGCTCCCTGCTGAGGGAACAGATGTGTTCCCTACCTCAGGCCTGTAGGAGACACTCCCCTACCCCCAGAGCATTCCATCTTTCAGAGCTGTTTCGTCCGTTTCAGCAAGAAATGAACGTTTGTCAATCTAATGAGCAGTGGATTCAGAATCCAGTTTTGTCATCTGATTCTGGGTTAAAGAGCCTTATTTTGAGCCTTTGTTAAATATAGGCCTAGTTGTCACTTCAGCTAGGCAGTTCAAAGCAGTTCACCCAGGCCTGCACAGCTGAGCGCAGGGAAAGACCAGCCGTCGCCAGTCCCGGTGTAGGTGACTGTCATTGCGATCCGCTTTGCTAGCTAAGCACATTCATGAGGATCTCGAACTTTTTGAATAAAATATTTATAATTATTTTTAAGTCATAACACTAGTCTCACGTTTAATCTTTTGCTGGTTATTGATATTCTGGAAAAAAAAATTTAATTACTACATTTCTCTATTTACTGTTATTTATGTGAACGTATTCGCATTTATTAATCTTAATATATGTAATTGATATTTTCATGTTAAATGTTAAATCAGTGTTCATTGACAACTTGGATAATCTAGTTAGCCAGCTACCTGCTTGGGGGGGGGGAATTGGCTAGTTATATAGTACCATATAGCTATAATCATATATGTAAAGATATGGCCTTTATGATGAATTTAATTGGGCCACTGTTCATTTTTGAAGGGTCCATTCCGCGTGAGTTAATGCTCCGCCAGAGGTGACTCACGTGGAAGGTCTAATTAGCATCGCTGGCTAGGCACCTTGAAAATTGAAGGCTAGTTTCAATTTATTTTTAGGTGAGTAAAGATGAAACAAGTATTACTAAATGACTATCTGTTTTGTTAAAAATGTACATTTCAAACCAATGAGTAATATCAACATATTTTACAGTGGGTTACTGATAACAGTAAGTTTATCTAAGTAAGTTAACAGTTGGCTAGGTTAGCTACCAAGGATATCAAGCTCTATAGCTAGCTAGAAGGGCTATTTTTTTTTTCCTTTTACTTTTTGTGTGGCCAGTACTATATCAACTGCCAGTACTATAGTGTACAACTCCTGCTTTATGCTGCTAACATTGATCGTTGGCTGGCTAGCTAGCTACCTTTCAAAAGAAGGTGGCTAGCTAGCTAAAATCAAGCTAAATATGTTAACAATAATCCTTAGTAATGGATTACTGCTACAGATTTATATTACATAATAGTCTCGTCAGGTCAGGATCAGAATGACGTCAGGTACAAGAATTCATTTTAAAACATGCAGAAATCCATCAATGCACAGAATCGCCCTAAGAGGTAAGTTAATGTTACACAAGCACAATGACATTTACTTGCTGATATATGGATAAACGTACAACACATTTTAAGCAAAAGGTTGAAGTAGCTAGTTTTAAACATGTGGTGTGTGGTATAGAGCAGACTAAGGATGTCACAGTACCAGAAATTTGGTAGTCAGTACCAATACCACTGCAGTTGTACGATTATCGCTACCAGTTTTGGTGTCACGACAAAAAATAAACCAATACCAATGAAATGAGTGCATTCAGATATGCTATTTTATTTTACACAAGTCCACAATGTAATAAAAAGACATTACTGTTATTTAGATTGTATTCTACAAAAAAATCCAATAATAGCATTTTAACAAAAATTAGCTTCTTCCCTTTGCTTCTGTCACATTACCTGAGGCTTGTTATGGTATGTGTAGCTGTTTATGCTGCCCTCTTCTGCTCAGTTCAGGAATCACAGTCTAGTACATACGACACAAAGTACTATTGTACCGTTACTGCCATACAAAACACATACTGTCATGTTTTCATTCTTTCTAAATTGAGGTCATCCAATGAGCACGTGCGCACAGTCATACTGACGAATATATGGAAGTCTCTGGGTAGAGCTGTAAATGTTAATGTTAGGTACTATTCAGGTGGTTCATGATAAAAGTTGTTTTAAAAGGTTTTACAAAGAATTTGTTTTTTTTTAAATAAGTAATGTCCTTTGTAGGATGAGTTTGTAGCACAACTACCCAATTATGTTGTTCACACACTTTTAGTGGGGTCTATTTATATTGCTGTGGAGACACTGCATTGTGAGGCAAGCATTTGCATTTTGGAGTGAAATAGTCATATATAGTAATGTCACTGTGTTCGATTACTGAGATGAAATTCACATAACATAAGGCCCTCAAAAATCCAGACAGATTGAAGTTGATACTAATATTTATAGTGTGTGTGTGAATCTAGTTGAGAAGCATTGGAAGGTGTAAATTGTGTATTCAGATGTTTTCATCATCACTAACATGACTGCACTCATTGAGGTGGGCCATTTTTTAAAATAGGGAGCAATAACTCAAGATTCAGCACAGTGAAACTGTATCCTAGTGAAGTGATCGATTGATGTCTGTGAAGGCCAGTTTTCCTGTTTTACTGTAGCAAGAGTTTGTCAGGTTCCACTGGCTTTTACCAGTTTTGCTTTGTGAATAGCGTTGGCTTGCCTTCGTTGTTGACGAGAAGCACATTGTCAAGGCTTATGGGAGCTGTGTGTGTGTGTTTTGAGGGCTTGTGTAGGGTGGTACTTGTGCTGCAATGGACAGAGTCTGGTTCCCTTTGACGGTGAGAACTCAACAAAGTTGTTAGATTGCTGTCCATTTGGCTGGTGGAAGTCCATTTGGTGGCATCAGTCTCATCTGGGAGAAACTAATGAAAGCATCTCCTTTTATTAGTGGGTTATAATCCGGAGACCTTTCAAAACAAAGGAACAGACATTGTTGACAAACTGCCATTCCAGTTTGTCCTTGTAATTCCTTTTGGTAACCATTATTACTGAGTCAAGATGGAGTCTGGCGCAGAAGTAGCTGTCTAGGTCTCCACTTTTATGGGATACTTCTTGGCCATCAGGTAGGTTTGCTGGTCGTTTGTTAACCATAGAGTTTGCATTGTTGCTTGGCATCTTTTATTTCCTGCTACTGTAATGCAAAGTTTTCCCATCTGTAGTTGGGCAGGTAATCCATGTTGATCTGGAAACGCCAATAACTGTAGCTACCACTTAAAAAGCGTGTGACATTGACTAAATATATGTGACAATGTGTCATTGGGTATTTTTTTGTTCTGAAATTGTAAACCCCCTGTGGAAAAGACATGGACATTTACAACCCATTGTTGTGAGTGGGAAGTTCTTTTTTAAACCTGTTTTATGAGCTCATGCATACTCTGCACGTCTGCCCACTATCAAAGCACATTGGACAGTCCACACTCAAAAGGTCTTTCCACATTAAATGTATTTCACATGTATTTGGATGTGTCACTGTATAATTCCATGATAAATCTTGACCTGATAGAGACATGATAAATGTCTTAGTTTATAAGATACTGACCCAAGTCCAGTACCTCTGTTTATAAAATACTGACCCAAGTCCAGTACCTCTGTTTATAAAATACTGACCCAAGTCCAGTACCTTTGACAGCATAGATAAACCAAAGTATAACCAAGATGCAGAGAAGAATACAGGCACGTGCTTTCATCCAAGTCTGTGCCTTACATATGATAAACTTCCTGTGTAACGAAACAAACAACTAACCCTGCTTTAGTTTTAGCTTGAATAGTAATCGGCATAGCATGTGTTTATACCCAGTGGCCTGTCGAGGGCAGCTCTTCTCTGTATGGCATTCCCAGCTGCACCCAGAATGTATTCCGAAGAAATGATCGTCATGTGAAGGATAGCCTTCACGCCTTCACACAGCTCTTTTGTCCCCGCACGCTTAACGTGGAGCAGGGTTGTATAACCCAACTTGTGTAGGTCTCTTCCCTCTGTGGGATTCCCAGCTGCACCCAGAACATCTTCCTGAGAAACGATTGTCATGTGAAGAGGCACGGTAATGACTTCAGGCAGGTCTGACATGACGTGCCAGGGTCCTGCTCGTGCAGGTTCCTCTGAGCAGGAAAGGTGGCTGCATGTCGCGCACTTTCTAAACCTTTAGAAAGGTTCCTACCGGTCGTAGTATTTTCAGAACATCATGGGAGGTCAAGGGATTGAATAATTTTTCGGTTGTTATGGACTTGTTTGGGTTGTTTTCTAACGTTACATTTTAGTTGCCGTTTAGTAAAATTATATTGTCAAGCGTTTCTTGTGCGAGTGGTTTTTATGGTTACTTCATTTTTTCCTCACCCATTTAACATTTAATTTAAAGCCCTTTTTTTTTTTACATTCATGTTAGCTCATGGAACTTCACCTTTTTAGTCAGTGAAAGGCAGGGATAATTCAGAGAATTTGACATTTGGCTTAATAGTGGGAACCTTATGTAAAGTTAAAAATTCTAAGCTCCAAGTTCCAGTTTCCTACAACTGTCATAGTTCCACAAATTTTAGGCAAACAGTTCCTCTTTCCACAAAACATTTTCCTCTACATTTATTTGCATGGTAATATAATCTAAATGTCTAGGACTCCATGCAATTGTCCCACTAGGTAATAAAATGTGTATAATCTTTTTCCATGGGATTCCAACTAGAATAGCTCATTTTATCTGGTGCTTGTAGTTTTGGTTGCGGGACGGTTTCTTTAACCGTATCTCCTTTCTCTTGAGCCAAAAATACACACTGATTGTTATTCAGAAACATGCTTGGGCTGTGGCACTTGTCAGCGAGGAATGTGTCCGAACATCCCCCATCACTCATTTAGGTGTTGATATAGTGAATTCCGCTGTGAATTTTGCCTGTTCCCAAGTAGACAAGCTTGAACATTTCTTTACATGTTGACGATTCATTTATGCTGGCCTGGCCTTTCTCCCTACTAAATACTTCATGACTGAAGGAGTAGTCATTTGTTAAACAAACGAACTATTTAGCATATTCGTGTTACATGAGTTATTTGTCATTTATTTTCGAATAAAAACGACTTTCTCTGTAAATCTGTATGATAGTGAATGATTGTGGACTGGCTTTGTGATGCAACAGTGGTGGTATTGCTGTGTTATAAAATGTTTGGAGTGAAGGTAAAGTTCTTCAGCCTTCAGCAGAAACTTGGGTGCTGGGACTGTGCTCCCTGTGGTGGATTTAGCAGTATTATTTAAAGGAAGCTCCCTTTGTTATTTTCGCTCCAGAACAGGCACGTCGTACGCAGTAGTCTGGGACCTCCGCAGGAACAGTGATGGCTGAGGGACGGCCCTGGTCCCTTCCCACAGATTATCACATTTTAAATTGGGGAGTTTCACATTCGCACTGATCACACGAGCGGCGCAAGAGCGACCCCCCCCCCCCCACCTCCCGGCTCTCCATGCTACTATCAGTCCTAATGAAACAAGTCCGTTCTTTTGGCACACAGACGTGTAATGGTGACAAATGGGGATGGCAGACCAGAATTAATCTGCCTCTGCTTAGAGCGACCAGCCCCGAAGAATCCAGCTGCTAAATTAGTTCTGCACCTATCGGAGTGGCTTATGGAATTCCTCCTGCCTGCTCTGACATGGCCTGGGGCTGGAGGGGAGGAGGGGTTGGGGGTTAGGGGGGGGAGTGGGCTCGACCCCCAGGCCTGCCTGAGGAGCTACCAATTGGCTGAGCAACTTTCACCTCCTGCTTACTGTTGTCTCCTTAGACCAAGTCCAACTTCGCCACCATCTCCTTAGAGGCTCTTTATCACAATTTTCTTTCTTTTCTTTTTTTCTCTTTCGTTTCACCTTCTTCTTGTTGCTTTACATTTTTCGTCAAACCTTTTCCGCTTGTTTTTAAGTCGAGGCAGAGAGACGAAGAGGCAGCGAAAAAGTCGGCCACCTCTGCTGCTCTCCGCACTGAAACGGGCAGCTGGGGCCGCCTGTAGCCGGCAGCCTCTCACCCACCACCCGCCCCCCCAGTAAGCGGCCGTTCACAGGATCCAGGGAGCAAGCCAGCGGGATTCGGTTTCGCCTGGCCGCCACCACTCTTTCGGACGGAGAAACCTCCCCAGCAGCCTCGCGCGATTCCCAACAGCTCTCTCTCTCTCTCTCTGCCTTTCACGCTTCACACGTGGAACGTGAATTAAAATAAAACAAACAAACAAACATTTGAATCATGAAACAGGCTTGGGAAAAGAGGGTGTACGAGAATGAGCAAAGTAAACAACCTGGAACAAACCGTGTGGATCCTGGACCTTTGGCAGGCTCAGCAGATTACCTTCCGAGGTAAGAGGAATTAAATCTCTAGTTTCACAAGGTATTGTGAAGTGCATCCTTGGACCAGTGTGATCTTAATCTTCGGCCGTTCATACAGTTGGTCACGTTTCAGACCAGGTGATGTCCCAACAGCGACTGAAATACTTGATGATGCATGGTTTTTAGAAAGCTTGGAATTCTGTTTATACGGTAAAAAAAGAAAAACAAATAAAAGTTTGTAGTACCGGGTGCCAAGAAGAATAGCTGATGGATGGATCCTGGTAGCCTCGTGTCCTGCCAAAAAGTTAAAAAAAAACAACCCAGGATTTCACTGTTCTCCTAATGTCTGTTCCCAGCAGGGCTGAGAGCAGCTTTGCCGCACATTTATCATAATTTCTGTCCCCTTATTCAGGCCAAACCAAATTTCTTTGGAAAAAGGATTTTAGCTTTATTTAATAAACCTTGTTGGTCATTAATGGGGCACAGCTGTGTTTTTAACTGTGGAAAGCATTGTAGTTTTTAGTTTTTTTGTTATTATTATTTTGTGATTTTGTATTTATTTCAATAGTAAAACCATATTGACAAACTTTTGCAATACAATGAAAACTATATATCTGTGTGTATAATTAAACAAAGCAATTAAAGATATAGTTAAACAGAAATAAATAAAATAAATAAATGAGTGACATTAAACGGGAATGTGAAAGGAAACTTCACTGAAAAAAGCCCTGAGAAAACAAACCATGTTTACCAATCTTCATTTCATTTAGGGGAAACAACTTCAAAATCCACAGGTGTTATCGGGGGAGGGCTGGAAGAAAGAAATTGAAAAAGCCTTTTTTCTTTTACATTTCAAAATGATGCTTAAAAGATAATGTTAGATAATGTTTATTTTAGATAAATAAATGTCTTGGATAAATAATCCTAATTAATTTTTGCGTCGTACAGTTCTTTAACTTCGACACATTCTTAGAAATTAACATTTTTAAATGTCGTCATAAATTACAGTGGATTAATTGATTTACATTTTTAAAAAATAAATTGCTTTTTATATAAGTATATTCCTGAACATCGATAAGAACTCAGGACGCTGTAATATGACTGTGACATGCAGACGTTTTAATGTACATATGATTTCTTCCTGGCCTGGTTTTGGGAAGACAAAAACAATAAATTAAACAAACAAACAAAAAAAATCACAGCTCACTTTTTTAATAGTATATCTAAAACGGGCAAATGTAGAAGTTAAAATATGATCTCCTTCAGAACCCGGGATACGAGTGGGTAGGAAACACATGCCTTGCATCCACATCTCCCACCTGCTATGAACAGAAACAACCCCTTCGAGAATCATGTGCAGATTAGCAGATACCAAAACCCTGATCACAGCAGAACAGTGCTGTGTATCGTATAGGAAACGCAATACTTATCTTTTATTGTTATTTGACGATGTTTATCATGTAGTTTACTGTTGTTACAGTCAGTAAAAAATAAAATTAAATAAAATTAGAGACGTAGTAATTTTCCAGTACAATAATAGGAATTAAATTAATTTAAAAAATAGGAATTAAAGAACATTTAATTGTTTTGCATTATGATGGTGGTTATTGTTATTATTGATTTATGGGAAAATATTGAAAGAAAATGTGTAAGGATGTTTTATTAAATAGTGAATGATTTTTTGGGGGGTCATGTTCTCTGTTACAAAGTCCTGAAGTCAAATTTGAGGCAGCTTTATGTGATTTTTAAGGGGTCAATAAATCGCACTGTGATAAGAAGCTGGAATTACCATTCACCGGGTTTCATTCAACCTTGCGTTCTTTTTACCTTGTACACCAGCTGAATGAAAACATTTGTCAGTGTGTAGGTGGCCCCAAATGGCTTCTTGCAAGCAAATGTTTTAAAAACTTTTTTTTTTTTTTAAAGAGTTTTCATGAACAGATTCCTCATAAGGGAGGAGGTTAGCTCTGTGCAAGCACGCTTTGTGATACGAACAAGAGCTTCCACTAGCACAGTGGACTTGGGGAGAGGCCAGCAGAAACTGGTAAACCTCATTCGGTGCAGAGGTGAGATTCCTATATGTGCTGCCTCACCAGGAAGCAAAAGGCTACGGATGACCATGTATGGCCTTGTCTTCTGCCGATTCTATTTTAAAACGTCAACAAGTCGCGTTTACTTTTGACTGACACGTGTAATCTGCTGATACACTTTCCCCAGTTCCCTGGTTCGTATTATGGCGCTCAAACAGATCCCAGTTCATGGTGTATGGTCCCAGCGTTAATCAGAGCCATATAACGGTGTGTGCTAGTGCCATTCTACGATTATTTCGATTGATTTTTTTTTTTAAATGTGTCAACTTTCTGTGTAACAAAGCGATCTTCAGCAAATCTAAATGTAAAAATATTAAGATGGTTTATGGATTGAGAGACTTGTGTAGTTTGTGTGCAGTGCGGTCCGTTCCTGTAATGTGTTCGGGGAGCAGTATTGTTTTTGCTTTGACTTTGATTAAGAGGGCAAAGAATGAACCTAAAATGGGAATATTTATATTACCAACCTATAACGTGAAAACTGAGCAGAAAGAAACCAGAACTATCATTTTCAGTTTTAAAAAAGCTTTTTACTGCACACCAATTCCGATTCCAGTTCAGCGTGTTCCGAGTTTTCTTGGCTTTTAAAGAAGATTAAAAAAGTAAAAAGGTCCATTACATAATTAATCTTTGGTCCACATCTCTTTTGGCTGATTACTTGATATTTTGAGTTTAACTCAGAAAGTCCAGAGCGGAAATAAAGAATTAAGATGGTTGGAAGTGAGGGCTCGGCTCTGACAGCTCCACAGCACAGCAGGTGCTGTTTGATCGATTGCATTTTAAGCTTTGTGGGCAGTAGCATTAACATTAATATTGCAATGTTTTGAGACTAAATTGTCTGCCATTTTTTTTTTTGCATTGTACATTGTGTTGCCTTGGTCTCGCTCTTTTTCCTCTCACTCTTTCTTTCTCTCTTTTTTCTCTCCTTCGTGTCAGCTGCTGTCTCTATATCACCCTGGCAGCTTGTCGCTGAAGGGGAAGTTTCCTCTGACCCCTTTCTGTGGGTGGGCGAGGGTTCAAGGGTCCTGTGAGAGGCGCCATGCTGGGGCCACATTATAGCGCCGCCTAGCTTACCTGGGCATAGGACGGGTCGGGAATGGCACAGTGCAGGTTATTTTATCTGCAGTCCTGCTATGAGCTACTGCTCCTCTTAGGTTCTTGCCCCTCGTGGTTGTGAGTCATCGTTACCAGTTCAGTTGGTCCAACTGGTATCTTGGCAGTGATGTGGGTGTTGATCTGTTTTGTGCTCAGCAGTAATTGGGGAGGCTTTTATTTTGCTGGTAAAGACTGGAATCGCAGAAGCCTGTGGCCTCGTTCTTTCTCTGAGTTTGGGCATGTAATAGCTCAAACTCAGTCTTGGGGGGCCATCAGGGAAATGTGTCGCTAATGTCTTTGTCTCTTTCTTTACTATGGCAGCAGTGTGACAGGTGCCTGCTAAGTTCTTCCAAATTTTGATCATGAGCGTCTGAGCACAGTTCTATCGTAATAGAAGTTCTCCTTGTGGAGAAGAGCAACTGATTTGCTGTTTTTGGAAAAGCATAAGGCTTATCTTTAGCCCTCTGTAATTAGCGGACACAATGGCTGTATTCTGGGGAAAAGGTTAAATGCCTGCGATCGTTGCTTGTCTCACTGTGGCGTTTCCAGAAATCTTAATTGCAAAACGTTCCCTTTTAACTTGGTTTTGACTATAACTGCTTTGTCAGTGAAGGAAGTGAAATCATGTTTTGTTTTTTGTGGTTGTTTTTACCCATGTCATTTGGATGATGGCTGGGAATGAAAGTCTTCCTCTTCGTAAATAAGTAGTGTAGACTGTAGCATGTGACGTTGTTTATTCAATAAGGCGTGACTTTCACACATCTCCCGCAGGCTTGTTCTGTAGGGTGCCTGCATAGCTGTCCCCTGCTTTAATACGCAAGCATGATTGGCACCCTTAAAAAAACCAACTAACTTCGCGACCTTTCAGACGCGGAGCAACGGTTTGGCGTGGCCTCGTTTCTCAAAAATAACCTATGAAAACTTTCATCTTTTCTGTGGTCTTTTTTTTTTTTTTTTGCTTCGTGCTTCCGGTGACGGGGCGTTTGTCGCACGTCGCGGTTTTGACACATTAGGGTGGTGAAAAGTTGCGAAGCTTTCAGCTCAGTTGCTGTCAGCCCCTGTGGCCTATTTGTGGTGACTCCTAGCTTCCAGGCCCCTGCCGCGTGGGGCGACGCACGTTTGTTGTGTTCATCGTCGCGGTGATGCGATGAAGCAACTGCGATCATCTGAAAGTTAAACGGCCGACAGTTTTGTTGGCTACAGCGGGGGTCTTTTCTGGAAGCAGTCCCTGTGCTCCATGCTGGTTTAATAGGCCCAGTGCAGCAGGCCGGATGGCTCTGTTTATGGCACCATAAAGTCCAATTTTAGCACCGTTTCTTCACCATCAGTCATTCAGGTCCTATCAAAATGCATGTAGTCAGTAGTGAATGTTGGAAATGAAGCTGGTGATGAAGACGTTAGCTTGTATGCTGGCACAGTAAAATCACCAGGGTTAATACAGTGTACATTTGAGAACAGTGAAACAATGTTACCTTCTGATTATATTTTGTAGTAAATAGTGGCTGTTTATTTAACTTTGGACCGTCTGCTGCTTGTCTTTGTGGAGTTTATTTAAATGTTTTGAAATATAGATGCATATTGCATGTTCAGCTGACTTTTTAAGATATGCACAACAGTATATCTTTTGTGCAGTGGGTGATGCTAAACTCCAGTTACCCTAATGTTCATACTTTTATTCCCAGAAGCTTAGTAGGAACCTACTACACACAATCCATCTTCTAATATGGGATTCCAAAAGGCATTAAACTGACTTCAAAGTAAGGGAGCATATACTGAGCTGTAGAGACTCCATGTAATAACCCTTGATTGCACCATTCACAAACTGCTAACTGGACACTTCAGTATACGGTACCTCACAAACAGTAGTTAACATCTTAGCCAGCCTTTCCAAACCGAATCAGTATGTGTTATTTTAAAGGAGAAGAATATTCTCTTGTTGGTCTCAAGACAACAAATGGAAACATTCCTCCTTTCTGTGGCCTTTAACTTCTCTAAAAAAAAAAAAAAAACCAAAAAAACCTTTGAAGCTTGAACCTTGGAAGGGCCAGAAGCAAAAGTCTTCCAGAACTAGGACTCATTTTACTAAAACCAAGAACAGTAAGTTGATATATTTCAGTAAGCTCTTTGGCTATATCTCTGCTGTACTAACAGCTACTCTTCCAGGAGCAGAGTTTCATATTATGGCCAGTTCTGATATTGTACAGTGTCGTTCTGTGACGGCATTAATTTTACTTATGGGAGACTTTCCAAAGCACAACAGACATGAAACTTTACCGTTTGTTTCTCCTTCATCTTAATCCTGAGAAATGCGCTCGGCAAAGTATGTCACATAGGCCTGAGAAGTCAGCTGCAGTGGCCTGGTGGCAGACAGAAGAGCTTAAGTAGGATTTGAACATATGTAAAAACACACTCTAAAGGTAAAGCTAAGTGGAGCCCTGGTGCTCGGTTACACAGGTCAGAGCACGAGTCGTTTATCATTACCACAGAGTACTGTTCCTTCATCCAGGCTGTCAGTTAGGACAGAACAATAGTTTGTTTGTTTGTTTGTTTACTAATTTGTTTTCTTTTACAGGTCGATTGTGCCCAGTGCTATCCGACTGCTTTCACTAACATGTTCATCATTACTGCAACATTGGCTTTGGATCTGAAATCTAATGTCACAAACATTTAAAATGCAAATTTACTCTAATAACTTTTTTTATTGTTGACTGAATATATGTCTCAAGTTATACAATCCAACAAAAGTAAATATCTGCAGTCACAATAGTACAGTACAGACTCTAATCACATTACATTGATTTTAATAAATTAAAATCTGATTGTATCAGATGACCTGTGCCATGCGATTCTGTTTCGGGCGACGATGATACGTGAGCTCAAAATTTAAGATGAAACTGGAAACACGGGGTGAGTCTTGGTGATCTTTTTTTTTTTTCGTGGCATTACATGGTGCAGCCTTTCTGGAGCAGGATTAAATTATGTTCAATAAGCATTACACCCAGTGTAATCCGCAGCCCTGACTAAGCACGGCCTCGATTGGCACATGTCCAAGATCTCGGAGTGAACTTCTATAATTAAGAGAAATGTTTCAGTGAGATTCTGTCCCCCAAACAGAAGATCTGCTTGTAAATCCCATTTAGCATTGATGAAGGGAGATACAGTTCCCACGGCGACACATCCAGACCCTTAGTGGTGGCTTTATGTGAGGTCTTGTGTATTTGTTCATGTTAGTCCCCTAAGCGACCCATGAGAGTTGCTTCTGATTCGCTATGCTTCAATATCGCCTCTCATGCTGAGCACACTCCTCTAAAGCTCTTCCTGTGGTTGCCAGTGGTAAAGGCATGTGGTTTCCCAGTTGCACTTAATAGACAAGGTTACATTCATCTGTGATTTATTGTAATTCTCCGTCTGACAGGCTTGAACAGCCAATGAACAACAAAAAAAGTGATGTCGTGCTGCCAAAGCTACTAGGCTATTCTTAGATATTGTTTCACCCAAGCATTCTGAACTGAATGGAGCCCAGTCCTTTCCCCTTTAGCAGACGTGTCACGGTCCGAGGCCCCACCCACCCCAACCCCCCATCTCGTCACCAGGAACGCCGGCTTGCTCTGAGCTGTGCTGTGATGTTTTTTTTTTTGTTTTGTTTTTTGTTTTTTTTTGGAGTGCTAGGGGCTTAGGGCTCCAGCGGAAGCGCACGCTCGCTCCTCTGCAGCCTGTCGTCCCACAGAACAGCTGAGCTGTGGAGCCCGCAGGGGAGTTTCTAGCCTGCACTCTCACTCCAAAAGCACGCCACCCTCCATCCCCGTGTACACACCGCAGTTCGGGGAAGAACGCGAGCCACACATGCCCCGCGCCCCGCGTCCCGCCCCGCTAACGCTGTCCTCTAATGCACTGAGCAGTCAGGCGTTTATTGGGTCCCGCTGCATGTAATCCTTTTGTGATGTCACTGCCAGTCAGTTCCCCAGGGGGCTTTTATAAGAGTACTCCATCTACAGTAAATATTCATAGTCCAGAACTTCAGCTGAAAACAAAACCAGAAGGCTTTTTTTTTTATTATTTAATATAATTACACAACCAATGAAATCTGAGTCTGATAGGGAGATCCTACCTTAATGTGTTTGTAACGGTAGTGCTGCCACTAGCTTGTTAGCAATGTTTCTATTTTTGAGGCAAGCCTGCCTTTGAATCCCAAGTTTTGGCTTTGCAACTTCATGCTGTCCTTCATCTCTGGAGGACCAGCTGGCACTCTGAAAATGAATAAATTGTCACCAAATTTGCGAGATCGTCAGGCGATGAGGGAGGCGGTATCGCTTTCTCTGAAGGTAACGTAACGCGTCTCGCTGGAGTTGCTGCGAGGGTGTGAAAGAGTAAAATAGCTCATGGTCACGGTTGCCAGGCCTCAGTTGCCGGTGTTATTGTTCACTGATAATCCTGGTGTTAATACATTGATTTCTATTCTCAAATGCTTATTTCACTCAGTTTAAAATCTTTTTCTTTTTTTGGTTTCTTTTTCTGTATGTGTTGCTCAGCCGGTAACTCCACGTTGTTCTCACGTAAACAACAGCGGATCCCAGCCTGGAGTTCGTGTTTTGTGCTCCACCGTGTGCTGCTCTGTAACAGGGCTTTATAAATAACTCTCTCCTGGCGTATGTGGATTACTCAAGAGAGAGCGCAGCAGCAGTCAGGCCTCACTCCCCAGCTAAAGACGTCGGCGATAACGAGCTGAAAACAATTACTCTTAAGTCCAATGCAGACTAACTGTCTGGCTCAGACACAACTTAAGGAATCATCATGAAAGAGCTGTTGCAGTAATGGTCTCAAAGTATGAGTGGGTAGGTGCTGTGAATTTGATGATGTGACCCCCCCCCCCCGTGGGTTTGGATGGTCTTGGAGAGGCTTGTAGCTGTACAAAGTGTGTTAACCTTGTTTCACAAGGTTGACTGGATGGTGTTGAGTCAAGGAAAATAACTAGAGGCAAGATTGAATGTTATTGTACTATTTGTGATGCTTTCATATTACTGCAGCAAATGTATTGTTTTATACAATGTGCAGCACCTGGAGATGTCTCTCTCCGCTTCAGACAGGTGTAAGACTTTTTTTTTTTTGTGGGACCGGGTGTGTCATGGCTGTGAGAATTAGGCTAAAGGGGAACTCATAAAAAAGATATTTGAACCAAGAACAAAGAGATTTATTCTTCTAAGTTCACTGGCATACTGAGAGGCTCCGAGCTTATGTATTTTTAAACATTACGTGCTTTAAATATTACAAGTAATCAACAGGTGCTTTAAATGTTGCGTGTAATCAACAGGTGTGAAAATTCCAGGTCTCAAAGTGTATTTAAGGAATCTGGGAGAACAGGGAGGGACCCGAGAGGTCATAGAGACCTCTCTCAAAAACGTGTGTTATATAACTTGGTTTTAGTTAGTATGAGTGTAAATTGTGCAAACCAGCCTCCCACTTAGTTTAGCTTTAGTATGTCATGAAGTGTCCTTTCAAATTAAGCCTTTCGAAGGAGAACCTTTCAAATGTAAGAAAAAAATTGTCAGTAGCCTTGACAGTCATAGTGGATATGCACAATTCACTTTGTGTTAAACTTCACTAGAAAGTACACTCTTACCAGTATATCGTTTGGTTAATAGAACTGACTTGAGGTTCTATAAATGTACTTAATAGTTTTCTTGGTAGTTCCCACACAAGTCGGTCATGAGAAGCTTGTAACAGACATATGTAAAACATGGAGTCTTACTGGAGGAATCTGTTAAATTGCGATGCTATTCCTTCTGCTGTCATCAAATGGGGAAGTCTCTTCACCAATCAGATCAGGTTTTTAGTACCAATAGGTTTTAAAGATACTAAAAAATATTGTAAAAATGAATATATACTTTTTAACAAAAACTTTTTATTGTTCTGGTTTACATTAAATTACGATAAGTTCTGGTCTGTGCTGTGAGAAGCACTCTTAAGTAGGAGGGAAATCACCAAGATTTTGCTCAAGCATCCTAGATTACATTGATTCCATGAACTAATTTTACCTGCAGGCTTACACTAATTAGAAAATCCAGGAAGCTTGAGCAAAATTCTGGCAAGGACTTTTCCTTTCTGAACCTGGAATGTCTACCTCTGTTTCTTGGTGCCCACGATCTGTCCGACCCTCAGACTTCAAATGTCATTTAATGAACAAAAACCACTTTCAGTCCGTTTCTGTCTCTTCTACTTTGCCGTCTCCCTGCATCTGTCAGGGAGCCTGCGTAAGTGATATTGAAGTGTGCTGGGTGCTTCCACCGATGTGCAGAACCACCTTAAGCATTCCATGCTGTGTCTGAAACCAAAGAGTCTCATCTGGGAACAACTGCCCTCAGTCAGCAGACAAGCCTGCCAAAGACAGGGTCCAAATAAAAACACCCCATGCACCATATGACTAACAGTGATACATGGGCAAGTTTAGCCCCTTTCAGCTATCTGTAAACATAAAGACATCTTATGGTTCATCATGTAATTTTGATATTTTATCATGGGCAACTGCAGTGTCACATCAAATTTCCCATATCAAAGACCAAATACTGAAAAGATTTTTTAAAATGTATTAAACTTAATTACATGCCAATGAAAACAATAACTCCATTTTATTGTTTACAGTCTCAAGGCAAACCATGTGTTTGAAGGGCACATCGGTGTTCTGTCACCATTCAGCTAAGACCAACAAAGGACTTATATCCTGTCCCCACCTTTTTTTCTCTGGTTTGTGACTTGGCGCTTAGCCCTCGCTGTAGGCGGCCCTAAATTTGTACGTCCGGGCAGCTTTTTGCCCCTCTCCCCACCTCACCACAGCCCTCAAGCCAAGGAAGATTTGTGAGGTATTAAACTTCAAAATGACACCCTATCAGCATACAGGATCTCATTTTTCCCCATAAAGAGGCAATGTATGTTTGAACCCAGCATGGAACCAAGCTCGGCTCTTATGGCTGTCACCTGCCACTGCGGCGTGGACCCGCCAGGTGCACGCTGGATAAATTTTCCCACATGCCAGCGCTGCATGCTCTGTCCATGGAAGCAGGTGTGCAGAGGGCAGGAGAGATGGGCGATGCAACTCACCACTGATATAATTCACTGCTTATGTGTTTAAATAGTAACTACACCAACGCTAATAGGCAACAATGTCTGATATTCTGCATGCGGGCACCACCTCTGTTTGCCTGCAATCATGTGACCTACCAGGCCATGTAGCACATGGAGGGCAGCCACAGCCAAGCGACATTTTGTTGAGTTGTTGACAGTTGAAAACAGGTCAGCATTTGATTCGTGCCAAGACTTCTACCCACTGTTCAGCATGTTTGATGAATAAGGTCTAAATGACCAGAAGAATTTCCCATAATCCACTGTTGTCAGTGCAGCTCTTCTAAGCTTATTTTTTCTGACACACAATTTGTCAAGGCTTCTTGCTTGTTTTCCCAGGGTTTTAGGAATATTTAAGATAACTGAATATATTTTATCCTTCTTTTTTACAAATAACAATCAAAACAATGCAAAAAACAGACTTTCAATATGTAAAATTTTCTCTTTTTTTCCATTATGTTTTCACCATAGATAGATAGATTGATGAATAATAGTATAATTTCAATAATCGCTATGGATCAGAATGTCTATACTCCTTAGATATACTCTATGGATTGTTATATATAGTATATTATTAATGTTGATATTAAAAATAACTGTTGCATGTCTGGGATCTGTTGAAGCTACACCTTCAGCTTACAGGTCCCAGTTCCAGGTGCCCACAGGATCTTAGCTCCAACACTCTGCAGTTCATCCCATTTTGACATGTCCTTCTAATATGCCAAAGTTGAGCTTTACAGGTTCTAGAACAGCTTGCCTTTACAGACTCTAGAAAAGCTTGCCTTTACAGACTCTAGAACAGCTTGCCTTTCTCCCAAACTCAGTATCATCTTCCTAAAATAAAAAGCTGGGAAGGCTGCCAAGGATATTAGTGCCTGAATTAATAGGCACATTGATTTGTTAATGGTGTAATGAAGAGTGCTGAGAATCGGTTCACAAAGTATCGAGACACTCATTCTATTTCAGCCTCATGCTTTCATTTTCAGTTTGTTTTGAGAAATGTTCAGGCAATGTCCTTGGTCTCTGAACTGGATACACTAATGGTTTCTAAGGGTACAAAAGTGTTTTTATGTTTTTTTGGTTTTTTTTTTCTGAGGAACAACGGCATGGACTCAGCGTCTGTGGCCACCTGTCAAACATTGCTATGGTTGGGATTCATTCCTTTACCACACTGCGGATGTGAAGTATCATCACTACAGTATTTTTGAGCTGTTCTGTGGTCAGTCTGAGCAGTTTCAGTTGTGTTGCACACAAACTGAACTGGTCTGGTTGTAATTTGAAAGGTTAAGTTGTTTTGGGCATGGTGTACATTGACCCCAATATGCAATTTGAGCTGTTCAATCTAGTCAAGTTTTGATCAATCTGGTGAAAGCAGTTTGAGATGTCCTGAAATTGCATTAAGTTTGGTCAGAACTTTTTCGAGTATGGTTTACCACACATCCCAGATCTCATCTGGTGCTGTTGTGCTATTTTAGTTGCTCCAGGATGAGTCTGAACTAACTCTCACCTTATCTTACATTTTGGGTTGTTCCAGGTGCATCTTTGCCTCTCGTGGAATTGTTGAGTAGAGGCCTCGGTTATGGACAGGCACTTTTCAAACGACGCTGGCTAAGAGGGCCGTGTGTGTGGCACCGTTGCCTCGTTCTCTCCCTCAGCCTCCGTCGCCCCACTGGTTGGAGGCAGAGACGGCGCGGCTGTGACTCACGCGCCCGTTTTCAGGGAGCGGTGTGACTCACGGCCTCCCACAGCACACCTTGCGTAACTTCAGCATCACTCTCACAACTGGGTCAGACCTGCCACAGGCACTGCTGGAGAGATGATGCAACTCCAGACTTGAAGGAGTCTTATGTAACTCTCGATGACACACTGAACTGAATCCACAAGGGGCAGAGTAAATTTGATAATCAAAGCACACCTTCAACTTCAGTTGAACATGCACGTGCTTACTTAAGCCTGTTTGGCAGCACATTTTTCCCTAACGCTGTATCAGCACCTGTGGCCGTTCGTTACGTGTAGGTAGCGCTGTCGGAGAGATATCGCTGAGACACTCAGCTGACATTTCAGCACAAGGCATTCGTGGCAGCCGAGACGGCCGTCATATGACTCGGGACGCCTCTGCTCCGGCCTCGAGACCTTGCGAGACGGGGCTATTAGCATTGCTAGCATTAGCACCAGCAGTGAGGGCTGTGCTGCCAGCTCTTATCTAGGGCTCGGTGTGTCCCCCCCCCAGGATCCCCCGACCTCCACCCCCCTCTGTTGCCGTGGCTAACTGGAGTAATGACGGGGTTTGTGCTGGCAAGGATGGTCTGTTTCTGTCCATATGCTCCACTGTGCTCCCAATATACATACACACACACACACACACACACACACACACACACACACACACACACATCAATTACCTGCCCTGTGGCCAGTAACTGCAGTATGCCAACTGTCACAATGGGCTCCAGATTTATAGGCAGAAGGAAAAGCACTTGTACAGCTCTGGTGAATGTATCTCTGTCAGTGTATTTGTTCCCCAGCCACTCCGGTAAGACTCTAGGCGGTGCAGAGTGTCTGTTTGGGTCACGACCTGCCTAACTGCTCTCTCACCCAGCTGATCCTACCAAATCAATGAGCCCGGTGGGAGAAAGGCAGGGGCAGTGTGTTGATGATGGCTGGTATTAACTAATTGGCTGTAATTGGACCCCAGTTGCAAATTTAATCTCGGACCTTGTGATGGAGTCATGTTCTATTAATTATCTCTTTATGCTGTACAGCTTGGGTGTGTGAGAGAAATGTATAAACGAGAGTATGTTTGTATGAAGAAGGCTGTTAGCAAGAGTGTGTGTGTGTGTGTGTGTGTGTGAGATATATATATATATATATATATAATCTCCAGATCCAGGACAGCTTCCCTAGAGCTGTCATCAGTTCTGAGTGAGCAGACAGAGAGCAGTGATGTTTCTCCTGCATTCACTCTTGTCCTCTGGCAGATTGGTGAAGGACCTTCACTGTAGCAGAGATAAATTAAACCACACTATATCACCATTAAACACTGCATTGCAAATCCATGGGGTAAAACTTTGTTTTCATTACTTTTGCGGAGGTATTTTGAAGTGTTTTCTTATCATCTGTCACATATCCCTTTTTAGTCAAGAGAATAAAAGTAAGAGTGAAACCTTTTATTCCCGGTAACAGGACATTCAAGCCTGTAAGCTAATGGCCGTTACAAGAGTTTTAAAGCCACGTCAGTCACTGCCTGAAAACTATAGTCGTTTCTCCTAATGAGGATTACGCTACCGTAGAAAAAAATGGAAAGAACTGTTTCATTCTCTCTTTTCATCTGCCTCACCCTTCTTCTCCCTGTCACTGTTTTCCTGTTTTATTCAGTCTTGCCCATATGTCTGGCTGTCTTCAGTCATCTCCTTCCAGGCTCAGCCTGACGTAATGACCTCTCCTACGGTGTTATATGTCATCTGTTACTGTCATTACCGTGCTCTCTGTCTAACCCATCCTGTTACTCAGTCATTACCATGCTTTGTTTAATTCATTCTGTTACTCAGACATTACCGTGCTGTCTGTCTAACTCGTTCTGTTACTCAGTCATTAACCTAGTCACGTCTAACCCTTTGAGAGTTTCCTGGGATGTATGTACTTTCTCTGTGACTTCCCTGCACTATGTTTAACCCTTGCTGTTCAGTGCTTCAACCACACCGTGTTCATTGTCTGTTCAGCAGCTGTGTGCTTTGCATATCATATGAATTAATATCATCTAAATTTCACATGTCCACGCTCATTTCTGCAGTGGCCGTCTCATCTGTCATTTGGGCCAACTCAGAATGTACCATATATGGAACCATATGGCTCAGTTCCACTATAATTGCATCCGTTTGAAAGGGATTATGCAACATTTGGTGTGTGTGTGTGTGTGTGTGTGTGTGTGTAAGAGGTTTAGTATTTGCTTTTCGCTCATCTACTTGATACTTTCTGCATTAGCAGTGCCAGATCCACCCGTTTTCTTTATTCTGCCAGAAGGGTCTTTACAGATGTTCGTCCTGCAGACGGCGGGCAGATGAGCTTCTGGTCCTTCCCACGCTCTCAACAGCCTCCACCGTCCCACTGAGACGACGGGCACATCCGACAGGACGTGACACGCGTCCCGCCTCCTTTCCCGACAGAGGCGGCGCACATCACACACGCGCGTTTCGGTCATGCGTGGCCTTACTGCACACGCAGTAACGAATCACTTCAGCGCAAACGAGGAACTGGCGCTTCCCACTCTCTGTCTTCCCAGACGCAGGGAGTCCAGCTCCAGTGCTGTCACTTTCACTGATCCCTTATGTGGCTGAAGGGAGCGGGGAGGGAGGGAGGAAGCGATGGGGGGGTGGGGGTGGTGGCTGGCATAGATTTCCATGTGTGGACTGAGAGGCAGGTGGATGAAGAGCCGCGCTCTGATTGGGCGAGTACGATGCGTTGCTGGGGTAGTGATGTGTTCCAATTGGCTGGAGGGAGTTGTGTCGCCGGGGAGGGTCCGGGCGCAACAGGCATTCACAGGCTGATAGTGCTGACAGATGGGAAAATGCTAGTTTGATGGAGCGCGCTCACTAGCAGCCTTGAGAGGAGCGGGGGAGGGGTCGGATACCATTACAGCGTCACTCTGTCCAAATGCTTACAGCGGCCCAGGAACGTTCAGCTGTGGAAATATTAACAGCAGGGATGGGTGATAATGCAAAAACAATAGCACGATAATTTCACAATGCACAGTACACATGATGTATGTCTTTTAGGGTATCAGATTTTTTAAATAGGATATGAATACCAAGAATACCAAAAAATCTGGAAAAAAAAATTCAAACAGTTGGTAAAAGTTCAAAAGTAAATAAAGTAGAGCATGATAGTTAATATATCTGATCATTTTGATAGTTTTAATTTTGGTTTTTACCATTTTAATATGAATGTATGTTTATTTAGATGAATGTATGCTTATTTACATGTCCTCTTAATTAATTAGAAACATGTAGTCAGCAAGTGTTTCTAGAACAACTGACAACACGCGTAAGAAGAAAAACAGTGATTTATCACAATAAGTAACATGTTTCTCATCACTAGTTAGTTTCATCTCATGAATTGTATTTCTATTTTTCCAAGTTTGGTAGCCTAATCAATGCTCTTTATGAAACTATTATTTAATTTATAAATTTGTTTAATCTGCATCAAGGGAAGGATGGAATAGTTGTCTGTGTTGGTCCTGGGGATCTGAACCCCCTTTACAGCTCTCTGTGTTCTGGTCAAATCTTGGTTCTTGTTTTCTCGTGTATTTATGAAGTCTTGCCTCGAGTCATTTCATGTAGGTGCTATGCCTTGACGCTTGGCACTGCTCTCTGATTTGTGTGCACACCATGGTCCCAGTCGCAACAGGTCATAGACGCGTGTCCTTTCTCCTGTCCCTCTGCTTGGCTGGGTGGCGTTGTCCTTAATGAAGACATAGAAAGAGAAGACAAGATGGTCTTCGGCTGTATCTGTGTGAGTGTTGGCCGGAGCTCTCGACCGCAGCTCACGGCTAGATGTACCGGGGCAGATTTGGTTTTCTCTGCCAGCACCTGCTGATCCAAGTGGGAGGCTCCTGTGCCAAAGGCCCCAGCACAGGGCGTGCTCCGTCACGTACTGTCAGCGGCAAGGACAGTATGTCGTTATTCTTACTGCTGTCAGCGCCAGGGTTCCAACCGGACAAGGTTTCCGTACACGTCCGAGCACTGGAGAACGCGGGGTGAGCCGTGAGCCGCATGAGTCTGAGGGCTAACCGCGTACACCTGGGAGAAACCGAGCCTGACCGTGCACCCAGGGCCTCCACCCCACCCCCATCACCACCACCCTCCTTGTCTTTGTCCTTGTCCCCAAAAGGACACAACTACCACGGGTCTGAAATTAAGTCCATCCAACATAACATTCAGGCATCGTTTGTGTTGTCCTGATAGCGTGAGTGACAGCATATAAAATGTAAAAAAAAGTATATAATGCCCCACTGCATATATAATGTCTTTATTTCTGCATTCACCTCATTCCTTCAGCTCATTAAGACTTCCTTTACAGGTTTGGGCCTTATGAGTTTGCACTTATGCTGGAGTTAGGGTTAGGGTTAGGGCAGTGTCAGGACCTGGCTCTCATTACTCACTGCCTTCTCTGTGCACGGCACCTCACCTTTTGACTCAACCGGAGCCATTTGTTGAAAGGTCTTGTGAATTTACAAGCTGCCTGATTAATTTAATCTGAAGCCATAGTTTTGCATACACATCAGTCATCCCATATTCCAGTTCATGCCAGAACTGTAGCTTTACCTTAATTGTTAGGTCATTTTTGTCATTTCCATTTTTTCGACGATGCATCTCATAGGCTGTTTTGACCTGTAACATTTAGATTTTGCCTTTTCCACTTTTGAGGCAAACATCAAAAGTATTGTGTTGCCACAAAAAATTCCCTTGATCTCTTTTTTTTAACGTGTTAACTTGATTCATTCTACTGAAAAAGCAACTAATTCGTGTGGAAGGTAGGAGGCAGATGCTCTCTGTACTGCAGCAGGAACTGACGTTCACTCTGTCTCAGAGATTCACTCCAGGCAGTTATGATTAACTTTATTTATTGAGTGACTAGTGTGCAGATTTATTTTCCAAGGCACCGTGCCCTCGTAAAGCTCTGAGGAGCATGCGAGAATATCTAAGGTGCTGCCGAGATGAAAAAGCTTGAGGCGCCATCTAGTGTCCACGGGAGGCTTAGCATAGTTAGAGGCTTCTGTGGTTTTCGGCGACATCTGCAGAAGTGAACATGTTTTTTAAGGGAACAAATACGCCCCTGGTGCTATTGCTGTATTGGAAACTTTTTTATGTTTTCTTTAGCTTCAGTAAAAGTGAAACCAGAGAAAATAAACTTAGCGCGACTCTTTTATTATATTACAGCATGATGCATGATTATATAT